>CM025245.1:27894337-27910999 GCA_013677275.1 Gossypium schwendimanii
AAAGAAAAAAAAAACAATAAGTATGAAGTTAAAATTAGTGTCAAGTTCAAATATCAAAGAAATATTTAAAGTCAAAACATAAACTAAATTTTAGTTAGTTTGATTTTTTTTTGGATTTGATCAAAGTATCATTCATGTTTGTTTTATAATTTATGAAAACTAATCTTTTGAGGATCTGTGATTGGTTTTCCAACAATGTTATCTTTAGTGTTTGAACTCGAGTCCTCTCACTAAGACAACAATATGGCTTATCATTATACACAACACTTATTGATTAATTAGTATGAACTTTTAATATAATATGTATTTTTAAAATTAATACAATATATTTGTTTTTACAATTGCACCAAACACGTCCATATGCCGTGGATAAATTTTGTCCATTTCTTCTCAATTTCTCGTCCGTTGACTTTGTACTAATTTGATTTTACATACTAATTGTTCAAATATTTATTTATACACTGTATTATATTTGTAATAGTAAAAATTTTCAAATAAAATTATCGTTATCATTTTATATAAAAATAAGGGTAATTATTTGGTATATAGGCAGTGAAAAATTCTTTTTCCACAAGCGAAGTTGAGATTTTGTCACATATTTTTTTAATTTTTTTAAAATACAACTAATGACACATTACAAAATCTCAAGTTAAAATTTTCCACTACCTAGGAGGGTTGAGCAAAAAATCAACCAAATCGAGTTGAATTGACAATTCAAATTTTTTTTTTATAGTTCGGTTTCGGTTAGATAATGTCATTGAACCACATCAATTTGATTCTGTTTCAGTTTATTTTATTGGACACTGAAAAGTCCAAAAGAAAAAGTTTTAAAAATTTAAAAAAAAAGCCAATATTTTTGAACATATAAGCCCAATACATAAACCCATTTAGAACCTAAAAAAAATTCCATTGCTTCTAAATTCTAAATATAACTTTTATTATGCTTTTACATATCCTATAATTAAATAAAAAATAAACCCTAAATCATATTTGAGTGTCAATCTCTCACAAATTCATTGCTTATTTATTATTGTTATTAAAACTTATAAGAATTCAAGTGTTTTATCTCATTTATACTTATTATGTACTCTATTCTTTTTTCAATTATTATTATTATTAAAACTTTTAAAATTTTGGTCATTTTTATTAACATTTCCAAGTTGAGTGTTTTTTTGCTATCATTACGCGTCCAGAGTTCTAAAATATAAATGATTTAATATTTGATTATGTTCGATGAAGATTGAGAATAATTAAATCAATGTTTAATTAGATTTTTAACGAACATTTATAATTATAAATTTTACAATTTATTTTTCAGATAAATATATTAATTAAGATTTTATGTATAATTAAAAAAATTGTTAAATCGTGTTTAAGAAACATAAAATAAAGATAATCTTATCTAAATAAAGTCCAAAAACAGTATGAAAAGTCGAAATCTATACCAATTTAGTATGGTTGGGTAATAACCATTGGTTCAGTATTTTAAAGAAGGCGGGAGCCGATCTCACCTTTCTACCAGAGCACAGGAAAAATATTGGAAGATGGGCTTTCTATAAAAAAGTTAGAATTTGGGTGGATTTGAGGTACTAAGGCCCAGTTAAGCCCCAACAACTTAAAATGAAAGTTTTATTAGGGTTTTTTATTCAGAGAGAGAAGCAAAGGGAGAAAGGAAACCAAACCAAACTAGTGAGCCGCAGCTTCTCTTCTTCTGTATCCCAAAATGGTTGCTTTTAGGGTAAGTTCAGATTTCTATTTTCTTTTCTTTTTCCTTTTTTTTTTTGTTGTTGAGACAATGGTGATGGGATTTTGGGTTTTGATTTTTCTTTGAAAAAAAACAGTTTCATCAATACCAAGTGGTGGGCAGAGGTCTTCCTACAGAAGCAGATGAGCATCCCAAGATTTACCGTATGAAGCTTTGGGCCACTAACGAAGTCCGTGCCAAATCCAAGTTTTGGTCTGTAAATTTGCAATTTGCTGATAATTCCTAATTTCGTTTGTTTTGATTTCCTTGATGAGATAGGGGATTGGGATTTTAATTTTGGTTTTCTGGATGTGTTTTGCTTTTCCATGTTTAGGTATTTTTTGAGGAAGCTGAAGAAGGTGAAGAAAAGCAATGGACAAGTTTTGGCTATCAATGAGGTATTCAACCTTACTTGTTCTTCAATTTTGAACCCCCCATTAGTGTATAGCTTAAGCAAGCTAATTGCATTGCATTTTATCATATAGGAACCTTATATTATATTGTTCATTAACTTCTACTATTTAGTTGTGTCGATTACTGATGAAAGATTACAGTTACTCTGTTCATTCATAATTGGGAGTTACTGCATTATGAGTGACATACAAGGTGTTTAAGAAAAGAGGGGGAAAAACAAAAAAAGTTGGCCTAATCACATAATTTTAACTTGGAGGTTCTCTTATGCCTATATTTTAAGAGAAAAGGTGTTGTAGATAAAACACATTGGTTTTCTGTTCATTGTTTATTTTAGAAGAGAAAGTCTTTTAAGCATTAATATCTTCCTTAATTTGATTGCTTTGTTTACCATATACTAGATGTAGAGTTGTCACTGCTAAACATGGTAGGCTTATGTTCTATCCTTACGGTTTAGTTTAGCCAGATCTCGTTTCTCAAGAGGGAATGATGTCTCACCATTTCCATGTATATGGAATTAGACATTTTAAGCCACCCGAGTTAATTTTTGTGTGTGTTTAAGTGTTGCATATTGGATAAGAAATGTTCTATTTTTTAAAAAAAATGATCTTCTCATACTTGAGCTTGAAATGGTCTTCATCTAGAAACATGTTTTGATCAATCAGTTTGATTGGATTTAAAAGAAGCATCGTGCTAAATGATTAGCCTTAGATCTAATCATGGATGGTATTTAGTTATTCATCTGAGCCTGGAATATCAGGTCATTTGATGCACCAGAATGAAGTACCACTGTGAGTGAAGATAAAACCTTAGATTGTGAGAAAAGAAAATACTTCTTAAACTCTTTTGTATTGGGAGTTTGGATGTTTCGGAGTTGGGACAGTTGAGCTATGTGAATGAGACTAGGGACACGGGTAAGGATCCAAGTTTCGGACACGGTAATTCTTGAAATCTTAGACAGGGGACTCGGGGACGCTATCCAACAGTTGGACACGGGGTCTCCCATTTAAAAAATATAATTTTTTTTCTGCCTCTCATAACCTAATTTATTACCAGCCTTTGCCCTTCTTTTGAAAGGTGTTATTTTTTTTAAGCTTTAACTTTTGGCCCATTGTGAATTATAAAATAATGGGCTGGTCTGGAGTCTGGACCAGCGTTAAAAATTTTATAAAAAACCCCTAGAAACTAAAAGTGAAAAGTCACAACATTACTCTTCTTCTCTATGCCGCCTGCTGTTGGGGGCTTTACTTAGCAGATTTTGTTTCCTTTTCCTCCACCGGCAATTTCTTTGTCAGAAGTCGTCGACGTCATCGCCTCATCGCCTATGCTGTGTATACACCTTTCTTTTCCTTTCTTCCTGTTTTTCTTTCCTCAGTTCTCCCTGCATTGTGTCCGTTGATTTTTGCTGGATCTGATCTGTTTCCAGTGTTGGAATCCATGTTGGATCGTGTCGACACCGGTACAACACCCCTAACTGCCGAGTCCGGGTAACAGGGCAGTTGAGTAGAGTAGACAACATGCTTACATATTTACCCGTGCTTTATACCTTACATTAGTGTCAAACCTTGTAGCAATGCATTTGTGCTTTGATGCTGGCTCACTTGTGTTCCTTTGTTATTTTAAAGAGAATGATGCATTGTTCCTAAATTACCATGAAACCAATTTTTTTCTCGCAATAAATGTTTTTGATTGCAGATCTTTGAGAAAAGCCCTACCAAGATCAAGAATTATGGCATTTGGCTGCGATATCAAAGTCGAACTGGTTATCACAATATGTACAAGGAATACCGAGACACAACCCTCAATGGTGCTGTAGAACAGATGTACACCGAGATGGCGTCTCGTCATAGGGTGAGGTTTCCTTGTATTCAAATCATCAAGACAGCTACCATCCCAGCAAAACTTTGCAAGAGGGACAGCACCAAGCAGTTCCACAACTCCAAAATCAAATTCCCACTGGTATTCAAGAAGGTCAGGCCACCAACTAGGAAGCTCAAGACGACATACAAGGCAACCAAACCCAACTTGTTTATGTAGTTGTCTTTCATGGCTGGTGGTGGTAGGTCTAATGCCTTATAGTTTGATTACTTCCCTTGTTAGATTGAGAGGGGTTATCAAATTTTGAACACTCTATGTTTACTCTATGTTTGGAAGATTGTGTTTTGATGACTTTACTTTTTAATTTAATGAACATGGTGAATTTGCTAATTTCTAGTTGGTGAATGATCTGTATGATGCATCTGCAATGCATGCTGCGGTTACATTTTATTTTGGGATAAATATCACAATTATACGTTAAACTTTGATTCAATGTGCAATTTGATATATGAACTTTAATTTGGTGAACTTATATGAAATTTTGATTGTAATTTAAATATGTACATAGAACTTTAACTTTGATTTAATCAAGTACATTTAAACAAAGAAATGCATCAATTTATTTTTAAATGGGATAAATATAAATATTTTTGTGTGCAATATACAAATATAAAATGATGCAATACCAATAACTGTATCAAATTTAATTCATGTATTAAATTGTACGAGTTAAATTTTATGTACGTAGTTACATATTAAATTAAAATTAATGTATAATTTTGATATTTATCTTTTTTATTTTCTTTCAATTTTTTATTTTCTTTAAATATCTGCATTAGTGTGGATCCTAGCATTTGAAGGATTTAAGAGAACTATTGCATCAAAACCAGAAAATGTGGGAATTTGAGAGAACCAATAATTAGTCTAAAATCGAGAACTGGTTTATGCGGAAAAGCTTGAAAAAACTGATGTGTTTAAACTTTTGGCTCAGTTCGGCCAAAAAGCATCCAGTTGGTTCATCTCTACGTATGGTGGATCTGCAACCGGTAGTGCTTCTTGACCTCACGAGAACCAGTGAAGGGTGAACAAAAATGGAGAATGATAGATACTCGAAAATGGTGGTTGTATTGGACGAGAAAAAAGAACCAATGAACTTAAACGAGGAAGTTCTAGGCTTCAGCACCACCTAAGAAACTTGGTAAATTTACCCTGACGAGGAAGTTCTAGGCTTCAGGTTTTTTTTTTTCTTTTCTCTAATATAGTAGACAATTTTTTTTTTGGGTACAAATTTGGTTAACACCACGAAAAACTAATATATGCTTTGGAAGCATATGTAGCTCATCGTTTCCTAGCATAGACACCTATTACCCATTAGCTCGTTATGAATGTGGATAGAGTGGAGGAGGTGCTTGATATTATCAAGTGTTGGTTGGAGATTTCATCCTACTTTAGTGTGTTCACGAATGATAATCAACCATTTTTGTCACTTCCAAGAAACTTACGTGAAGAAATATTATGATTTTTTAGAGTAAGAATAGAATGGAGAGTGAGAAGCTTGGCCCGAATTTTGTTGACAAAATTGAAGCTTCCAATGGACAAATCTGAAAACCTCTGTAATCCTGAACGATAGTAGCTCCACCAGTCATGTTATTTCGCCTGTAATTGATATTGCAATGTGGAGAGGGAGTTTGCACCTGTCTCAGGAGCTTGATTCCTTGACCGATGAATTTGCAAAATGTCGAGAGAATCGTGCAGGCTTTGAATCTTGGGAATTGCCCTATTAGTGAGGGTTCAGCCATCCAATAGATGAGTTCATTCCTTGATTCCAAATTATCCAAAGGGTACAAAACATTAAGTGTAGAGTTGTCTCGAGTTAAAGAGAATCGGACTCAATGTTGTTTGAGTCAAGCCATTGACGAAACTATGAAGATAAAAGGAGGAATTTGGAGGGCATCAGATCAGAGGACAAAAGGAGACCAAGCAAAACATCATTCAAGGAACAGGTGTTTCGTAGATTCTCTATTAAGCTTGCAAAAAGGGCAGAGATTATCAGCATTTGAGAGCAGATCCTTAGTTGGGAGACAAATTGTGCGAGTTTTTCCAGATAAAAATGATAAGCATAACGACGTGAGTGGTTGAACTAATTGATAAAAGGAGGGCATAAACATTTTTAACGGAGAAGCGACGTTGAAATCGAGTTTCCAAATAATTTTATCTTCTCCATATATCGAGAGTGTTCTGCTAAATATAATAAACAAATTAAAAGAATCAATTTTAATATTTCAATTTTCTCATGATAGACCGAGCCTTTCAACACCTTAAACCATAAGAGTAGGGCTGAATCCTAATTCACACCTTGTAAACCATCAGTTCAATCACTGATTCGGGTTTAGAAGATGACCAAATTCACAAGTTCTTTTATGAGCTTGGATAGGGGTTGTAGTCCAAGGAAAGACTGGTACCTGAGGTGTCATTGGAGCTGAAATGAGGTCCTTTTTGACAGCAAACTATGAACGGTGCCACAACTGATCGCTACTCCGTTGTCGAGGGTGACTTGATATTTTCCCTAGACGATTAACTGCAACACAATATCACCTATAGGCAAAAGATAAACTCAAGACCAGCGAGCCTCGCATCATAGCATCCCATCCAATACTTCTATAACATTGAAGCAATCTCACTGGAAAAGATTTAGACTACTTGAACCAAGGCAACACTCGCAAATTTATTGTCTGTTACACTCAATCTGCAATCTCTATTTCTCTTCATAAATGTTCCCACAACACTAGCTTTTCTCCCATAAAACAAGCAAAAGAATATACACACAACAATACCTGAAACTGCAAAATCATTTGCATTTATAATGATGACAACGTTAATGTGATCATCTATATATATATAAACTATGAAACACCTTGGAATGACAATCGATCCCGAAGAGTGTCAAAAAGTGAGGAAGCTGCTGCATTTTGTGCAAATGTTAATTTCAATCTACCCAGCAATTCACCATCTTTTGCTTGAGAAGCTGCATCAGCAGCTTCTTTGGCCATGCCAATCCGAGCATATGCCTGTCAGTCATAACCATAGACAGATCTTGAGCAAGGATATAATGATTAAATTTTATTACATCTACTCTAATCAGAAACAGTATCACTTGCAGATCGATTAAATAGAAAAGTCAAAACCAATGATAATTCCCATGAAAGTGAGAGAACTAAAAGATCAAATTAGACATGTATTGTTACCTCGGCCCTTTCACGGAGATCAGCAAGCTTGGGTATATATTTTAGAGCTTCACCTTTCTCATCAGCATCAACGCATGCCTCAACAAATGGCCTATAACCTGTTTGATGCAGACACGTACAAAAAAAAAAAGAGATACTGTAAAAAACTAACAGGCATTGCAGAAAAGTAGGAGAAGAAACACTCATTGTTGTGAAAAAGCTAATTTAATTCGTGTATTCAAACTCAACATATTTTACAGCATGAACTATTTCTGCATACATACTCTCTGAAACAATAAAGAAGTCAAAGGGAGACGAGCATTTCGCATATGAATTAGCTAATACACAAAAGTACCATATGTTTACTTCACAAAAATAATTTAGGCTAAACCTACTTAAGAAACAACTAACTGAACTCTTCTTTCTAATAAATCATCAAGTTAAATTTTAATGTAAACAAATTTCTTTACTTTTCCCATTTTACTTTGTTTCTTCCTTTTGTATAATTCTTTTATCCCAGCCAAACCAACAATAAGGATACAAAAATTGGGAAGAACGTAAACCTTTGTATCACTTCATCTTGTGAAGTTAATTTAGAATCCAAGATCAGGTAATATCAAGTAACAAAGATCACTTGCAGACAATGCAATTATAATATTTTTCATAATAGCAGGTAGCCTAGATCACTTGCAGATAATGCTTGATTATGTCACCTATCTTGCACCCTGTAATTGAACAAGAATGTTGATAGCTTACCAATTGGTGGTCTCTTCTCTTTTGAGAACTTCTCAAGAGCCTCCCAATCTCTAATTGTAGCCAAAGCAAAAACTTTAAGCCAATACCACCTCTTCTCAGAAACCTGAGACAAGAAAGCAATAAAGCAACAGTTATGATTCAATAAGTAATTTGAGCAATCTAAAAGGATGATGCCTAAATTGTCAAAGATGCTGAAGAATAAATGTTATATGTTGTGTGCCACCAAGGGAAATTCTTTCAGCAAGACAGAATATAGGGGAAGATTTTTATGTGTGGCTAAATAGAAAGTAGGGGCACTTTATGAACCTTGAACTCGGTCTTCACTTTCATTGCAGCACGATGATTCCCCAGAACAATACATGTACGTATAGTATCACTGATACTTGAATCAACAAATATGGCCTGCTTTGTACTTACTTCTAACTCATGTTGTATTCTGTAACATTTGGAAGTATTTGAAAAAGTACACAAATAGGTAACCATATTAGTAGGCAACTCATTTTAGAATAAAAATAAAAAGAATATTGAAAGAAAAAAAACGTACATCGATTTGCTTATAATGGTTGGAAACTAGGACGGACAATTGACAAACTATAATCTTCAATTATGACATAACATTTCCTTTTTCTAATACGGTCTACATCTTGCTTATGAGCATGGAGAATCCATCCTTGGCTTTATAATCCCACTTTTCCCATATTGGAGGTTTTTTTTTTGTTGGAGGTCAAACTTAAACTGATATATAGATACACCATCACTTCATTCTTCCCACATATTAAGCATAATAGACCAACAGAAACGTATGAACCTATAATGTCGACTCTGAAAGTGGGAAGCATAGACCACGGGCTTATCTTTAAGAGAGCTGAGAACAAACCACCAACTGGACTACAAAAATGAGGTGACAGTCTTGTAGCTTTTCTTTAATAATACAATATTAAGCATCCAACATAAAACCAAATTAGCATCAAGCACAGATGGGAAACTTCAAAAATACTTTGCCACTACCCCAAGTTTTGGCTTTTACATAGACAATATCATGTAGTTTATGCATCTCATCAACTATGTTAGGCATTTGTAGTTATTTGCTAATTAGTTTAGGCACTCCAATTGCAATTTAGTTTGGAGTTTGATGCCTTGAAAAACAAAAAACAATAAATTGATATCCCTCACCTCAACAACTTTGCATGCTCCTCAGCAGCCTTGGACTCAAAGGTATGTTCCTTGGTTTCTGCAAAAAGATGCTGGGCCTTGTCGATTAGTTTTATGCGTGGACCATGAAGCGGGGATCCTTTGCTTGCCATTGGATTTTTTCCAAGTTCCCATGACTCCTTCCACAAAAGAAATGCAACTTCCTAAAATACAACAAACTTTACATCAAAACAAAATGGACAATCATTTATCACATATCCAACCAACTATAGAATTGTAACTTGGTAGGTCTTTGATGCATATTTAAGCTTTGACCAGTCGAAAGCTTAAAGATCAACATAATTTCAACTTACAACAGAATGATAGACTGAATGAGCAAGGAAGAGAAAGAAATTCATCCTTTTGTTTTCCTAGCCATTTATGAATTTACCCTCAACCTTTAACTTCCCCATCTCTTATCTACTGTTCTGATGGCAAGAAATGCCTAGGACATCTTCATTGCTTAATATTAGATATTTAATTATTCATTCATTCATCATAGCACTTGATCATTTACACAGGACAGGAGGCACCTAGTTTCATGCCTAAATTTTATGCATAGTTACCTACTTATCTCCTTGAAAAATTCCCTGAAGGTGCCTCATAGATCAATTAGATTGGCAAATTAAAATATTGCAGGGTTGTTAGTGGTCACGTCAAGCAGCATTTGATAACAAATACGAATTAAAATCTTTGATCCATAAGGAGAGCCTACACCAGTAAACTTCTTTGACCCATGAAATGGGTAGTTGACAGAGTAATAGAGGTCAACAAGTTCAGCCATAGCTGAAAATTAAGAACTCATAAAACTGATAACTGATTGAAATAATCCACAAGTCTTTCATAATCAGTAAACTTTGTATATTATATCATCTGAAAAATTAGCATACTCGATACTCTTATTATCAGAAACCCAAGCAATCTACTGACTTCAAAGCCGGATACCTTTCCAATGCCAGATATCATTCAACAATAGACAATATCCCTTTTGGCAGTTGAATCTATTTCTTATAAACCATAATAAGAATCAGCAAGAATAGAAATAACAATAATGATAATAACACCAATAACATCAACAATAATTCTAAGAATGATAAGTAGTATAGCAACAAAAGCACCCAAAGCTAAAACTTACTTGAAGTTGTCCAGTCGAAAGAAAGAAATCTTTCAAAAATTCATGCTTATAGCACCTGAAACACAAAAATAATCAACAATAAACATTGACCCATACAATCAAAGAATCTGAAAATTACAAAATACTTGATAAAAGCTTCATTTTGACCACCATTATCAAATAAATGACCACTAATAGCTCAATGGCCACCAGAACCAGAGCAAACACCTACTCAAGGAAACAATCCAAAATTGACGATAAAAGCATACCTCCTAAAATGATATAAATACAATTTTATCATTATTCAATAACTTCCACTACTTAATACTATGGAAGTATAACAAACATCTAAGTGATGCACCATGTCTTGCCCCTTGTATGATCTCTCCAGCCTCTCAGATAACGTATCACGTCTAACTAGATCATGATTACATGTAGCCTTTCATAATTTTAATTTGGACAATTATTTGCAAACTCAAGTGCTATTAAAATTAAAATATTTAGGAATAATAGTAATAATAGTATTCCTTGAGTACCTACCTTGCATAAGATATAAACAAATCACGTGGTAGGGGTCTAGCCTGAATCATTCCAAAGAACTCCAAAGGTGGCCTCTGCATGAACAGAAATGTAACCAGTTCAAAAAAAAATTATTGGCAACTCCATGTCTAGTATCCCCAGGCTACTCATGACTAATTAGAAAGAATTCAGTGAGGAAAGTCAAACCAAGTCCTTTTACATAGATGGTGGAAACCCTTCAAATTTCAAGTATCACCAGGCTACTCATGACAGGTAATTAGCAAAAGACATTCAACAAGGAAAGTGAAACCATCTCTAACCTCAACATATATTAACTTAATTTTATGGTTTGTGTAACAAATTTCCTAGTTCTATCAAAGCAGTACCTTTTGCCAGATATGGAAGAGAACAAGATAGACAAGGTCACTGTCACCGCTTTCTGTTGCCTTCATCAAAGCAGTATCTTCTTCTCCTATGCTTAACAGAAGTGGCACCTGAAGTGAAATGATCATAATCAACATGCATAATATGGTAAGATCCCAAACAGTACCTTGTAAACAAAATGTAATCATATAAGTAATTTGACCTGTTTAGAGGAGCGAGGTTCATGCTCAATAAGCATAGCAGCTAACTTTCGCCGGCCATTCTTATCTGCATGAGCAGCAACTGCTGCATATGATATGCCTCTGCATAATTTTAGCTGAAACTCAAAAGGCACATTAATTCAGGTAATGAATTTGCACGAAATCAAATTAAAAAATAAACCAACATTCTTTGACTACCTTATCAAGGAGAATTTCTAAGAGAGTGGCATCTGGAATTGCTAATGAAGCTGTTATCTTCGAGCATGCCCAATGCATTATCACCACCTCCTGAATGAAACCAATCAGTGGAAAATGAAATCTTATGTATATCATTTTATACTCTCTACTTGCTCAATAAAATGCAGCAATTAGTTCAAGTTATGAAAACATAATAATTAATGAAGGTCTAACCTAATTCCCATCAAACAAATGAAGTTTGGGTGCAGTCTTATGGTTTAACTCTACTTCTATGAATAAGGCAAAATTTGTGGAAATTTAATATAGGCAAAATCAATGATTCAAACTTACTTGATTCATTCCAACATACTCTGATATCCGTAGTGCAAGAAGGTGGCGATGGGCATTAATCAAACGAGCAATCAGCACAGATGGTGTAAGCAACTAAGAGAAGCACATTATTCAGTAGGGAAAGTTAAAAAATTAAAATAAAAATTCAGAAGCAAATTTAAAATGCAAATCATTAAATCTTTAAGACCTTATATTGATTAATACTGAGAGGGATGCCAATCTCAGGATCACGCACAGCATTTAAGACCCGCAAGGTTTTACACATCTCCTGAATGCGATCACGTTGAAAAGTGCTGCCAAAGCCAACTGGATATCATTATCAGGGGCATAAATCATAAGGGAAACAAAATATCCACAGTAGAAGGTAGCTACATAATTAGTAAATTATCATCACGATAATAAAAAAATGCACCATAGTTAGTATAGGAAAAGTGGAGACTGCAGTAGCCAAAGAAAACCTAAAAGTGAAGAAAACTATGCTGGCTTCCTAAAACCATTTACACTTCTTGTAAATACAGCCTACAAGGTGTAGTTGGCTTACCACATGCCTTCCAAAATGCAGGGAATGTAAAGAGGCACATGGAAAACTTTAGAACTATGAAAACTGGACAAAGAATAATAAATGTGTGGGCAACAGCTTGATGATCTTTCAACTAAAGATTCCAAATCAAAATAAGAACAGTAAGGCTCATTTTCAGATAGGTGTTGCTAAATAACAACATAAATTGGTAAAATTACAGACTTAAACTAAGCAAATTTCAATCTTGTTTGACAACCATATAAACAACTAAAACAGTCAGCAAAGAAAACCTAATTATTGCTGAAAGTAGAACACATCACCCCAAACATGTTTCAAAGTTTGTTTCTCATACACCATACAGCGCTTGATACTATCCAATGTTCCCTACCGTGTTACTTTATTACCTGTCACTGCACTATACAATTTTTTATGTGCAAATTGAAAGTTATTAAGGATAGCGTTGGATAAATGGGTTTCCAAAATTCAATATATGCAGTTCCCAAACAAATTAACCAAGTTCAGTTCTTCACTTTTAAATACATAAGATGTAGATTCATTTGTGTGACTTCAATCTTAAAAGCATTTAAAACTAACAGTAATAATTCAAATTTTGATTTCAAATACAAAAAGCTCACTTTTATAACACAGCATATAACCACGAAACATATTTGATGTTTTACGATTAAATTTTTGCATTTTCATAGGTTTCAGTTAACGAATTAACGGATACCTGCAATGCATTGCCTGCTTATGATATTTAAATCGATATAAGCAAAGAAAACTGAACTCGGTAGTTGCAATCAGTTTGATGATATTCATCAGAACTCCATACAACTACAAAAGGTAAGCATAATTACATCTAAATAAGTTTCCAGCATCATCTTATCTTAACCTCCATTCTCATTTTTTTTTAGTAACACCATAAAATGTTAGATTCCTAAAACTTTATGTTCTATATGCATCCCAATACTTCAACAAAAGCATAACCATTCTATTTAATTGCACTGAATCCATGGTTTTACATCTGGAGATTATCAGTCACAGAACAATGACAAGTGTCTAGTTTAGTGCTAAACATGCAATCAAAGCAACTCAAATCAAATTTCAAGATGCTTTCATTTTCAAAACAAGCAGCTTGTTCTAGCATCATATCAATCAAACAAGAATTCCAACTAACCTGCAGAAGGCTTGTCCATAGCTTGCAGCTCTTAATAGAGTTCTTTGACGTGAAACATCAAATTCATGACCAGCAGCATCAATGCAGGCTTCAACAGCCTCAGGCAAGGATGACTGAATCAATCTCAAATTTTCATCTGCCTGATAATAAATAGGCAACAAAAATATCTTTAAGAAATTATGCCAAGAAAAAATCATTCCGTCTCAACAACAAACTCATTTCTTTATCGTTTCTTCCCTGAACTGTGGTTATTTTAGAGGAGAATGAGAAGGGGAAAAAATCATGATTATTAGGATAGTAAGGATAAGAAGCCCGCCAATAGCACTTAACATATTCTGTGCATATACACCAACATACATCAGCAAAATTTAAACATATATCAAGTAGCAATACAGCTAGCTTTATCTTGCAGCAAAGAAATCAGCGAAGTTGACAACATTTACCAAACTAAACTCGAAATCAAATATTTCTCTCAGTAAAAGAAGGCATTGGTACCTTGGCACTTCTCCTATCAAAATGATCCAAGGCATCATAAAGCAATGCAGCTGGTGATGTGCTACCAATTTTGAATATAGATACAGTAGAATCTGGAACCCGTTGCAGAAACTCCAAACTTGTGTTCGATAAAATCCTCACTCCATCACACTCTGGGATCAAAAGCAGTGGCTCATCATAAAAGTAATGCACTGGATCTCCCCGAGGGCCCACCATCAACAATGGTGTATCATCCCAATATAGAAGTACACTATCCAGTCCACACCAAGCTAGCTGCTCTGGAGGAAGAGCTGACTGTATATGCACAATTAATCAATAACAAGCAAAAGTAAAAACTGAAAAACAGAGGTTAAAATTCTGAATGAAGGAAACAATTAGTAGCATTCAGATTCCTCCACAGAAATTAAATGGATTCACAACATTTCCATCAAAGCACTAAAGTTCACAAAGTTATGAAACATCTATAATATCTATAGCATCACTCATTTTCCACGCATTAAAATATGAATTTCTAAAGCTCCATTTATCTCTTACTTCTGTTCTTGTTTTTATCAATTAAAAACTTCATTTAAAGCAAAAGCAGCTAGCAATTAATTAAAAATGATCAAATGAATAGTGTAACTTCAAATTCTAACAAAATTGTTCTACATAAAACTATAATCATATATTTTGTTCTCTGAAAGAATTCAAAACTATTCATATATTTTGTTCTATGTATGAAGGCAATCAGCAAAAGCTACAGCAAGTGGCACCAAACCAAAAAGAAACTGATCAAACGCAATCAGATTTATTGTCCCTATAGAATTTTAATGATTTCACAAACATTTTTATGAATGTTATTGAAGTTTTAAGCAACATTAATACTACCATCTTGAACATTTCTACTTTCATCATTTCAACAAATCAAAAACCTTCTAGAAAATTGTGTTTTTATAAGTTGTTCTCTACAATCAAGATATAACCATAAGTAATTACATGAACCAATTAAAAAACAAAAAAGCGAGGAAAGAAACATATCGAACTAACCTCACAATTATACTCCAACAAAACTCCCTTGAAATTAATATCCGTCACCAAAATCCGCCCATCATGCGTAAAAATGGCCAAATATTTGCCATCCCAAGAAACAACCATTTTCTGAACCGGACCCTGAACCGCTTCCCCATCCACTCTCTGTACTCCATCTTCATCCACAATCAAAATACCATCACCAACGCCGACCAACACTTCCACATTCCCCGAAACCGTGTATTTTGGCTCGATAACCGCCATGCAATTGGGCAAATCCTCCGCCCCCGTCTCCGCCAGCTGGCAGGGACGCATCACCTTAAAATCGGGGATGCAAAACAACAACCCTCCTTCGGTCAAGCACACAACGCCGTTTCCCCAAAAGATGCATTCCACCACGTTTTGCTCGAAACACTCTTTTCCGAGCGTTACGTTGGGTTCGATCAGCTCGGCGTGGATGTTGTAGCGGTAAACGGTGCCGTCTTGGACGATGCAGATTAGGGTTTGGTCTTCGGTCCAGGACATGCCGATGAGACGACCGCCGGGGTTTTTCCATACGGTATCGGAGATCAGGACACCGGAGGAAGTGAAGATGCGAAGCTTCCGGAGAGCTGATTCGGAATAGAGCTGGACGATCTTGGAATCGTCGCGGATGACGGCGATCGGGCCACCGAAGGGAGCACAGGCGACCTTGTTGCGGGATAAGTCAATGTTTTTCCATCTCAAAGGGTAGAGCTCGGGCTTACGGTAGTAGCGGTTATAGAGGAGCTGCCATTCTGCAGCTACTGAAACATTGGCCATTTTATGGTTTGAGAGTGAAATTGAGGAGAAATTAAGAGGTTTGGAGAATTATGAGAGCATGATGTGAGATCGGGGTGGGGAAGGCAGCGATTTGCTTTTCTTTCTCCTATTTTCTCAACTATCTCTGTTTCCAGAATCGGTATTTTTTTTTATTCGATTATTTGAAGATTTGAATAAGATTAATCGTTGGTTATTTGAATTTATCAAATATTATTTTGTTAAATTATTTATGTCAAAATAACATAGATTTTAAATTTTTTTTACGATTAATAATACTTTATTTTGTGAAAAAATAATTAATAAAATACATATTTAATTAAACTGGTATCATATTTAATTATATTTTGATATTTAGCTTTTAAGTAAATTTATTGTTTTTTAAATAATTTAAATTTTACAAAAAGATTTGGGAATTGGGTTAATATATTTATTATTTATTGTTTGATAGGGTTGATATATTTAAATTTTTATAATTTTGTAAATAGAATTTTTGTTTGTAATTGAACTACAATTAAAAAAATATTTTAAAATATTCTAAATATTAACTCTATTACAATTTAATTTATTTAATATAATCCCTATAATGCATGCACTTACTAGGAACTTTAATCCGTTAGTATCTTTTGTGCTTTAGCAGATTAGTTTTTCCCTCCCTGTCTTCACTCTGTTATTCCCTCCCATTTCTGCATTTATTGTTATATATTTCCAATGGTAATTAGTTGTTCACCGTTCTACTTCACTATACCAAGTATCATTAGCGTCGAAACTTTTT
>CM025245.1:27953764-27969159 GCA_013677275.1 Gossypium schwendimanii
CTCCATCTTAACTATTAAATTATAAACAATATTTCTTTATTTCACCAAGCCTATCAAACATCTATCCAAGCCATCTTTTGAAACCATTTTCTCAACGTCTGCTATAAAAACCATCTAACTCCATCTATCTACAAAATCGAACAAACTTCTCGTCGACGATCGGGCAACTTAAGTGAGCTCGACTCCATCAACCGAGCCGGATCACATCATGAATGGTGTTGCTAAAAGAAGGAATAAAACACTTAAGGACATGGTCAAGAGTATGATTAGTCATTTTACCTTGCCTCAATCAATTTAGGGAGAAGCATTAAATACCATAGCTTACTCAATAGAGTTTTGACTAAAGCTATTAAAAAGACCCCTTATGAGCTTTGGATAGGTAAAAAGCCTAGCTTAAAGCATTTGCACGTTTGGGGATATCCAACTGAAGCTAGGCCTTATAGGCCAAATGAAAGGAACTCGGACTTAAAGACTATTAGTTGCTAGTTTATGGGATACTTTGAAAGGTATAGGGGTTACAAGCTTTATGATCCCACTACTAAGGCTATTTTTTAGACGATCAACGTCGAGTTCTTTGTGGATGTTGAGTTTACAGAGGGAGAGAAAATTAAAGATATTGTCTTTAAGGAAAAATGTGTTGTTATTCCTCAACACATTCCTTTAGTTGCTATTCATAATGATCTGGAACAACTTATTATTCTTGATATTGTTCAAGCGGCAACTTTGGAAGAAAAACCTTAGGAACCAATGCCATTAAAAAGATCCACTAGGGAAAGTAGAAGTGTTATTCAAGATGATTATATTTTATTTCTCCAAGAACATAAAGTTGACATTAGAGTGATGCAAGATGATCTAATCAACTTCCTTCAAGCCATGGAATGTTGTAATTCTCAAAAGTTGATAGATGCTTTGAATGAGGAGATAAAGTCTATGAAAGACAATGATGTGTTACAACCAAGAGGGATTCAAAAGGCAATATGGAAATGTACAAGGCACGTCTTGTTGCTAAAGGCTTTACATAGAAAGAAGGCATTTACTATAAAGAGACTTTCTCTCTGGTTACATTGAAAGACTGTTTTAGGATATAATCACTTTAGTGGCACATTTTGTCCTTTAACTGCTTCTGAGGGAAGTTAAGAATGCATTCCTCTATGGCAACATTGATGAGATGATTTATAGGTGTAACCATAAAACTTTGTGTTTGGTGATGCAAAGTTAATGGTTTACAAATTAAAGAAATCCATTTATGGACTTAAACAAGCCTCTCGTCAATGGTATTAAATATTCACCAAGTGATTATCTCATTCGGTTTTGAGATGACTTTGGTTAATTATCGAATATATCACATGTTTAGTGGGAGTAAGAATAGTCTAAACCAATACCTCAGGAATGATTTTGAGATTACAAAAAAGCATAAGATTACCTACATTTTAGTAGTGGGTAGTCTAATGTATGCTCAGGTTTGTACGCGTTTGGATATTGCTTACATTATTGGCATGTTTTGCAAGTATTTGACCAGTTCATGTATGGATCATTCGAAAGCAGCCAAATGATTCATACATTATCTTTAGAAAAAAAAAACATTACTTTCTCACATATTAGAGGTCTAGTAAGTTAGAGATTTTCATGTATATAAACTCCGAATTTAAAAGAATGTGGATGCAAAATTTTGTCACTAAAGTGCAAATTGTGACAATAAATTACAATCCTTTATTCCAATAATAATAGGACCACATCAAAGTCAAAACACATAGACTTTAAATTCCTTGTTGTTAAAGTAAGACTTTAGTGTGGTTAGATGTCTATAAAGCATATTGGGACAAGCTTCATGATTACAGATCTATCACACCCCAAGTTTGGCTGATCCAAGGTTAAGACGTGTAGCAGTGAAATAATGTATTTGGCAAACTGTAGTCCACCCAATTATTCCTTTTGGTGTATATGTGTGGGCATATAGTAACCGCTATGCAAGTTGTCACATCTCAAAAATCGGGTTAGTAGAATTGGGTATTAGGTTGTAGGCTCGAGAGAAAAATTGGGTCTAATATCATAGAAATTAAAATATGATAAAAGAATTAAATAAATAATAATGGTAATAATAGAATATTAAAATGATTTTTTAGTCTAAGATTAGGTGGTGAAAATTAGGGTTAGGTGATCTGTTATTAAATAACTTAAAACGGATTTTAAAAATAAAATCGTGTTTGAAAATAATTTAGAAAAATGTGTTTTAATTAAACTAAGGACTTATTTGGAAAACAAGGGAAATCAGTAAGTCTTTAAAAGGTAATTTTCCCTTATTAAAAAAACTGTTCATCTTCCTTACTTCTTTAAACAACTCGTCTCCTTCCATCCCATTTAGCTTCACATTCAAAATTTGATATTTTCTCTCAAAATTAACTCATCCTTTGTAATTTTTGAGCTATCCAAACACCTCAACACCTTCTGATTTTAAAGAAAAATATTAAATCCTCATCAATTTCGTCATTATTCTTCTCATGTACTTTAAATTAGCTCCACAACTTGTTTTCTTCAAATTGAGGTAATGTCTTGAGTTATTATGATTAGACTAAGGTTGTTGTTTTTCTAATTCTGAATTTAATAGAGTGTGTTGAGAGTTTTTAATATTTAAAGCTTTTTAATTAAATTTTGGTTCAACTATCGTGAAATCCAATATAATGAGTAAACCTACAATTTTTTATTTATTTATAATCTATTTTAACTAAATATAAGTTATTTAAACTTAATTTGATAGATCGATATCCAATTTTAATGAATTTCGAGTTTCTCCCTTTTGTGTGTTCATACAAGCTAAATTTTTCAAAAATTTTAAATTCGTGAGATTAGATAAAATTAAAGGTTTATATTTTTAATAATAGGGTAAATAAGATGTTTAGAAACTTAATTAAGGTTTAGGAAGAAGATCGAGTGAGGAAACCTTATATTTCAGCAAAATGAGTTGATTTTTGGCTTGAAAATGGTGGTTCTCGTATTTCTTGGGTAAACTTTGGTTTTAAAGTGATTTCTAACTCATTTTGATCTAATTAAAATTTATTTGATCTTAATTTAACAAATCCTTAATGAATTTAAGCAAATTGAATGTTTTCCCCTTTTAAAAGATCACATAAGCTTGATTTTTTCAGAAAAATTAAATTAGTGAAATTGGATGAAATTGATGGTTTGTATATTTAAGTAGATGATATTTAGGTTGTATGAAGTTGAAATCTAAGGTTAAAAGTGAGATTTTAGTGGTTCAACACCTATTTCGGCAAAACTAGTTAAGTTTTCGATATAAAGGTTAAGAGGCTTTGATCTATGATTTTGGAATAATTTAATAGTGTTTGTTCTTGTTAGTAATGCCTTTGTAATGTGTTTGATGTGTATGAAAAGTGTCAATTCATTTGGGAGCCTCCACAAGCATGGGCAAAGGAAAATTAAAGCTTACTTGAGCATGGTAGTTGATGCAATGAGTGATCTGATACACTACATTTAAACTCCAGTATGCAGGCTAAGGTAACATATGCGAATCTCGTACTTAATTAATATGCGAACCTTGGTTTATTCTGGTGCAAACCATTGCAATTTATTTTGAGTGTAGGTTATGCATGTTGTGCGATTTTAGTGAGCCAAATGCATGAATTTAAAACGTGCATGTAGTTATTGGAATAAAATAGGCAGGCTGTAGCTGTAAACCATGTACTTGACGTGATAAGTGTGTGTGAATTATGCATTTAATTATTGCGTGTGTGTGAGCATAATATTAAAGGTGAGATAATGTACTAAAAAGGTATGTATATATATACAATATATATGTATATGGGTTTTGTAATGCTTGCGAACTAATTAAAAAAATAATGTGAACTCTAATAACATGCAAATTTTAATGATAATGTACATTTATGCATGCACGAACCAGTATGTGAATTATGAGCTCTACGGTAATGCAAGCTCTGATTAGTGCAAAATTATATTATCGTGAAATTCTTGGTGCGAGCTCAACTGTAGTGTGAGCCAATTATATTTGTGTATTGTGTTATATTGTGAACCATGTTAACTTGGTGAATTATATTATTATGGCGAACCATGTTAATTTGGTAATCTGATTTATTTGTTGACTTGTGTATAGTGAGATTTTAAGTTTTATTGTATACAAGCTAAGCTATTGCGTGCCCTAGGCTAAATAAAATATGCGAACAATGATTTATGTGAGCTATGTTTGAATTGTGTTATGTGTGCAATATATGTTGCATGAAAGGTATATTATTTACGAACCATGCTCTATTGCGAAATTTGAATTGCAAACTGTGCTATATTGTGTGAGCTCTATTTAATCGCAAGCCCTATTATACTAAATATTTTGAATGTGTTAAAGAGATGTTTTGGCATTGTGACCTTATGGAACCATTGGGTATAGTGGGCATGTCATAGGAATGTGAGTACTCACCCTTTTTATTGCGATGGGCATTGTGGCCCGGAGATGCGTTGGAGAGATAAGGGAATGTCGAACATAGCTCCATTCATCGCAGATAGTGTGGTATGTTTGGAAAGTGTGAGCAGTCATGCTACAGTTATATCGGAGATAGCATAAGGCTCTTTGAGTCCAAAACTGAGGCGTTATAAGGAGATCCGTTTATCCAATGTGTGGTGATAGAGTTTACTTATAGGTGATAATCGTTCCCTTTATGTTTCATAATCACAAAAATGTCAATTTATCATTATTTGAAACATATGAGTTATGACGGAGTATGAATTGTTATTTTGCATGAATTGTTATGTGTTATGAAGTACTAATTGGAATGAACTGTCATTTGGTATGAATTGTTATTTCATATGAATAGATGTTTTATGCGAATTGATAATTTATGTCACCTACCAATTTTATGCGAATTACTTATTATATGTCCACTATAACGCCCCGAAATTTGGGCCTAAAAGTATTGGGCCTTGAGCAAGGGAACGGTTAGGAAACTGTACACAAAAGTATGTTTGCTTTAGTGGCTAAGGGTCCTGAGAGGAGTTGGAAAAGTCCTAGGTTCAAACTTGGGCTTTAGCAAAAATTTTGGTTTTAAGTGGATAAAACCCTGGATGCTTGGATATAGGCCTTTTAAATTATTATGTAAAAAAATGTCATAAGGAAGCTTGTGGTCTAGTGGTTATGGTGTCATTAAGGTTATAAGGGAGCTTGGGTTCAAGTCTTGGCTCTTGCAATTTAATTTGTTCTTTTAAAGGAACCTGGACTTTGGCCTTTAGACTTTTTTATTAATTGAAGATAAAATGTGTCACAAAAAAGCTTGTGGCAAGGAGGCAAGTGGCGTGTTGAGCTATTGAGGGGAGCTTGGGTTCGGATCCCATTGTAAGAAAAAAGGATATTTAGCGCGTCCTTCCACTAAAATAGGTTGGAATGCCTGTTTACCTAATCTATGCAGAGTAGGCGCTCTATTCAGCAATACAGGATGTCCCCGCATAACTTCTTGTAGTATTTCCCATACAATCGGTCCTTTTTCCCGAATTTTACTCTTAGCAACTCCTATATTCCATCCAGATCCCAATTCCATTTTTATATTGTCATTGACATGACATAAGAGATGTCGGTTCTAGTCTATCTTTTTCTATTTCTATATATGTATATAGAAAGTTCAAAAATCATCATATAATAATCTAGAAATAGAAAAGAAAAAAGGGAGGTTAATGATGATTTTAAAATCTTTTATACCAGGGAATCTAATATCCTTATACATGACGATAATCAATTCGGTTGTTATGGTCGGACTCTATTATGGATTTCTGACCACATTATCCATAGGTCCCTCTTATATCTTCCTTGGCAGCAGGAGTTTGAGGTGGTTTCGAACTCTGTAAGGTGAAGTTTGAATTGGTCTTGGATGGAATTGTGGAGCAAATCAAGGCTTAGTGAAATTCAGCTAAAGGGAAAGGAAAAGAGCATTTTTGGCACAAGGCAATTCTTTGTTTGGTTTTGAGAGGGTTGAAAGGAAGGTGCCGAATGTTCTTTGGGATTTTTCTACCATTCGGGGTTCTTTTCAAGTTTGCGTTTTAGCTATTGAAGTGATCAAAATTTCTACTACTTCTCCTCCTTTTTTAATTTGCTGAATAGGTAACTTTCTTTTTGGTCTCATTTTTCTTTCTCTGCCAAACACCATGTTCTGTTTTCTTTACTCTCCTAGCAGTGTCGCATGCACTTCTCTTCTCTCTTCCCTCCATTCCTCCATTTTCTTTCAAAGCCAAACCTACTCACCATCTTGTTCTTCTTTGCTTCGCACTCTCCCCACCCCAACCGATTTCTTCAAGGCTCTTTTGTGTACTTTTAGTTACCATCCTTTCACTTTTGTGCTTGGTCGAATATACCTAAGCTTCTCTAACCGATTTCATCATCATCAATTTCGGGTGTTAAAATCTTGAGAAGAGAAAAGAGGATTCCCTAGTGTGTGGAGGCGTTCTAAATCATATTCAAGTAACCATGTCCGTTTGATAAAAATTGCTGCTTCAGCAGATAGTCATCAAGAACGTAGAATCGTGCCTTGGCCAAGAATCTTAGAAGAGTAGGCCATATTTTTTATAATCGTGGAAGGTGATGATTGTTTCAATGTGGTTTAAGTACTTGAAAATATTGGTTATTGAAGGGCTGGCTGAATATTCAAATCAATGTACGTTGGTGCCAAGAGGTGTTTCGCTAACTTTCGTGAAAAGGTGTGTAATCACACAGTCTCTTCTATGAATCAGCAAAAGCTGAAAAGCTGAAAAGTTGAAAATACGACGATTGAGGCCATATGGGCGTGCAAACACTCGTGTGGTGAATTGAGCCCATGAAACATGGCGTTAGTCTTTAGAGGCCACCACGAGCGCTCTCGTGGTCTTGGGCTGTTCTGTGCCTCGTTGGGCCAAAATGGGCTGTGTGGGCCTAGTGGGCTTATGGGCCACACAGATAAAATGTGTGTGATGTGGTAAGTGTTGTTGGACTGTAACGTTTGCATAGCTGTGGCCGTTATGGGCCTCGATGGGTCGAAATGGGTCATATGGGCCCAATGGGCTTTAGGCCCACACGGGTAAAATCCTCGGTAAGTGATCATTGGTAGGTTGGTTTATAAGGCTCATGATGCCGTATGTGAATCTGGACTAAATGGGCCACACGAGTGTGTGGGCCTACCTGCGCCCAATAACGGGTTTTGGGCCCATATACACTGTTCTGGCCGTGTAGGTTATCTGAGTCGCTCGAAGCAACGATAGACCTTTTAGGAGGTCATAATAAGTACCGAGATCCCAATATTTGTAAAATGATCGAAATACCCTCGATGGGTAAAATTACCAAAATACCCTCAATGGGTAAAATTATCGAATTATCCTCGATGGGTAAAATGACCGAAATACCCTTGATGGATAAAATGATCGAAATACCATCGTAGGGTAAAATGGCCGTAATTCCCCTGGAGGGTAAATGATTATTTTGCCTCTCGAGTGTAAATGATTGATTTGTCCGTGATGTAAATGATTGATTTGTCTGTGATTTAAATAACTGATTTGTCTGTGATTGGTATGACTAATTTGTCTGTGATTTGTATGACTGATTCTGAGCATGGTATTCTGCATACACGACATACTGCCTGGGGTTGGGATACTGTTATGGAGGAAGTACTGTACTGGTGGCTTTGTCACAATCACTGTTACTGGTGGCTTGGCCATATATACTATTACGGACAGCTTTGCTACGATACTGTTGCTGGCAGCTTTGCTGCGATGCTACTGATGGCTTTGTGCCGATCATATTACCGTTATTGATGGCTTTGTGCCGATCATTTTACCGTTACTGATGGTTGTGTGCCGGTCATATCACTGCTACTGATAGCTTTGTGCCAATCATATTACTGTACTTATGGCTTGTAGCCATTCTGTTTATAGCTAATAGCTATCCTATTTACGGCTCTTAGCTATTCTGGTTATTGGCAGCTTTGCTGCGATACTGATTAGTGCCGTAACCGGTGCTGATATTGGTGTGTTGGCTGGGTGGGTCAATTTTATCAGCACATGGTGTGTTGGTTGGTACGAGTGGTGTGTTGGCTGGATTGGGATGGATGGCATGATTGCATTGTTGCATTTCTATTACTGTTCTATCACTGTATTGGGCTTAGGCCCACATGTATTCTGTTTCTGATTTTGATACTGTAATGGGCTAAGGCCCACACAACACATTTACTGTTTTAGGCTAACGCCACATTATTCTGTTACTGAAAAGGGCTCAGGCCCAGACTGTTACTGCTTATATTACTATCTGAATGATAAGGGATCACACACTAAGTTTTTGTAAACTCACCCCGTTTTTAACCTTTCAAGTAATCCCCAGTGTTAGACAGTTCGGAGCTGCGAGGGACTCGGAGAGGGCCACACAATTGCACAAGTTTTATTCTATTTTGCTCATTTACTAAAGTACTTTGATTTTGATTTGAGTTGTAATAAGGCCTTTAAAATTTTGGATTTTAAATTCAAGATTTTATTGATTGTGACTCTTATCTGCTAAAAGGAGAACTCGATTTTCCAAAATAATAACTATTTCAAACCTACCTTTCTGCAACACAATTTTTAAATAATGCGTTTTCGCAAATCATTTGTTTTAAATTAAGCTTCTGCAACAATAAGGTTTTGAAGGTAACAGCGTTTCTTTAATAAACCTCGATTGAAAATAAGCAAAAGTAAACTGAGGTTTTGTACAAGTTTTAAATGGCAAGAAGTTTGAAATTTCAAGAAGGGTTTTCAAAAAACACTTCAATGTTATACACTAGATTCGGCAATAACTTCTAGGCCGGGTTTGGGGTGTTACATGCACTGCTTATTTTGTGGGAACTGTTGTGTCGTGTGACTTACTATTTTGTGTAGATTGTAATAATATGTTTATCATTATAATATGTCACCCTTTAACCCAATTGATGTGTTTTTTTGTAGTATGTTTGAGCACTCATTGAGCTTCATTAAGCTCACCCACTCTTTTATATCATTACAGTGAGTTAGCTTGTGAAGAGGTGGGGAAGTGAGCCATCCAAGTGATCCATACCAAAGCTATACCTTGGTATGTTGATGTGTTCCCAAATTCAATTTAGGAAGGCAATGTGGGACCAAATTATAGCATTCAAAATTAGATCTAGTTATAATTTTTGGATTGTAATTGGACATTATGGACTCTTTAATTGGTTTAATTTGGAACGTTTATTACTACTTCAAGTAGATGGTTGAATGGTAGATTGTGATTGCTTGATGAATGGTATGAGTAATTGTTCGACTAACTTGTAAGTGCAGGTTGAAGATTTAGATCTAATCATTTTTCCAAAATAAAGTGGTTTCTAAAATCTTTTCAAATATAGCCTTTTAAATACGTTATCACCTACATGACTATTCAATTGAAGCTTTTAGAATATTTGGTTGTTAATAATTGATTGCATTTGTAGTCCAACTAAAAATTTGACAAAGGCAATTGCTAGTAATTAACAACGGTGAACAAAGATATCGTTTCCACGAAGACTAAAGGTACTAGTAAATACCGTCTTTCTATTATTTAACCGATATATTCGAGTAATTGATTAAAACTAAAATTAACTAAACTAATTAACTACGAACGTGACAAAGAACAAATTAGGAAAATAATAGAGTAAACAACCAAGAAGCGAAACAATACCCATGAAAGAATTCACCTAGATGTCATCTGTCTCTATTAATCTAAATTACGCAATTTCTTCACTTACTATCTTGATCCATAGGAATCCCTAAATTATGCTAATATCTCTCTTTGAGAATAAGAGCAACTGACTCTAGGTTGATTAATTGAAATTTCTTTCTAATTAAAACCCCTATTAACGTATTAACTTGGTCTATGGATCCCCTTATTAGATTTAAATCTAATACGGTAGATTTATGTCATCCTATTTCTATGACTGCATGCAACTCCACTCAATTACGCTAGATCTCATCTTAAATAAGGTCTATTCCTTCTTTGATTTAAGCACATCAAACATGGATTAATAGCCTAGAAAATTAAAGCAAGAATTAAGCACACATAATTGAAAACAAGATCCAAGTATTTATTGCGTAACAATAGAAATCAAATAACATAATCCATCCTAGGGTTCATTTCCCTAGACATTTGGAAAATTAGTTCATGATGGAAAATAAAAACATCTCAAAGACAATATAACCACATGAAATAAAGAAACTCATAATAAACTTCAAAGAAATCAAAAGGAGATCCTCAATCTTGATGGAAATCTTCTTTAGAGTCTGCTTTAGTGGTGTTTTTTGAGTTGTTTTCTTAAGTATTCTATGATGGCTCTCTCCCCTATTCTTATCTTTGTCATATATAGGTCTTAGAATGCCTGAAAAAACCTAAAAAACTGCTTCCTTGCAGGTTTCGAGTGCGATTCATGATTTTCCAATTTGGCTCACACGGCCTTGTGTCTAGCCCATGTGGAATGGCCCAGCTTGTGTGACTCCTAAAACTTGCTCTGATTTTCCAATTTTCACTCGTTTGTTACTCGTTTTTCTCCCAAAGGCTCTTCGAATTATAAAAAGATGAATTTAATGGATTAGGAGCATAAAATTTACTATTTTAAATCGAATAATCATCCAAAAATGCTTTAAGAATGAGGTTAAAACATTTTACTTTTTGCATTTATCAATAATTCAATTTACAAATTATGCTAATGACTTGATGATCAGAGTAGCGCAACGTAAGCATAAATTTAGGATTTTGGATATTTAAATGAATAACTGTGTGAGGTGTGATTGGTTTAATGTTGTGTTTATGGTGTTGTGACGGAGGGTCACTTTAGTGGCTAATATGACATTCAAAATTCGGGTCAGACCATCCCGGCCGGGTTTGGGGCACCACATAAGTCAGCAAAGATTCTATTTCGGGCTATTCTGATATTTAAAGAGAAATGTTTTATTAAACGAAAAGGTAATTATGATTTATGGTACGAGTTATTGCCACATGTATAATATGCCCTATTTGTCTTATTATTTTACTGGTTGGGTTGTAAAGTGACCTAGTTAGAAACCAACTGGATAGACTGGTTTGATATCTATTATGCAAGGTTCTCATTTAAGTTTCTCTCGAAAATTGTAGTCCATTAAAGAGGACAAATTCTTAAATTTATGACACTTTTTAAGTTTCATTATGAAGAAATGGGTCATATATATGTGTTAGAAGGGTTTGTAAGAGAATTTTTCTTCTTCCTTCAATGTTACTCTTTGATTATTTTTATTAAGTCTAACTCCCTAAGCTAGAAGCTAAGGCTCTTAGTTTAACTAGTGGTCATTCCATCTACGGGTAAGTATTATAGCTCTACATGTTAATTTCTAAAAGACTAAGTTTGTAAGGGGTAAATGAACTGTAAGTTGTAAGCACTAGACTTTGCATGGGGGTTGTCAGTAATTAAGATGATAGTAATTTGTATGTAAATGAGTTTTAATTTGATAATACTATGTTCTTTAAGTAGTTTTTGCTATTTATATGAGAAATATGTTTGATTCTAGAGCTTTAAACTATAGTAAGTGAACATCAGGTGAGTCTCTATCCTGACTCTTGCTTGTGTACTATTCAAATATAAGTATATCTGAATGACGATGATATCTCTAGTAATTGTTAAGTGTAAGAAGCATAGTAAAAATGATATACATGTTATGATGAAGTTTGCCAGGTTCTGTTTGAATAGAATGTTGATGATAAGTATGCAAGTAAGGTTTGATATGAATAGTATGAATCAGTCAGGAATGTGAACAAATTTTAGTAAGTGAATGTTGGGTAAATGTCACTCTGTGATGCCCCTATTAGGGCAATTATATTGCTAACCAAATTTGTAGGTCAATATATAAAAATAAGTGTAAGACCATGAGGTTGAGACCCATGAAATCTTAAAAAGATATGAAAACACTCATAGTGTAGCCTCTGGTATGATGAAGACTGGACTAGAAGATCACGATATATGAAAATGTATAAGTCCATGTGGCTAAGACCCATGGCAAGATATGAATGTATGAATATTTATGGTGTAGCCTTCGATAATGTATAGATCGAACTGGTAGATCACGATAAATGAAATTTATGTATAAGTCCATGAATGAGAAACCCATGACACCTTATGTGAAAGTCCATAGGGACAGTAAACACGTGACCTTGTAAGTTGCCCTTGTGTCTTATTCTATTTGGCCCTTGTGGCATACTCTGCTAAGTCTATTTGGTAGAAGGTGATTATCCACCCTTATGGTAAGTTCATGGTAAATTCTAAGTATTTTATGATAGATATTGCTCTGATAAGGTTATAATACGTCCGAGATTAATCTAGTTCAATTGGATTTGTGATGGAATCGAATAAGTTTAAAAGGAAATTCTTGAAAAGAAATGTGTATTTGTATGTTAAAAAGGGTATTCGCCATGGCAATCTATTAATGTTGAAAATGGGCGTATTCGTAGTTATGAAAGACATAAGAAATTAATAATTTGAGTTCATTTGTGTTATGTAGTACTGAAATATGAGTATCTAGAATCCGCTATGTTTGATTAAAATCATGTCTTCTTTTGAGATGTTATGGAATATGAGTTACTACTATCTTGAGTATTTGGTGTTCTATAATTAAGTTGTGTGGAACTCATCTGAATGATTTGTATAGTTTATTTTCAGTATGAACTTGTTGGGTATTAAAATATAATATGATTTTTTTTAGTAAACTGATGGCATTCAAATTTGCGTAAGTATACACCAAGTTTGTATGTATTCGCCAATATCTGTGAACAACCGTTCTAAAATAAGTGTAATGTGAAGAGATGGTCTGTATGAAATGGGTTCTGATGGTACATTCTTTCAGAAATTACTTTTTTGATTTCAAGAGAAAGAAGAGATTTATGAAATGTTTGGAAGGGTCTTAAATCAGTCAAGTAGTTAAAAGAAACCTAGTACGCTAAAAGTATGGTAGTTAGCATGTAAGAGCAAGTCTGTAATTGTGAAATAATTCACTGAAATAGAAGTAGTGGTTGAGAAGGGTAGCTCACGATATTCTTCAATTATTATAAAAATATTTGCCAAGGTAATATATATTAACTCTCAATAAGTTCTCCTGAACTTACAAGTGCTATGTTTATCTTTCAGGTAATGATGGGATGAGATTTCGCCATAAGGGACGATGCTAGGAATACGCCAATGAAGCAGCGAACCAGGTTATTATACATACAGTGGAAAAATGACGTATATAAGACTATACCTAAGAGTCAGTCTCTAGTAAACATTTGTATTATAAAGGATTTAGTGAAAAGTATTGTAACACCCTTAACCTGTATCCGTCATCGGAATAGGGTTATGAAGCATTACCGTAAAAACATAAATTTAAAACATACATTTGCAAACTTTAATATAAACATATCATAATCCATACATAAACATGCATATCGTCCCTTAATCAAGCCCTCGAGGCCTTATAAATGCTTTAGAAATGATTCAAGACTAAATTGAAAACATTTGAAACATTGAGGAAAAACTTAGAAAATTCAAAACTATAGGGGTCACACGGCTGTGTGACTCACACAGCTGAGACACACGCCCATGTCTTAGGCCATGTAACAATCGAAATTGGGACACATGGCCATGTCCCATCCTGTGGCCAAACCACACGCCTATGTGCCAAGTCGTGTAGCAGTCGACCATGTAACTGCCTGTTTTGAAACCTTTAAAACCTATAAAGGACACAAGACCGTGTCGCATGGCTGTGTGTCACACACGGCTGAGACACACGCCCGTGTCTTAGGCCGTATGGACAAGAAATTGGTCAAAATCAAGCCATTTCTTTCACCCACTTCAAGCACGTACCTACAAGCCATTTGCACTCTTAACTAAGGCATCAATGCACACCAAAACATGCATAAAATGAGCAATTCAAATGACCAAATTCCATTCAACCAATGTGCCATATAGGCACCTCAATCACAATCAAACTAACACACCTAAACTTATGAATAATTGACCATATTTCATTCAACCATATTTACCTTATTTCTATCTTAAACATACCATACTTAAACACATTTCAAATACTTCATTCACATGCCAATTTGGCTATTGAAGACTTGCATTAACCTAAGCGTAATGTTAAACATCAACAAAATACCATAAGTACCAAAAGTGTACAAACCATAACAACTCATATACATGCCAAACTTCTCAACTAACATAAACCACAAGTCCATCTATACATGCCATTATAACCTTAATCAACACATCAAAACTACCGATTTTATGCTAGATAGTTTGATAGATCTCGGACGAGTTTCCAAACCAATCAAGCTTCTGATAATCTGAAAAGTAAAGGAAAGTAATTACATAAGCAATGAATGCTTAGTAAACTCATATAAACATAAAACATAACATTTCATCTCAACATTATACTTTATAAGTTAAATATAAACCTATACCAATGTATTAAGATTTATCAACTGCATAACCATCAACTCACAAATGAGTAAGTCTATCAACATCATATATATTTTCCATTCCTAGCATAATAGGATTTTATAAGGCATATTACACCATCATTAACCTTTTCATAAGACTATGAACTACTCCTTTTACTTACTTTCCATTCCACTTACTTAGCATAAACTTAAGTAACATCGAATCACGAATTAGTGTATTTATTCATGGCATATGTAAATTCCATCCCAGACATGGTCTTACGGGGGACCTCTCATCTCGGTGCCAACGCCATGTCCCAGACATGGTCTCACATGAGACCTCTCGTCTCGGTGCCAACGCCATGTCCCAAACATGGTCTTACATGGGACCTCTCATGATCTCAAGGATGATAATGCCATGTCCCAGACATTGTCTTACATGGGATCTCTTTACCCAAATGTCATGACATTTGTATTCGATACCTTCCTTATGCTTCAACGGGACTTTTTAATATCAATTCTCTATCATCTCATACTTGAGTCAATATCAAATAAATTCATGAAATAAATACATAATTGCTGGAAATTAGCAGCATTAATAATAATTATTAAAATATTGAATTTATTTACCGTAAACTTACCTTGGTAGCAAATATAGCCAAACTTATCAATTTAGTCTTCAACTTTATTCTTTCCTCGATCTAACCTCGAATTTTGTTCTTCTTGATCTATAATAGAAAATTTAACTTGTTTAATACTCACATTCATTAAAATATCCCTCGACTCTAACTTTGTAAAAATTATAATGTTGCCCCTAAACTTTTATGTAATTATGCTTTTGCCCCAGAGTTCAAAAATTAAACTTCATCTCATATTCTTACATTATATGACATGCTGAACATTTTTCTCTTCTATGACAACATCAAATTCTCACTCTAACACTTACTTATGCACATTA
>CM025245.1:27988476-28000204 GCA_013677275.1 Gossypium schwendimanii
CAACTAAGTTTCCAAAATGACTTGAAAAATGGTTTTTCCGCTGCATTAGTTTAACATTGAGTTTTTTTTCTTAAAGAAGAGCGACAAACAAACAATTTTTCTAAAACAACACTATCAACAATAAAATGAATCTTAAGTATACACAACCTAAAGAATGAATGCTTTTAAGCTAACTCAAAGTACAACTACGATTTTCTCTAAAATGTGTTCATTTAAGATCTTTAAAAGTAACGTAAGTTAGCTTAGCCATTTCGGTGGCTAATGTAGCATTCTCAATCTAGCCATAATGTCTAGGTCGGGTTTAAGAGGTTATATTGGTTCAGCTCACTCATATATAGCTAGTACTATTTCTGTAAATCTGGAATTCCTGTTGAAAGTATTGTCACGTGTGAAATAATATGTGATTTGTGCAAGTATACACATCGAATCAAGTAATAAAGTGATGAGTGAGTATCCTTTCCACAAGGATCTAATTGAGGCACAAAAGTGGTCAAGTTATTATAATAAAATGCGATTAATGATATGGGAAAGTCAATGATAAATATGCAATGGCAATTAAATTAATAATGATGTATGCAATATGTGGAATTAATGAATACTTGGAAATGCTGTGGCAAAACAAGAGTAGAAATGTAATGGCAACTATGAGAACTACTACGGGAATATTATGTAAATGAACAAATAAATAACTAATAATGATGTGACATAGATACTACGACAAAGAATACTGATAAAGTGATTTTGATTCGAAAGGTTAGAGATACCCAAAATTGACCCTTACTATCAATAATGTCTTGGCAAAATCGTATCTACTATATTACACAGAAGTGTTCTAAAATGGTCTACCTTTGTGATAGCAAAACCTCAAGTTACCTTACCAGTATCTATAGGCTTTTTAGATATCTTGCATGGGTTCTTTCTGTATGATCGTGACTCTATGTCTAGAGTCAACTACAAGTGTCTATTGAATACTTGCTCATTTCATTTCATTTTAATCCAACCCTTTTGGAATTAAAATATGTTTATAAGTATGCCAGCAGTCTTCTATGTTTACAGATTGTTTGCATTTTACTAAAAATAAGAACAATCAAATGAAACAACAAAGTAAATTAGAGATATAGTGCATCCATAAAAAATATTTAAGGTTTTATCGAAAGTAATCCCAACCCTATGAGATTTAGCTCATTGGCTAGGAAATAAAATTCCAAACCAAAATATTATCCGATATTGTGTTCAACTACTTCATTTCAATCTTTCGAAGGAACACTAATGGAAATTATGAAAGAACTTTGAGAAACAACATTCAGTTGCCCATTATACACTTCGGCAGCACAACATCCTATGATGGCTAAGAAGGACTGCCTTTGACTTCCTTTCCTTTCGCAACTGAACCCTTATTCACGCCTAAGGATCTCTCCTATGGTTTCGTTGTTAATGGTTTCCTCCTTTGGCATTTTATAGTTTTTTCCCTAAGGTAAATCGATCAACCCATGTTTATCTTCTCTAATTTTTAAATTTCTTTTTCCAAAAACCCAAGATTATCTTCTTTCTAAATTCTTTTTTCTAGGATAAAAACCAACAACCTAGGATTTTCTTCCCTCTTTTTGAGGCAAGTTTTTCTGGTACAAGTACAGTTGGGCTGGGACTGATATGCATAAAGTGTTGTGGCGTTGTTGAAATTTCCTGCACCTTGATTACCCTAACCAAAATCCAAATACTGGTCCCACCCTGGATTGTATGTGTTGGAATAAGGATTATTATTTCGGTTAAAATTATTCATGTGGTACACAGATGCTGGATTCGATGGGCATTCATCAAATACATGGTTTCACCATAATAAATATATGATAACTCAGCTGATTTCATCTCTTGGACATTAGTTGGATTTTTCATTGTTATAATCATATTAGCTAGGAAAGATACTTGGGTTGTCAACGAAGTGATTGCGTCAAGCTCTATGGTACTAGCAGCTCTCTTACCCGTCCCAACTCTTGTGATCGAATATTGATAATCATTGTTGGAAATCTTTTTCAAAATCTCGTATGCTTCATTATAAGTTTTATCCAACAAAGTACCATTGCTGGAGGCATCAACTACCATCCTCATATCCCCATTCATTCCATTATAAAATATCTTCATCTGAGTCCAGTGCTAGAATCCATGTATTAGACATTTCTGAATTAACTCCTTAAATGTTCCTACGCTTCATATAGTGTCTAATCCTCTATTTTTCGAAAAGACATAATGTCATTACTAAGCTTGACATTCATATTTGGTGGATTATACTATAGCAAAAATCTCTAGCAAAGATCATTTCATGATGCCACTGTTCCTGACAGCAAAGTATTTGGTCATGTTCTTGCTCAATCTCTCAAAGATAATGGAAACATTTTAACTCTCAGGGCATCTTTAGGAACACCCTATTGTCTAAATAAGTCACAAATTTCTAGAAACGGTATTAAATGTAGTCTTGAATGTTCAGTAGGTAGTCCACCGAACTATCCTACCATTTGCAACATCTAAAACATTACCAGTTTCCGTTCAAACTACTAAGCCTGTATGGTTGGTCTAACTATCCCTGGAATCATATCATCCAACATCAGAATGACATGCTCTCTAATTGGCCTATGTCGATCATACACCACACATCCAATAGGAGGATTTTCATTGTGGTCATTTGGATTACCATTAAGATCATTCATGTTTCCAGCCATTTTTTTCAATTCTTTTCTGTTTCTCCGCATGGTTCTGTCAATCTCCTGATCAAAAAGGTATTCTGTGTTTGTAGGAATGTCACTTCTCATGCACTGATGGCAAACCTATAAAAGTTAAATACACTACCAAACTGTCGATCCTTGGCAACGACATCAAAAACTTTTTACATGTAAAATGATATGAGATTTGTACAAGTATACATGCCGGATCAAGTAATGAAGTGATGAGTGACTATTGTTCCCATGAGGATTGAATTGAGGTACTAAAATGGTCAAGTTATTATAATAAAATGTGCTTAATGTTGTGGCAAAGTCAATGATTGGCAGTTAAAGTAATAATGGAGTATGCAATATGTGGAATTAATGAATACTTGGAAATGCTATGGCAAAACATGAGTAGAAATGTAATGGCAATTATGAGAATTACTACGGGAATATTATGTAAATGAGCAAATAAACAACTAATAATGATGTGGCATAAATACTACAACAAAGAATACTGATAGAGTGATGTTGATTCTAAAGGTTGGGAATACCCAGAATCGACCTTACTGTCAATAATGCCTTGGCAAAATCATATGTACTTTACTACACAGAAGAGTTCTAAAATGGTCTGCCTCTCACGATAGCAAAACCTCAAGTTACCTTACCTGTATCTATAGGCTTTTTAGATATTTTGCATGCGTTCCTTCTGTATGATCGTGACTCTATGTCTAAAGTCGACTACAAGTGTCTATCGAATACTTGCTTATTTCATTTCATTTTAATCCAACCCTTTTGGAGTTAGAATATGTTTATAAGTATACGAACACTATTCTATATCTAGAGATCGTTTACATTTTAATTAAGAAATAAGAACAATCAAATGAAATAATAAAGTAAATTAGAGATACACTGCATCCATAAAACAATTTAAGGTTTCATCGAAAGTAATCCCAAGCCTATGAGATTTAGCTCATGGGCTGGGAAATAAAATTCTAAACCAAAATATTCTCTGATATTGTGTTCAACTACTTCAATTCAATCTTTCGAAGGAACATTAATGGAAATAAAAGAATAAATTTGGGAAACAGCTTTTGCTTGCTCAGTCCACACTTCGGCAGCACAACATCCTATGATGGCTAAGAAGGACTGTCTTCAACTTCCTTTCCTTTGCGTAGCCGAACCCTTATTCATTTTTAAGGATCTCTCCCACTTTTTTGATGTTAAGGGTTTCTTCCTTTATCTTTTTATAGCTTTTTCCCTAGGGTAAATCGAACAACCCATGTTTATCTTCTCCAATTTTTAAATTCTTTTTTCAACCACCCAAGATTATCTTCTTTCTAAATTGTTTTTTCTAGGATAAAAACCAACAACCCAGGATTTTATTCCCTCTTTTTTAGGCATATTTTTTTGGTACAAGTATAGTTGGGCTGGGATTGATATACGTAAAGTGTTAACTCGATCTTCCCAGCATTTCCACGGCATTCGTACAGACAGACTGTTAAACTTTTTGCCCCAACAAACCTTCACTCCTTTATTTTTTGTTCCTCAACATATTCCTGCCAAACCACCAATCACAACCCTACCATAAGCAATTAAAAGTACCTAATATTTAAACTTAGTCCAAGCTCTTAATGAAATGGTGAAAATATGAATAAAATTTCTAAAATGCAACTAAAGGTACCTAAGTACAACAAATTAGCTAGGTCTAAATGCATGAAATATAACTCTTTTTAAGAGTTATCAAATACTTATGGTGAGATTTCTGTAATTAGTCCACTGGGTCAATCATGATTTTAATTTTTCAGGTATTTATGAGTAAGTGTTTTCTAATGATTTTTATAAGGTTTTTTCCAATTCTTTTTAATGGAAATGACTTTTATTTTTGGCTATATGTTTGGATGCAATTACGGCAAGATCATGAGACAATAGAACCTCTAAAGAATTAAGTTCTCATTTTAAGTCGCTGTTATGTTCGAGGGTAAGTAGTTTCCCCATGTAGGAGTTGTTTTTGTAATGTTATTAAATGTTCTTTTGGCATTGGTAGTAACGATTTGATCAATTGGGGTTAGCAAAATCCTTGTTGATTAACATGTGTGAGTTGTCGGTTTAAGTATGGGACTACTGGTTCATGAATCTACAATAGAAGTTATTAAGGTGTGTGTTTCTAACTTGAAACCACCATGACAAATCGAAAAAAAATCTAGAAAATCGCATGGAAAATTCAAATACTACTGTTGGCCACACGAGCAATTATTAGGTCGTGTATATGTACACGAGCATGTGTGATTACACAAACAAATCAGGTAGCCTGTGTGTGCCACACGGGCTGGCCATTTAGGCCGTGTGGGCCACACGGGCTTGTGGGCCCAAATTCTGACAATTTCTATCAAGGGTCGTTAAAATCTATAGTTCATAATTAAACCCTTTGTGGGGTCTATACTACTTAGGTAAGATTCAAAACGTGGTATTTGTTATGTGTTCGGTATGTGAGTATACATGTATGTTTTATGTGTTGATAATTTTGAAAGCGTGATTAAATTTGAAAAGCATGCATTATATCCATATTCTATATTTCTACTAATTTGACTGCATACACTATGGTGGGATCTTATATTATGGGCAGTTATCTGGTAGCTGGAGTGCACTGATTCTATAATGTGAAACATGACCACATATCGGTGTGTGGGGTTGGATGGGTACTTGATACCCTGTTTGGTGTGTAGGGATGGATAGAGATGGTGTGTAGTAGATGGGGGTAGGACCTATATGTGCATTTGATTATGTATATGCTTCTAAAAGTAATACTACGTCTGATATGTTTTTGAACAATATTTGAAATCTATAACTGAGAATGGTCTGATATGTGTATCTTGTGGTATTTATGTATGTGATTTACTATTTAAGATATTATGCACACTAAGCTTGCAAGCTCACGCTTTTGTATGTATTCTTTTAGGTAATCAGAAACCTTAGGGCGGGTCGGCGTGGCGAGAGCTAGGTTATTAGATTGTATTTTCTTTCATATTTCTAATTATTGATTTATTTTTATGTGGACTATTTATTTGGACTTTCTAGGACTATTTTAAGTTTTGGAGTTTATTTTCCATTTTAAAATGTTTTAAATGTGTTTTTAAAAGTATATTAACTCTGTCTACAAAATGTGGATTTTCAATAACAAACTGCATTTTCCAAAACTGAGTTTACCTAAGAAATTCTGCTGCAATCTTAAGTGTTTTATAAATATATAACCAAAAAACTTAATGAATTGATTAAGATAAGAATTTTCTAAAATAAAATTGAAATTTTAAATTATCAAATGCTAACGCTATTTTTACAAGTTTCAAATGATTTTTGAATTTTCAAAATGAATCGTAGTAATTTCTCCAAATCTGGCCATAACGTCTAGGCCGGGTTTGGGATGTTACAATACCTATAAGAGAAGACATAAAGATACCATTATTTTCAATAAAGCACCAATATAAACCTTGTAGAGTAGCTAGGAAAATATCGTAGGCAATTATTAAAGTATATCTTAGGTATCCAAGTTAAAGCTACGAGTATCACCACCAGAACAATATAGATCCTATATAAAATCACACCCCAAAATATAAGGGGTTAGTTGTAATGAATAAGTAAGAAATAAGCCTTAGGCTTGATGATTAAGTAGCTTGTACATTATTTAGAAGTCTTAGGTTCAAACCACACCTCTCTCATTTTTCTTTTTAAATTTTCAGCAACCTAGAATAAAAAACACACTAAAATAAATATTGTTTGAAGTAAAAATTGAACAAGAAATAAGCTTAGGCCTATCAGTTATGAGCTTGTCTCCTTCCTTTTTCTTTCTAGGTTTGAGTCTCTCCTTCCTCTTTTTTTTATTATTTAATTTCGAATGTAAACACCCCAAAACATATGTACGGTTCGACAATGAAATTAAGCAAGAAGCCCCTCATTCCCTTTTATTTTCCTTTACATTGTAGCCCAAAACTTTGGGAAAACTGATCTTGCCACCCTAGGGTTCCCAAACCCTAGATATTTAATCCAACTTTCCACAATTGAACTAGGATTGTTTTTTTCTTTTCAAATCCAAATAGGATTTTCTTTCTTTTCCCTATTTCTTCACACTTTTCATTTCTTTCTGTTCTTTTACATCAAATTTTACATATTTTTGCTTTTGAATATTTTTCTTTCTTGGATTAAAATATTCTCCATTCAATCATTTTGTCCATCAATTTTATAGTTATCATCAACAGAATCCCAATCCTTGCTAAGAATCAGTAAGTGTAATTTAACCCGGATAATTAATTCTGAATCCTCGTAGTATTTACATCTTATGCCAATTTTTCAACCAAATTGATTGAACTTTTACGAATCTTGCTGAAATTCTCGGTAATCTTGATAAATCTTGAAAACAAACATCAACCTGTGAATAAATGTCATTTTAAGGACCTATTTTAGGTGCATCAGATCAGATTGGAACAAGAAGGGTGATATTCGAACTTTCAGTGAAAGGTGTGTGTTCTTCTACAAGCAAATCGAGGAAAAATTATGCCTAGGATAGGGCCACACGAGCGTGTAGTCCACACAACCATGTTTCCCTAGAATCCTAAGATAGTTTGAATCTCACACTGCCTAAAGCCCTCCACACGGTCGTGTCTCCTATATACCTTAATTTTGTAATTATCACGGCCACAATCTATTACACGGTCGTGTAATCCCTCCATACCATCTATAGCATCCCACACGCCCTGACCATACGGTTGTGTGTCCTATTTTTTAGATTTTACAATTTTTTTTCAAAATTTTATGTTTTGATCAGTTTAATCCCTAAATGATTCCCAAACTATTTTTTTATTCAATTAAGTCCCTGATAATATGAATAATGTTAGAATCCATGACCTAATTGAATTAATGTTATATATAATTGCATGAATTGTGAATTATATATATGTCTATTGTATTTGTATTTGTGATTATACATACAACTTGCCTTATGTTACCGTTAAACCGAACACATGATAAACATGTCTTTTGCTACTGCATCAATATGTTATACGCATAATATTTGTCACTAAATCGAACTATTATAAGCATAATGATTGCTACTGCAATATTTTATTAAAAGTAAATTAAATGCTACTATATTGATCTATTTTGAGCATGTCATATTGCATTGCATGGGGTGGAACAATATGAATGAAGGAAATTGAGCAGTTTATCCACATTGTTTGAGCAGCTTTTATCTGCACCATTTGAGTGGTTTAACCACACTGCACTAGCAGCTTTAATGTGCAAATATGTTGTGTACTACAACCTACTAATAGCTTGTTATAAAAAAAAATTTTATTAAAAACCCCGGTGGTTCATCCGCCCTTTTTATTACTAGTGGTTTATCCATAACAAGTGGTTCATTCACAACAATGAGTGGTAACGTGATGTAAAGGTAGAAGAGTTTTGGGGAACTCCTACTGTGGTGTGTAGTAGTGGGGTAGGACCCTTTTTTGATAATTGAAATTGCATTACCTTCATAAGCATATGCTGATACGATCTCGTCCAAGGGATCAACCAAATTTGATTGTGAACCAATTGAGCTACCAACGGGCCGCATTACTCGAGCCCGAGCCAAGAAATTCAAAAAAGCTATCCCAGGCCTAGTTGATTAAGTTTGGGGAGAAGCTTTGGTCGGATTCATCGATCTAGCTTGGGAGTGCTCGTCATGTGCCCCATGCAACCTGCTTCAAACCGATTTCAATCTTAGCTAGCTAATTCAGCTGCTGGAATAAGACTTAAACTCTTTTAGTTATTTTAATCATTATTAATTATGTCCTATTTCGTACAGCATTTATACATATCTGAGTATGTTAATTTGTTTTAAGCCTATTAATTTTTTCCTAGTTCTACAGCATTAATACATGTCTTAAGTCAGACATTTTAATTATGTCCTAGTTGCATACAAATTAATTTGTGTTTTAGTTTGTCTTAATGTTGTGTTTAATTGAGTCTTTATTTTGTTTTATAGGATAATCAATTAGGCGGTTGGACATACATGCACTGTTTCCAGATTCATTGGATTCATTTATGAAGAAAGAGCACCTGATTATTCATAAATCTTGGAGTTGTTGGGTACATTTTTCCAAGTGACCATTTGTGAAAAGATATGTCAATCATTGAACCTTGCTTGAGCTCATCAGCCAGCCACTCTTGTTCACACCAAAGGACCGTCCACTTTCTGAGGTTCACAATCAAAGGACCGCCTAAATCCGAGTGTTCACACCAAAGACTTTTTGAGCGCCACAAGATGCATTCACTAGCTGTTTATACATTCAGTGAACTAAGGGAGCATTAACTTAAGATCATAAGCATTATTGACCAATCAAGCTCTTTGATTTATTCAGCTCAACTCCTAAGTCCACTTCAATGACTACTCGAGAACTCCAACTGTCAGAGCTGATCAATTAAGCTCTTCAAGGAATTAGTCAGCTGAATTAATTTAACTCTAGCCTCATTTAGTTGCAATTACATTTTGTCTATTCGGCTGGTACCTTATAGCCTATAAATAGTTTGCTTGTAACTTGTAGCAAGAACTTTTTATCTTTGAATGAATTTTAATATATTTGTGAGTTTTTCAACTTTGTGAATCAAATTGACTTATCTAGCTTGTCTAGTGGCGTCAATTTGTTTCTTTGTGAACTTATCACTCCAACGAGTGTGGCATTCAAACCTATACTAACTGGTTCCTATCTTCTATAGATAGTGGGTTACGGTTCTATCCTTCTTTCATCTTTCACCTTAATAGCTCCTTAAGAATTTGGTCTCCATTTTTCAATATTGGTTCATTCTTCCGCTTTTAAGTTCAATATCCATTCATCCAACAACTTTATCATTCTTCTATTTTCTATGTTTAACTTACTTTTCTTTGAAAACGACCCTCTTTGTTAAACGAAAACCTTGTTACTTAATTTTACAATTGGGAAACAAGCGACTCGATTTCATCAACGAATACAAGATCGCATCATATGCATAATGGTGAGCATTGAGATATTGTAACAATGAGATGAACTGAATTACCAATAATTTGTATTACTAATCAATTGTGATTTATTATGTGGGTTTTCTGCCTAATCGGTCTTATTTGCACTAATTTTCTTGTGACTGAACTCACATTGAGTTTCATAACTCACTCCCTCATTTATTTCCATCTTTATAGATAACCCACCAAGTTAGGGCACAAACATAACATGCAGAGGGCTCGGCTCAGATTGGTTGTCTATCAAAATAATTTATATTTATTACTAGATATTTTATTATTCAAAGACTGTATCGTTTTATTTTATTTGAACTGTGGCATGAGACTTCGATTTTGAGTCTTTTTTAAGCATGCATGATATTAAATTTGAATTTAGGATTCTGAAACATGGATATAGAACTAATAATGCATAAAATTATTTTGAGTCTACTTAATTAAAATTAAATATCACTCATTCGTTGTTAAGTTATAGTTAAAATTTTGACCAAATAAATAAACTAGAAATTAATTAAGTTTTTGAAAGGTAAGTGCCTTATTCAAGAAAATATTAAATAAATAATATTTTTTGTCAACCCATGAGTTTTTCTAAAAATAGTCTAAGTATTTTTCTAAAATAAAAAAATATTTTAAATATGACTATTTTGCAAAAATCCGATCGCACTAGACCATCTCGGTAACCTATGTAATCTCTAAAATTCAGGCCTAATGTCTAGGTCAGGTTAAGGAGGTTACAAGAAATTTCCTTTCTTTTAGGTAGCCACTACCCCAACCATCATCTATTTCAATAAATTGAGCTAAAAGCCCAATCGCTAACTTCACAAAAAATTAGATATTTTCCATTTAAAATTAAATAAAAAAATAGGTACTCTTTTTCCCCTTTTGGAGTTATGCTAACATTATACATTTACAGCAATATACAAACTACAACAAGACCAACAATAGATATAGAAACAAGTGCACCAATGCAATAATTTTCAAGTCATATTTTTCACCTTCTGATTTAACCTTTAAGGTGTGAATTTCATGAAAAAGTTCTACAATAGAATATAAAAAATAACAAATAGTAGAGAATTCAATCAACTAGAGCAAGTCATTTCTCATTTTATATTCTATTGTAACTATTAGAAACCACAATATGTATCTATTTTGGGTGGGTTCAAATCCAATCGTTGCTTGAAAATACATATTGCTCAAAATGAAGATATCCAAAATGAAAATACATATCGCCGATATTGAAGATACGTAAAATCAAAATAAACATATTGTTGATTTTCCATTCAACTCCAACTAAATAGGAAATTTTTGGCAAAAAACACCTAATAGGAAATGATTAGAAAAAGAAATATGAATTAGAAAGAGTAAATTACTTGATAATGGCGGTTGATTTTGTCTCCAAGTTTGTTGTTACTTACTGTAACAAGAGTATCCAAAATTGATTTGCTAAAAAGACCGGAGAAAATGAGGAGTGCTGATGAAAGGAGATTTTGGTCTTAAAAAATAGAAGGTATTACGAACGGCAAAGAATAATCCATTCAGAGCCCTACCCTCTGAATGGGTATGCAATTCTCACACGTAATAGAGGCCTGAGTGGAATGAGGATTCAACAGTAAAAATTGAACCAAACAAATGCAACACTATTCAAAACTGAATAAGCACTAAACTAAGTCCTTATTCACGTCAACCAGACGTTTGGTTAAGTAGAGTAATACTAACGTTTGGAATAGATTTGATTGAATGGAATAGACAAGTAATACCAATAACTTGTATGGTTAAGTAGAGTAATATCTAAGAATATGTATGGAATATGTTTCAATAACATTTTTACCCTTATGATAATTTTTTCAAGGAAACATGAAAATTTCTTTTTATAAATTTTAATATTATACGATTCTTTAAATTTTTAAAGTTTACGAAATCTTTTAAATTTTTTAATGTTTTGCACGCTTATAATTTTAATTTTTTTTATAATTTTCAAAATAGATTATGATTTTTTTTAGTTTTTTTA
>CM025245.1:28000304-28021086 GCA_013677275.1 Gossypium schwendimanii
TTATAAATATTTATGGAGTGTCATTAAAGTAGTATTAAAGTTTCGTTAGAAAATTTTAACGTTTTGATACTTAATTAGTTAAAAAGGACTAAATTGAAAATGGTGCAAAACTTGTTAATTAAAAGAAATAGTGATTAAATGACTTAAATGGTAAATAGGGAGGACTTAAAGGACAAATATGCCCAAATTATATTAGAGGTGGAATAAGAAAGAAAAAATAATAAAATAATGTAATTAATGGCAATATTGTAAATAAAGTGAAATTAAACATACAAATTCAAAATTAAAAGAGTTTCTAGGCAATTCTTCTTCAGTTCTCAGCCAAAAACAGCCATAGGAGAGCTCATTAAGCTATTTTTTCATATTTTTACTTCAAATCAAGAGCCCGTAGATACTTGTGAAAAAGGAAAATGAGCATAATAGTCCTTGAACTCCTGTAAATATCACAATTTAACCTAGGTAAGTTCGTATGGTTAAACTTAAATATTTATATTGATATTAATTTGATGAATGGTATTATGTATTTATTCCACTGTTGAAAACGAAATATTGTTAAAGTTATAAAATTGACTTGAATGTTTGGATTTAAATGGAACGCGGGATATGAGTACATTCAGCAATTGATGAATTGACGACATTGGAGGAAAGTGACAGCAAATTACTCAAGCAAATCGAGGTTTAACATTTGTTGCGAACTTTCATGTTTACTTTCCCTTTAGCTCTCAAGAGCTTCTGTTCAACTCATATGAGTTTTCATTCAACTATTTTGAGCTTCTGTTTAACACTTATGGGTTTCCATTTAGCTCTTACGAGCTTCTATTCAACCCTTATGGGTTTCTGTTTAGCTCTCATGAGCTTCTGTTCAGCCTTTGGGCTTCTGAAAACAATGTACTCTTATCTGTAAGCCGTTCTCCAATTTGGTAAGATTTGGTAAGTGACTTATGAAATTATAATTGGAAGACTTATTGATTATTATTGGTATTGGTTTGAAATAAGTGAATTCATCGGTTGAAGTTGTGATTGGCAGTGACTTGATATTGAATGATTTTATTTAATTAATGTGTTGTAGTAAGTTCGGTAAGATTTATGTTTAACCCATCGAACTTACTAAGCTTTATTAAGCTTACTTGTGTTGTTTAATGTCTTTGTAGATTATCATGAGGTTGGGAGATTGGATCAGCACATCAAGTTACACTATCCAGCTTATTCTGGTAGCTTTTGAAACATACACTATGGTTTATATGGCATGTATAGGGTTGGAATGGTTTTGAGTAAAGTTGGTATATGTAAATATTATGAATTACGTGTTGTTGATATTTCCAATCAAACTTTTATATGTATGTGTAGTTTTATCATGCTTGATTTATGGTTGAGTGTGATTAATTGAAGGATAGATTATAAGCATATTGCTGAATGAGATAGTATGGTATAGATGGTATAAGCATACAAATCTATAGATGTTTGATAATATGGTAAGGTTTGAAATACTAGAATATAATAGTTAATATGTCATGCTTGAAGCTTGAGTTGAGTTTATTAAAGGTCTTGTTATGGCCTATGAGAATGAAATTTGAAGTGTTTAGGTTGAAATAAAAAATGGGTGAGAAATGTGGCTTTAAAATGGCCTATTTTTGTCCACACGGGTAGAGACACGGGCGTGTGCCTCAGTCGTGTGTGACACACCGCCTGGCACATGGGCATGTGGTCTGGCCGTGTGTCCCGTGCATCTCTAAAATTGAGAAACAGAATGTCCAAGTATTTTCACATGGCCTAGCACACAGGCGTGTGACTTGGCCGTGTGACCCAAGTCAGAGAGTTACACGGGCTGGGACATGGTCGAGTGCCCCACTTCGAATGCCCACACGACCTACGACACGGAGGTGTATCCTCTACACCTAAGAAAATTTTGAAATTTTACTAAAAATTCTCTGAGTTTTCGGTTTAGTCCCGATTCATTTCTAACGTGTATTTTGGGCATCGATGGCTCATACAATGGACAATATGAGTGATTTATGATTAGTATCTGATATGTATCTTTTATGTTATGAAATGCTCGTTCTTGATCTGAAAAGTCTGGTAATGTTTCGTAACCCTGTTCTGGCGACGGATAAGGGTTAAGGGTGTTACATTTAGTGGTATCAAAGCTTTGATTTAGCCGATTCTCGAAGTGAATGTAGCATGTGAAATGTCTAGAAATACATGTCGTATAAATCTGTGATAGTGTGATGTGTATGATCCGATCTAACCTTTATTTTCTTATAGATTGTAAAGATGTTAGACGAGTCTGAATGTGCTGAAATGATAAAGTTAATAGTAGAGTACAGACTTCTGAACTTGGGACGAGTAGTAATGTCCCGATTCCTCAGGCTCAAGAACAAAAACTTAAAAACATGTTCTTTGGATATATGACCCAGTGGTTTAGTGAGTTCATGCAGGGAAGAAATCTGACTCAGCAACCTCCACCCCCTACTGTACCGCCTATAGTGTCTCTAGTTGCACCTCCACCTCCTCTAGTGACTGAATCTAGTAAAAGTACTCCGATTGAGAAACTTAGAAAGTGTGGGGCTAAAAAATTTCAGGTTAGGTCAAAAGATGATCTAGTTAAGGCTGATTATTGGCTTCAAAATACAATAAGGGTCTTATAAGAAGTGGCTTGCTCCCTTGATGATTATCTGAGATATGCTATTTCATTATTGAAAGAGGAAGCATATAATTGGTGGTCAACAATAATGGCTATAGTACCAAAAGAGAAAATTTCCTGGGAATTCTTTTAGAGTGAATTTAAAAAGAAATTTGTTAGAAAAAGGTATTTAGATAAGAAAAAAAGGGGGAATTCCTTGTGTTGTGCCAAGAGAACAAATCAGTAGTCGAGTATGAGAGGGAATTTGTATACCTCAGTAAATATGCCTAGAAAATTATGCCAACCGAAGAATAAATGTGCATCCAGTTTGAAAAAGGGTTGAATGATGAATTTTGAATGATATTGGAGGCACCAAAATACGAGAATTTGTTGTTTTGTCAGATCGTGCACTGAAGATGGAAGAGGTGTATAATAGAAAAGTGCAACGAGATAGGCGGAATCAAGAATCTTACATAAGAGGTTCTTCTAAATCATTTTGGCATTACCTGCGAAAAATTCTAAAGATGATTTCAGTCGAGGTACCTTAATGCCTAAACTTTCAAATAAAAACAAGATGCTTCAATAAGATTTTGGAGGAACTACTAGACCCGCTGTTAGTGTAGGTAGTGTGCAGAATGCCCCTAAGCCTAAATGCAGATATTGTGGGAAATACCACCCTGGTGAGTGTAGAAGTAAAGTAGGGGCTTGTCACAAATGTGGAGCAACTGATCATTTTATCCGAAATTGTTCTCAACTGTAAAAAGAGGATAGAGAGTAGAAAGAAAAGCAACTGGGTACTTCTCAAAAAAGTAGACGTTCGGGCCAAAAGAGTGTCACTGGGACTGCTTGTTTGAGTATGAAAGATACTACTGCTCGGTCAGAGGTTAGAGCATCTATGTGTACCTAAGCCATTTGAGCAAAAGAGGACGCCACTACTCCGGATGTGATTTCTGGTACATTCTATCTCTTTGACGTTACTGTGTATGTATTGGTCGACCTTGGGTCAACTCATTCATATATTTGCACTGCATTAGTAATAGAAAAGAAGTTGTCTGTTGAATCTACTAAATATGATATTCAAGTTACTAATCCATTAGGTCAAAGTGTAATAGTTAATTTAGTTGTCGTAATTGTCCACTAAAAGTGAAAGGTTGTGAATTCCCTGCTAATTTGATGTTGGTACCCTTTAGGGAATTTAATGTTATTCTGGGAATGGATTGGTTATTTTTACATGATGTTGTGGTAAATTATAGACAGAAACAGATTGATTTGAAATGTTAGACAGGAGAGATAATTTCAGTTGAGTATGGAAATCATAAAGAAATTGTTAGAATCATTTCAGCTTTTTCTGCTCATAGATTGATGCGAAAAGGTAATGAGACATTTTTAGCATACATCCTTAATACTCAGGATTCAGAATCAAAGCTAGATCAGTTACCGGTTGTTAGTTCGTTTGTTGATGTATTTCCTGAGGAATTCTCGAGTTTACCGCCTGATTGTGAAGTTGAGTTTGTAATTGATGTGATTCCTGGAACTGCTCCGATATCAGTAACACCATATCGTATGGCATCAGCTGAATTAAAAGAATTAAAGGCACAGTTGCAAGAGTTATTAGATCGAGGATTTATTAGATCGAGTACGTCTACCTGGGCTGCACCTATTTTATTTCTGAAAAAGAAAGACGGTTCTTTGAGACTGTGCATAGATTACAGACAATTGAACAAGGTCACAATTAAAAATAAATATCCTTTACCATGTATCGACGATCTATTTGATCAACTGAAAGGTGTTGCAGTGTTTTCAAAGATAGACATTAGATTCGGGTATTATCAGTTGAAGGTTAAAGAGTGTGATGTGCCAAAGATTGCTTTCAGAACTCGATACAGTCATTATGAGTTTCTGGTAATGCAATTTGGCTTGACTAATGCTCTTGTTGCTTTCATAGATTTAATGAATCGAATTTTTCAACCTTATTTGGATAAATTTGTAGTTGTGTTTATTAATGATATACTGATCTATTCCAAGACAGAATCTGAGCATGCACAACATTTGAGGATTGTGCTACAGACTTTGAGAGAAAAGCAGTTGTACGCCAAGTTTAGCAAATGTGAATTCTAGCTTCATGAGGTTGGATTTTTGGGTCATATAGTATCAGTTGATGGGATTTGAGTTGACCCGAATAATGTATCTGTTATGGTAAATTGGAAAATTCCAAAAAATGTTTCAGAAGTTTCTGGGTCTAGCAGGTTACTATTGACGTTTTGTCAAAAAAATTTCGATGATTGCTTCGCCGTTGACTTGATTATTACAGAAAAATGTGGAATTTGTTTGGTCTGATGAGTGTCAGGAGAGTTTTGATCAGTTGAAAAAGATGTTGACGGAATCTCCAATCTTAACTCAGCCAGAATCTGGCATACCGTATATTGTGTATAGTGATGCCTCATTAAATGGTTTGGGTTGTGTATTGATGCAGTCAGGAAAGGTAGTGGCCTATGCTTCTCGACAATTAAAGCCGCTCAAGAAGAATTATCCCATACATGATCTTGAGTTGGCTGCAATTGTATTCGCTTTGAAGATTTGGAGACATTATTTATACGGTGAGAAATTTTACGTGTTTATAGATCACAACAGCTTTAAGTATTTGATGACTCAAAAATAATTGAATTTGAGAGAGAGACGGTGGCTAGAACTACGAAAAGATTATGATCTGGTTATTGACTACCACCCGGGAAAGGCTAATATAGTTGCGGATGCACTTAGTCGAAAGTCGTCATTGTTTGCACTCTGAGTGTTGAACGCTCATTTATCTTTTAATGAAGATGATTCTGTATTAGCAGAGTTAAGAACAAAACCTTTGTTTCTCCAACGAATTTGGGAATTGCAATATGATGACCCGGAATTGGTGTTGAAACGACAAATGGTTCAGAAAAATCTGAATTCAAAGTATAGCATTGATGATAGTGGTATGTTATGTTATCGCAATAGAATTTGTGTTCCAAATAATATGGATTTAAAAAATGATATTCTTTCTGAAGCTCATAGTAGCATGTACTCTATTCATTTGGGTAGTACGAAGATGTATGGTGATTTGAAACAGATCTATTGGTGGCCGGGTATGAAACGGGAAATTTGTGAATTTGTAGCTAAGTGTTTAATTTTTCAACAAATGAAAGATTCGATCTGGGTGATTGTTGATAGATTGACTAAGTCGGCACATTTTATTCTAGTAAAAACAAACTTTACACTTGAGAAATTAACGGAACTATATATATCTAAAATCGTGAAGTTACATGGGGTTCCAACATCCATTATTTCAGATCAAGATCCGAGATTTACATTGAGATTTTGGAGTAAACTACAAGAGGCTTTGGGTACAAAGATAAATTTCAGTACAGCGTTTCATCCTCAGACTGATGGGCAATCAAAACGAGTGATTCAAATTCTAGAAGATATGTTGAGATGTTGTATAATTGAGTTTGGAGGTAGCTGGGAAAGGTATTTACCATTAGCTAAATTTGCATATAATAATAGGTATCAATCCGGTATAAAAATGGCATCGTTTGAAGCTCTTTATAGGAGGAAATGTAAAACACCATTGTATTGGTCTGAATTAAATGAATCCAAACTAGTAGGATTTGATTTGATCCGAGAGACTAAAGATAAAGTTCGAATTATTCGAGACAGTTTGAAAGCTGCATCAGATCGTCAGAAGTCATATGCGGATCTGAAAAGAAAAGATATTGAATTTGCTGTTGGTGATCGAGTATTCTTAAAGGTCTCTTCGTGGAAGAAAGTATTACGGTTAGACAGAATAGAGAAACTGAGTCCAAGATTTATCAGATCGTATGAAATTGTTGAAAGAATCGGCCTTGTAGCTTATCGATTAGCTTCGCCTTCTGAACTTAAGAACATTTATAATGTGTTCCATGTATCGATGTTGAGATGGTACAGATTTGATCCTTCACACGTGATTCCTCATAATGAGATTGAGCTACAACCAAATATGACATATTCAGAAGAACCAATGAGAATTTTAGCTCGAGAGGTTAAAAAGTTGTGGAATAAACGAGTACCATTGGTAAAAGTCTTGTGGCATCGACATGGTTCAAAGGAAGCTACCTTGGAAACTGAAGAATCAATGAGATCACAATATCTGATCCTATTCTCAGGTAACAAATTTCAAGGACGAAATTTCCTAAAGGGGGGAGAGTTATAACAGCCTGATTTTCAGTGGCGTCAAAAATAGAGGTTCGAGGCCACTAAATTCGACAAGTAAGCACATAAATTTTAATATTTAGTATTTACGAGTCAAATGTGGTTTTAGAAAGATATTTGAATTAGTAATTTATGTTTTATAAGGATTTATTAGGTCAAGCGATTTAGAAAATGAGGTATCCAGACCTTGGTTCTATAAATTGAGCCATAAATATTTTTATAAATATTTATGGAAGGTCATTAAGGTAGTATTAAAGTTTCGTTAGAAAATTTTAACGTTTTGATACTTAATTAGTTAAAAATGACTAAATTGAAAATGGTGCAAAACTTTCTAATTAAAAGAAATAATGATTAAATGGCTTAAATGGTAAATAAGGAGGGCTTAAAGGAAAAATATGCCCAAATTATATAGCTGAGGCAGCATAAGAAAGAAAAAATAATAAATAATGTAATTAATGGCAAAATTGTAAATAAAGTGAAATTAAACATACAAATTAGAAATTAACTGAGTTTCTAGGCAATTCTTCTTTAATTCTCAGCCAAAAACAACCATAGGAGAGATCCTTAAGCTGGATTTTCATATTTTTACTTCAATTCAAGAGCCCGTAGATACTCGTGAAAAAGGAAATTAGTAGAATAGTCTCTGAACTCCTATAAATAATTTAATCTAGGTAAGTTCTTATGGTTAAACTTAAATATTTATATTGATATTAATTTGATGAATGGTATTATGTATTTATTCTATTGTTGAAAATGAAATATTGTTAAAGTTACAAAATTTAATTGAATGTTCGGATTTAAATGGAATGCGAGACATGAGTAGATTCAGCAATTGATGAATTAACGACATTGGAGGAAAGTGACAGCAAATTACCCAAGTAAACCGAGGTTTAGCATTTGTTGCAAAATTTCATGTTTACTTTCTGTTTAGCTCTTACGAGCTTCTGTTCAACTCATATGAGTTTCCTTTCAGCTCTTTTGAGCTTTTGTTTAACCCTTATAGGTTTCCATTTAGCTCTTACGAGCTTTTGTTCGACCCTTATGGGTTTCTGTTTAGCTCTCATGAGCTTATGTTCAGCCTTCAAGCTTCTAAAAATGATGTACTCCTATCTGTAAGTCGTTCTCCAATTTGGTAAGATTTGGTAAGTGGCTTATGAAATTAGAATTGGAAGACTTATTGAATATTATTGGTACTGATCTGAAATAAGAGAATTCATCAGTTGAAGTTGTGATTGGCAGGGAGTTTATATTGTGTTGTAGTAAGTTCGGTAAGATTTATGTTTAACCTATCAAACTTACTAAGCTTTATTAAGCTTACTTGTGTTGTTGAATGTCTTTGTAGATTATCATGAGGTCAGGAGATCGGATTACCACATCAAGTCACATTATCCAGCTTATTCTAGTAGCTTTTAAAACGTACACTATGGTTTATATGGCATGTATAGGGTTGGAATGGTTTTGAGTAAAGTTGTTTTGTGTAAATTTTATGAATTACATTTTGTTTAGTTTTATCGTGGTTGGTTTATATGGCATTTTTTTTTTTTAAGTTGGTACTTATATATGTAGGTGTAGTTTTATCATGCTTGATTTATGGTTTAGTGTGATTAATTGAAGGATAGATTATAAACATGTTGGTGAATGAGATAGTATGGTATAGATGGTATAAGCATGCAAATATATACATATATATGTTTGATTAATATGGTAAGGTTTGAAATACTAGGATATAAGAGTTAATATGTCATGCTTAAAGCTTGAGTTGAGTTTATTGAAGGTCTTGTTATGGCCTATGAGTATGAAATTTGAAGTGTTTAGGTTGAAATAAAAAATGGATGAGAAATGTGGCCATAAAATGGCCTATTTTTGTCCACATGGGCGTGTAGTTTGGCCATGTGTCCCCTGCGTCCTTAAAATTGAGAAACAGAATACCCAGGACGACCTAGCACATGGGCGTGTTGCTTGGCCATGTGACCCCTGTACCTTAATTTCACAAGTTAGTATGCTCACACGGGCGTATAGCTTGGCCATGTAAGCGACAAGCCTTGGCCACACGGGCGTGTGTCCCCTACACCTAGGAAAATTTTGAAATTTTTTGAAAAATTCTCTGAGTTTCCGATTTAGTCCTAATTCATTTCTAACGTGTATTTTGGGCCTCGAGGGCTCATATAAGGGACAATATGAGTGATTTTTTATTAGTATCTAATATGAATATTTTATGTTGTGAAATGCTCGTTCTTGATCTAAAAGTTTGGTAATGCTCTGTAACCTTGTTTTGGCAACGGATAAGTGTTAGGGGTGTTACAATCATGCTTGTCCAAAACAACTCTCACCACATCCTCTCTCTATGTGGATGGTCCGACTAGTGTAGGTTAAGAGGCACTAGACGGTGGAATGGGTGGTACTGCACCTGTTGAGAGGACCCAGTACGGTGGCTTTCCAAAATGGACTTGGCCTGCTTCCTCGTCATGTTGGGCCATCCACTGTGTTTGGAACATGACGTGGGACGCAATATGTTTTAACCACTCCTTGCTCACTGGATCTATTAGAACCTTCTGAGATCGGTGTACATATCGTGGTACAGGTTGGGATGTCTCAATCTGTTCTTGGAGCCCAGGGCCCCTCAAATACTCACAGTGTGCTCCCACCTCCTCATTTCGCTGCTCCACCTGATCAGTGTTCTGATTATAAAACCATGCATATAAGACATAATTTAAATGCCCTTCGATTCCTTGGGATCAATCATCGCACAGGTTGCCTACACATCTCTGTGATCCTTGTTATTAAATGATCTTAAAAATTTTACATGGAAAAATTGAAGCCACGTTCACGAAATTTCTGCCTCTATTAACAACGTCGGTGGAGACAAATTGTCTCATCAGTTCATATGAAACATCACGTTCCTCAATTCACCGAGAGGCTAGTTGTTTACGATGAGGCATGCTTAACTCTATTCCAATTTCTACAGCCAATAAATCCACTAATATTGATGCAACAAATTTCTCGGTTCTTTAATCTATTTATCAGAAACAAAATCAATATGAATATATTATAAAATCTAGAAAAGAGAGTGATATCACCAGGTATTTACTGATGATGCAATGACAGTGCTGTCGTGTTTCCACGTTGGCCGCCATGGGTGTTTTTTCCAAAGAGGATTGAAGCTTTATGAAGATTTGATCTAATCTGAAAATGGGGAGGGCCTTTGATTAAAAAGTAAGATCATTGTTTATTACTAAATAAAAACTTAAAGAAACAGGGGTTGAGAAGCGGTGGTGGAGGAGAACGACGAAGGCAATGAAGAACACTCATTTGGGCGATACTATTACTGCTCATCGTGACGAGACCCTTTTATATTTTTTTCGTGTCATTGCTACGTTGAATTCGGGACTCGTCACGACGTTGCCTCATCGTTACATTTTCTGAGGCGATTACGTCACAACTCATCACGACTCGTCACGACATCAACTTAGTCTCATTGCGACCTAGGCCTTCTCATCACGCAATCACGATAACTCACATCGCGAAGCCACTCATTGTTTGTTTCCTCATTGTGGCCTTCTCATCATGACATTGCAAAGCCTCTTCAGGACATGGGTAGTTCGATGCAATGACGCGACTTCCTCGTCACGATGTTACGCATTCTTTCGGTCATCTCACACATAAAATTTTGACTTTTCAACTTGTTCATTGCTCTCTCTTTAACAAGCTCATCCACCCTTGCAAATACACTTAACATACTATAACTACAGACTTTTACAAAATAATTACACATACTTTAAATGAAAATTTAAGTTTTAAATTAAAAGAATTTAAACAAAAATGTCTTTTTCGGAATTAGGACGATTTGTATCACCCACAACGAAAAACTTCCAGCTAGTCCTCAAAACTTTGATCAGTCGCTTGTTCATACATTGAGATATGTGAACCTGCAGCCTCACTTCATTCCATTGATGCTGCTTTATCTTCGACCGACGCAACATCCACATTACTAGCCATTTAACCTCGAACTCAAACCAACCCAAAATTATTTTCTGGGGTATTATTGACTCGAGTAGCCTCACCTCCATGTAGCGAGAATATTTGGTCACTCGAATTTCATCTCCGTCATCGAATGAGAACGAATCTTCTGGTTGGCATTTCCTCAACTTTGTTTAGAAGGTGTGTCGGCTTATACACACTTTCATTTAAAATCTATTTAAACTCCAATTTAGTGGTTAATGTTACATCTACAACTAATTTAATTGGATAGGAGACTTCTTTGACAAACTTCAATTCTTTCCAGTCCTCGATTCCAACCTTTTACTAACTTTCGCACTCGAATTCTGGATGATTGATGGTGCCATGGTAAGTATCATAATTGCAATTAGTGGCAACATGTACGACATTAGTCAATGGGATCATTGATTCATACCTTTGTTGGAGTAACCCTAAAAAATCACAAAAATAATAATGTTAAAATTAATAATAGAATAAATAAAACATAAAAACAATCCAAACTAAAAAATAATTATCTTCACAAATAACAACATAATAAGATCTCTGGCAACTACGCCAAAAACTTGTGTCGCATGATTATGTGCAAATGTACACGATTGTACAAGTAATAAGTAGTAAGTAAAGAGTACCGTCTCTACAGAGACTGTTGTGTGAATTATTTGCAATATCAATTTTAATCAATTTGGAAGAAAATAAATAAAAGAGAATAGTGTTGAGGAGAATTGTAATTTAAGTTAATAAGGAAGAAATAAGAATTCAACGACCTACAAAATAAACAACATACCTTGCATAAGATAATCAAAACAGGAAATAAACACAAGCTTTAATATAACACAACATGAATAGACTAAAATAAATATTTCACTTAACAAGAATTTATTGGTATTTATAGAAAGAATATCAGGAAGGATCGTGACAATATGAAAATTCATTAAACTCATTTTATTTAAGGAATAGGCTTCTCTTGAAGTGCTATTATGTCCCCAAGCTAATTAGCATATGCTTATGTCAAAACTAACCTGGAAATCACCCTTTCTAGCATTTACACAGTTTATGCATACAAAAATTATCTTTCGATATCGACATGATATGCACCATTTAGGTCTTTTGTCAATTAACCATTACCTCTTTTTAGATTAAACAATTAATTAATTAACCTAAAAATGTTGGTCATACATTTACAATTATAATCATGAATTAAACCTAAATGAATGAAACATCATATGCACAAAATATTCAGAAAACAAAAACCAATTTACTCAAATCAAGATTCATTAAGTCATGTCATATCAAATTGAAAACTTAAATCTGAGATGCAATATTATCTCTCGACATAGAAAACAATAATTAATAGTAAAGGGAATGGAAGGAAAGAGTGGCCGAGGGGGATTATCCACAACCATTTCACAATAAGAAGAGGAAATAGTTAACACCAGGGGGTTATCTACGATTGCTCATTGCAGCTTCCCATGGTGGCTCTCCTCCTCATCTTTATGCTAAATTATCTAGAAATTTTCAAGTCATCCTCATAGCTGCTCTTATTTCGGCAAGTTTTTTACTTATTTTGTGGAAATAAAGTGTTTAGCAAGCCATGCGTATGTCAAGAACACTTTAGAAAAGAAATGATGTATGCTCAATGGTGTGTGGCGTGTATCTCTCTCTAGTGTGGTGTGTTGATGAATGAAAATGAAGTCCTTTTTTATAACCTCTAGGCCCCAACTTTTCTTGCTAATAATAGCAAAGTGAATCCTTGATTCTCTCCTCTACTTGTGTCGTCCCTTGTATGGTTGAGGAGTGGTTGCTTCCATGCTAATTTTAGCAAGGAAGTTAAGTTGATTTACTCTTCCTTTGATATCATTCCTTTCATGGTGGAGGAGTGGTTTTTGACTTGCTAAATTTAGCAAGGTAGTTAGCTTATTTTCCTCCACGTGTGGCCGATCAATGAGCGGTCAAAGGTTGTAGTTTGTGACGATTTAAGCTTATTTCAAGGGGAATATCATGCTAATTTTTATTTGGTGAATATTGGTGTCAAATTTATTATATTTAGGAATTGAATGGTCGGTTAGGGACTGCTAATTTTAGCAGTGGATGTTGCCATTTTATTTCATGGTCAAGTGGGTAAGTGGAATGGTTTTGGGCCTCTAATTTACACAATACTAGTGCTCCTCAAAATTAACTCTGGATCAACACCATTTTAAAGCCTATGTGACTGCATTGTGAATCTTTCAACCTATACATGTTGAAGACCCAAATACGACCAAAATTTTTCCATCCTTTTTCTTAACCCAATTATTACCAAAAATTAGCAAAATAACATGTATTTAACATAAAATTCACAAACTTAACACATTCTTATGGAAATAATAAAATATCATGAAATTAAGTGAAAAAAACACAAAAAGTGTTATTTAGTTACTCGAAATCTGCATAAATTGTACATAAAAGAGTGATGAAATATCTATATATTTTAAATTTTACACCTATATATATTGTCATCCATAATAAATCCAGTTCCCATTGAACTGAATATTTAGACATGTTATATTTTTTAGCATAACTCTATTCGGTTTTCGAGGCTCCATTCATCCAATTGGATGTTTCGTTACTATTTCCATCCAATGGTTTTGGACAATCTAGTTCAAGATGGTTAGCAACAACACATGATTCTTCATAATCCAAGTTGGGAACATCATGCACGACCTTATCTAATGGGGTTTGTTGCAGATCCATCATGAGCAATCTTTGGTTTTTATCGATCTCTCATTCTTCGTAAAATCCTTCCTCATACACTTTTTCGTCATACAATGCAGACATTTCGTGTTCCTCATCCTAACTGTTATTATCATCAAACTCGTAATCAACCTGATCCATGATTAAATTAATCCGTCAACAAGGTAGCTAAATATAAAATAAAATAAAAATAACTAAAAAAATGAAAAATAAAAATTAGCACACTATGTAAGTTGTTCATCTTTCGATTAATATTATATTACAAAACAATTAACTCAATAATAATTTTCATCATCGCAATCCTCAGTAACAATGCCAACAACTTGACCGCCTCCAAACGTGTGAACATTTAGAGTTAAAATCGTTCAAATAAATATATGGAAATTAGGTGCGGTATCTACAAGCAAACATGTCAAATTGTAATATGGATTTTTGTTAAAATGGAACACTAGTAAGTATGTCAAGGATCGTACCCAAGGGATTACGGATTAGAGAAATTTATTATTATATTAATTACCAAAAATAATTACTAATCTAACCGATTTACAAGTTAGTAGTGCAAATTCAAACTAAAATTTTAATTAAACTAATTAAATTAATTATCCTAAAATATCCTAATAAAATTAATTAATCTAAAATAACTTAATGGAAGTTCCTATTCCTAGTGTTGACGATGCAAGTTCTCGGCCTATTATCGATTAAATCACTAATTATCAATTAAGTCGCTAATTACCCTCAATTGAGTTATTTACCACCCTTAACTAAGAATACCCTCTCAATCTCATCCTCACTAAGGATTACCACCTAAGTCACCCTTTCGATCTCTTCCTAGGCATACAGATACCCTCTCGATCTCACCTTTCTTGATATTCTACTAAGGGCGTCACTCCCTAATATACTAAGTACTCTTGAATAATTTCTCAATTTTAGGTAAATAATTACTTAATTAATAAATCAGATCTATAATCGAAACATGCAAGAGGAGAGATAATAAAAACAACATAGATCGATAAATATGTTTGAATTCAACCTATTTTTCCAATTTTTTTAGCATATTTACCTAAATTAATCGTAGTTAACCATGTATGTATACTAACTTTTTTTATAATATAATATGTTCTAAATATAATTATATCTGCATTATAAAATAAATTCATTTTAATTATAATATTCATTTTAATTATATAAACATTAATTAATTTTTTGTTTAAATTAATTTAACTACTTGAATTAATCAAATAATAAAGAGGATAAACACAAATATAAAGATTCTGATGATCCCATTTTATTGTTTGGTTAGGTCTACGGATGCAAAAATGTAACGACCTAGTTTTTAGTGGTGTCAAAAAATACGATTTTGGAACCCCATTTCTGTAAACCAAGCCCGTAAATATAAAATAGGAATATTTACAGAGTTAATATAAAAACATTTTGAAGTTCAATTAAGTAATTTAGCCAAAAAAATGGTTAATTAAGGCTCAAGGACTAAATTGTAAAAGTCTAATTACTATAGAGTTTTAATTAAAAAAGGCTTGGGAACTTAGATAACAATGATTCAATGGACCAAAATGGTAAATAAACCAAATTTTAGCATGTCTTAGTGGATGATTTTGATGATGGCCACTTAGTTTAGTTAATTAGTAAATTAAAACACGATTGATTTAAATAATTAAGATTAATAATAGTATGAATAGTTTGATAATGGAAAGAAAGATGATTTATCATCTTCTTCCACCCTTCATCCAAAAGAAGAAAACCAAACTCCATTGTTGAAGCTTTAAATATAAAGCCATCTATTCAAGTAAATCCCTAGGCCATTTTTCTTTAATTGTTTATGGAAATTAGATCATGGGAGCTTGATTTAGTTAGCCTATGTACCATTTGTTCAATTTTTGAAATTTTAGAAAGTTTCCAATATTGTGAAATTGATGAATTAGGCTTGAAATTGATAGAAATTAAGCATAGATTATGATAAAGACTAAATTGTAAAGCTCATTAAGCTTGGTTTTTAACTTTGTTACATTAGGGACCAAATTAAATAAATTTAAAACCTATCATGAAATTATGTTAGGAATAGAAATTCTAGTGTCCCTAATAAAAGAATGTGAAAGCATATTTTAATTTGATGTTAAATATCGAAAGATATGCTTATCCCGTGTTTAGGGGTTAAATTGAATAGAATGCAAAATATGTTTGACTTTATATTTGATTTTTAATTTGACAAAAATTGATATTGTTTATTTGTTGAATTATCATTCGTAGATAAAGACGACGCCGAGCCATCGAGAGGGAAAGGAAAAGCGAGAGTTGTTGACGACTGACGCGAGATTTCGGTTTGTACCTTAATGATTCAAGATCAATTTAATTATTTTCATATTCCTGTTAATTTCATGATTGAATATTGAGGTGACTATATATTGGTCATATGATTTGATTTGTAGTGATAGATACTGAATATCGAGATATTGGATTGAATTGAATAAAATAGAAAATAGCATGATTATGTTGGGACTTGATCTGTGATATTAAACTGGTTAGAATTGCGACATGTGGTATTGGTTTTATATATGAATTGATAATGATGATATACAAATTGGTTAAATAATGTAATAGGAACATTGATTACCCTATTAGTTGTTCGAACAAGTTCGGATATAATTGATATGCCATAGGGTCAGGTATAATGATTGAAACCATTGTTGTCGGGATACTTGGGGTGGTAGAATGTATATGTATAGTCATCGTTGTCGGGAAACCAGGGGTGACAGAAAAATCATATTATGAAAACCATTGTTGTTGGGCAACCCGAGGCAGTAGTATGTACTTGTTTCAGAGTCATCGTTGCCGAGCAACCTGGGGTGACAGAGTATTAGATCGGTGTATCCATTCTAAGTTCGCCTAGTTATTAGGGTTATATAAATATGAATTGGTAATGTGGTAAATGAGATGGATGAGATTGAATTAGTATGATTGAATAAATGTGATATCTAGAAAAATGATAGCATGTGAAAGACTGTGTGAGTCGCATTAAAACAAGCCCTAAGGGATAAATTGAAATTGAACGAGTCGGTAGACTCAAGTAAAGGAATGAAATCGTAAAAAAAATGAGTAAAAAACATTGGATGAAAATGATGTCAAATGTCATATTGATGCATACATGAATATATGAAACAGATATGGAAATGGTTGCATATTTGTCATTAGAAAGCATGATATAAAATGTTTAGTTTGATAATCAATTGAAATGGTGTAAAACAATTATAACAGTCCGTTTTCCTGTAGTATTAAAAACAGTGGTTTTGGGATCACAGTTTTGATGTGTGAGTATGTAAATATTAATTATTTAATATTTACGAGGTCATTAATGTCATATTAAAATTTAGTCCAAAAATTTTGACATTTGGCTTGTTAATTAAAGAAAAAAGACTAAATCGTAAAAGTTGCAAAAGTTAATCGCTTTGAACTTTTAAGTGTTAAATTGATATGAAAGTATAATTGAATAAATTGAAATGGCAATTTAGCCATACTTGTGGTTAGTGGTTGGTTTTAGGCTTGTTTAATTAAGTTTTATGATTAAATTTTATACTAAAATAATGTTTAAAGTTAAATAAAAATATCGGTTTGCCATTTCCATAAAGGATATAATTGATAGCTCAAAGTTGTATATTATCTTTTTCCCGAAATGGATCCTAGGGGAAGAGTGTTGCTAAATTTAGACTGTCCGGTATTTCATATGGGGTTACAGGTCGAACCAAAACAAAATACTTTTTCTTGGTAGGTGTGATCCGTTGGACATAGATCCAATTTTTCATTTTTTTATTCCTTAGAGTTTGTTTTGCCCATTCCTGGTGGTATCAAGATGCCACTGTGTCGAGATATCTTATCTTTTTCTCCTGGAAAATAGATATTACCTGAAAAAATTTTCAGTTCAATCTTTTTTTTTCTTTCTACTCGGACCAATCCGCCTACTTGGCTTCTTATATTTAAAACCACTATCATCTTCTTCATTTTCTTGCTTGTTGAAACCGAAAACACCATTTTAGAACCTTAGAGGCTTCAGTTTTGATTATACTCTTGCCTGTAAGTTTATTTTTCATCTATCTCTTATGAATTTTATGTTTTTGAGATTGTTGTAGCTTAATCTAGCTAGCCCATAAACTATTTTGTGAAATTGTCAAAGTTTTTAAGACTTGCCATTGTTGTTCTTAAAGCCTTCTTGATGTTTATGCTTGAGTTTAAAGCTTGATGTTGAAATAGGGCTATTTTGTAAAATGATTTTGTATAGTTTTTAAGCTTGAAGACTAAATTGAAAGTTTGTAAAATTTGGGAGGGTTTCCTTGTAAAATATAAGTATTAAAGGGCTGCATGGGGATGGTTGAGAATTTGGCACAGTGGGTTTAGGGATTAATTGTGAAAATAAGTCTATTTTGATTTTAAGGACTAAATTGAATAAAATGCAAAAATTTTGGGAAATTGTGAAAAATATCAACAAGAAGTCATATGTATTAAATATGTTCTTATAAGTATTTGGATTGATAATTGAAATAAAAATTATTGTACAGATCAAGAACCAATAGAAAATCGTGGAAAAGAGAAAATTCTCGATCTTTGATATTATTACTTCTGCAGTTTGGCCCTGGTAAGTTCATACGGTTTAGTTTAATATACTTTGAAATGCTATATTGATTTCTGAGTTGTGATTTGTTGAATATATATAATTGATTTGTCATAAATTAATAGAAGGTGAGAAAGTAATCGAGTTGTGAAGTGTTATACGATTATTTGTATCGAGCCTAGATGAACATAGGATAGATACAATCGGCATGACAATAGGTTATCTTGCACGCTGTACGAGATTGACTTGTGATGAGATGATGATTCTTGTCTTGTTATTATACACTGAATATACCGGAGTCCAACACTTGGTGCCTTAGCATGTCTTAGGTGGATAACCGCGTATCCGTATCTGTTTATTTCATTCATCGGGCAGATTTTCAATGGTTAAATGACATGTTGATGATATGTGTTTGATATTTGGTTATGATGTCTTGTGAAAGACTTGGACATATTTTCATGATTTTCAATACTATACCGGGACTTGGTATTGACTGATATCATAAAATGAGATGGTTAAATGCCTTATATTTATATATATATGAAACTCACCTAGTGAATGGTTGTCGATGACAAGATTAATGTTAAATAATGAATTTTTTATTTATTAAACTATGATTATGCGATAAGTTATATCCTTTCAATTTATGAACTTACTAAACTCCTCGAAGCTTACTCGTGTTGTTTTTCTTGTTTTCTTGTACCTAGCTAGCTAGACTCATTTCTTGTAACACCCCTAAATTGTATTCGTCGCCGGATTAGGGTTACATTACCAGACGTAGTATGATTTAGCACAATCATTAAACACTCTTTATGCTCCAAAGGATAACTATACTTTTATAACATTATCAGACTTAAATATTCAAAAATCAATTATATTGCTAATCATAATATACAAAACAACACTATTCAAAATTATTAATTTATTCAATTCGAACTTATATCTAAACAATAGAACATGTTCCATACTTGTCAAATTCGAATTGATATGAATACAGCTTAAAAATTTAATCACCTAAGCAGCATTATAATACGGTTGTATATACTTTTGCTATCACTATGTCATGCGCCAAGCACTATGGTAACATTAAACATTTAAAATCACAAGTACAATTCATATTATACAAATTTATATGCTTAATAGTCAATTCTAATTATCTATACTGAACCATTCAAAACAAAACAAACTTGCATAATTTACCATCACAACGAAACTCAAATAATCTAGGCATATTCAACCATCCATTTTTTTCATAATCACTACATAGTTAACATAAGCACAATCGGTCATTGCATATAACTTATTCAATCAATAGTACATAATCACTTTATTAAAACCAATTTATTAAAACTCAACTAAGGCCACTTTATTAAAACCAATTTCAATAAGCACATAATCAAAAACTCATACCATAGCTGAATATACATAATTAACAATATCATTTCAAGCCAATTTATCAAAAGCATAAAGACCAAAACCAATCACTCCATACTTACTAATACCAATCCACACACACATTCAACTTAATATCATCCAATATATATATACATTCAGTATCTAGTTTATCTCATAACCGAATGAATCCAACATCATATGCATAACAATTATATACCTAATATAAACTTAAACCACATCCAAATATGAATAAGCAAAATCTCAATTTTTTAATCATTTTACCATATGCATCAATACCAAACTCAAACAAAAGGAGATAAGCCATTTTTGGATGGCTATTAATTACATATACATATTTGTATCAAAATCAACATTTTGACTATGCTATACATGCCATATACTTGAAAACAACTTAGTAAATTACCCAAAGAAAATGTTGATAATGTATATTTTTGCTTATGACTTCAAAAATCTATAAAACAGAGGTAAACGAATACAAACACACACAGTAAGCTATTTGGAGCTTAGTAAGTCATAAGCAAAAATATACATTATCACTAAGTTAACCAAAACGAATATACATATTCTCTAGTGCAAGGTTATCATTTAGATCTATCACATACACATACCATATGGCTAATTGTACACATAAACATGAACTTACTCAAATCTCAATATTAAAATCACATATACCACATTTGGCTGAATATACACAACCACATATGTATACACATAGTTCACATTTATAACTTTAACATTTATATAATCAATTTAACAACAAACTTACCTTATTTTCATAACTTGATATAAGCACATGCCTGAGCCTTTTTAATTTGATTTCTCATTTAGTCTTCACTTAACATTGCCCGTTGAACCGTTCAGAATTAAAAAGGATACGCGGATAGTCAGAAAACTCGTACAATGCCAACGTCACAGATGTGGTCTTCCATATAATCACAGATCGATGCCGCTGTCCCAGACAAGGTCTTACACATAAACACAAATCGATGCCAATGTCCCAGACGTGGTCTTACACGTAAACACATATCAGAAATTCTTTGTTATGACGTAAGTATCCTATCTATTCCTAGGGTTGTACGGGGCTTTCAGACAATGATTATCGATCGAATCGAACTCGAAACCAAAATCCCTATCTCAACATTCACATTCGGCCAAGGCATATAACAAATCAAATAATTCAATTTATCACA
>CM025245.1:28021136-28045590 GCA_013677275.1 Gossypium schwendimanii
TTTTTTTAGTTTTTTTATATAATTTTCTAAGTTTTCAGATTTTTTTTTGGGTGTTTTTTTTCTAGATTTAATGGTTTTTTTTTATTTTTATATAATTTTAACATTTTAAGTTTTTTTTTCTTTTCCTTGACACGTGGTGGTATGTAATTGGTTGATTTAATTTTTTAACAAAAATCTGGGTTGGGGTAACGGGGATTAATGGAATAAAAATATAAGGGTCAAACTGATAACAAAAATAAAGTATAAGGGTCAAATTGAAAAAATAGTACAGATATCAAAGCGATAATTTAGCCATAGTAAAAGAGCCAAAAGTTGTATTAAGCTTTTCTTATTGTTAATGATTTTTTTTATATATTTTTTTAACATTTTTAAGTGATTTTTTTTCTTGACACATGGTAACATGTTATTGGTTGGTTTAAGTGTTTTAAACCAAAATTTGAGTTGAGGTAATGGGATTAACAAAATGAAAGTACATGCGCCAAAGTGGCAACAAAAATAAAGTACAAAGACCAAATTGATTAAAAAATAATACAAATATCAAAGTGATAATTTAACTATAGTACACGAGAAAAAGAGATATTGACCCTTAAATATATGATAAAATTTCAACTTAGATCAGATGTAATTGGACAAATTAATTGAGGATCATGTGTTCGAGTAACTAAAAAAATTTTAAATTCTTCAATTTTAATCATAAAAAATAGGGTTAAATATAAAATTAGTATTCAAACTTGTCCACTTCTCCCAGATTGGCATTTATGGTTTTTAGTGTCCCAGATTGGTACCTGATCTTTTTTTCCGTTAACTAAATTGGTACCCAAGTCTAACGCCGTCAACTTTTTGTTGACTTGGCAGCGTTGACCAATCGTGCGCCGCGATGTGGATTGCTATTTGCAGCTTTTTATTTTTCTTTTCTTTTTTTTTCTTCCCTTTTTCTTTTCTTTTCTTATTTTTCTTTTTCCTCGCTATGCTTCATTTGTTCTTCATCTTTCTTCTTCCTAGCAGAGAGGTCGGACGGTGACCTAGCAACGGTGTAGAAGTAGACCGGCTAGGGTAGAAAAAAGTAAAAGGAAGAAGAAAGATGAAGAACAGAATAAGCAGGGCAAGAAAATGAAAAAGAAAAAGAAGAAAATGAGGGAAAATAAAAAAGAAAAGAAAAAGCTATAAATAGTAGTCCACGTGGCGACGCGTGATTGGTTAGCATTACCACGTCAGCAAAAAGTTAATGGCATTAGACTCGGGTATCAATTTAGTTGACAAAAAAAAATTAGGTATCAATTTGAGACAAAAAAATCATAAGTATCAATTTAAAACAAGTGGACAACTACCCAAAATCCCATTACCTCGAACCTACATCTTCTTATATTAACAATAATACACATATCAATTGAGTTAAAACTCAATCTATTACTAGATACAATCTTTGAATTTGTTTAAAATATTATTTAGACCTTCTTTTATCCGGTGATTAAACCAGAATTTTTAATTCCTATTTAATCTTTATTTTTTTAAAGTAATTCCTATTTAATCTTTCAAAACTTATTTAAATTTGTACAATTAAAAATCTAAAACAATAATTAAGAAACAGATACTTCCGTCCACGATTGTTCATAAGATCCTGTATTTGTTGCGTAGCTTTCACCCACCCTCGTACATATTTTTTTAGTTTGAGTTCATCTTCAACACCTACTATTCTTTGTTTTTAATGAAATTAATGGCATTTTCATATTAAAATTCAGTTTTTGCTAAGAATTTTCTGGCAAGCAAATATAATTGGAGCATACATGAAACCATCTTCCATTAAATGTATCAAAGTTCCCTCATGTCTATGATCATAATCAAAAAGATTACAATTTTTTTTTCTGGTATCCATTTGAACATGTTTAGAAGAAAATACAAGGGCATTTGAACTTTTTATACAACAACATCAATTAAATCATACATATTATATATATATTCATATACATATGAACAAAGCACCTCATATTAACCCGGATAATAACTCATAGTCGAACAGGCTGCCCTCTTGGTCATCCAAAAGCCGTGACTCAAGGTTCCGGTACTCTAACCAATCCATTTGTTGGTGATTCGTCGACAAGTTAGACATTTCATCAAACATGTCACGATCATCTGTCTGTAAAAGTCCAGTTAATTGATTAATATCATCCAAATGAAAGGTTTGGTCGTCATATAAGTCGAATGAACAACCCAAGGATGAATCCGTAGACAACGTTGTGGTGAAATTTGGGAACATTTCTCCCCGTTTTTCAATTTCAGTGACCTTGGCAACATCATCGGGGATTGGAACGGTTAGGGTGCGGTAACTGGTTAGCTCTTGAACAAGGTGCTTGAAGCTTGAACTGTCGGTAATGTAAACCTTAGGCTTCAAACCTTTGATGACACTGTGAAGTTGCTTATCTACGTTCTTGGAGGTCAGCTGATGAATTACCTTCTTTCCCATGGTTGATTGTTATTTTTCTGGGAAAATCTTACTTGGGTTTTCGTTATGTATAATTGAAAATATCTGAAGCAGAGCAATATATATATATATGAATTTTCCAATGAAATGGATAGGGCGTGCGTGTGGATTATCGACAAAATTCAAGTCTCAGGACATTAAGAAGATGCTGAAAATGATTTTTTTTTTCCTTAATAAAAAATTCCTACAGGTATAAAAAGATCAAAACATGATACTACTTAATATAATATGAATTATTTATTAATTTTCTTTTTTATTTATTTTTTTCGATATGAGTTTAGTATTACGATTTTTATTTTTTATTTTATTTAATATAATGCTTAGCATAATTAAACTTACATCTTCTTATACGAATAGAAATACAATTTAACAGAACTAAGAAAACAAATATTATACACAAAATAATGAAACATGTTATGAATCTGCATTTACATGATTAGATATATTAGGTAAGATTTGCTCCTCATCATCAATTTATTCCTTGGTTTGTAGTTTGCGATGAAGAGATAGAGAAGACTGCGGTCAATTTAATAAGCTACCTTTTCAGGTATCAAAGCCCATTAAGTAATAATTAAAATATGAATGTCAAATTTCATAAGATAAGAATGAATTAGTAATAAATTATAATACGTAGGAGTAAGCACGTCATATTTTTAAAGATTCAACTCTTAAAAATGAAATTCTTAAAAGTATTAACCATCCTTAAATATAAATAGTAAAATGAATATATATCATTTAAAAAAAACTATTATTTAGTGATGAATTCATGGTTATGGATTTAAACAACAATATTATCATCGTTTTTTCTTTTACAATGTACTATAATTATGATACACGATACAATTTAAACATATTCATAGTTGTAAATCATTATAATATATATAATAACATATTCACCATGATGAAAACAGCCACTTCTGGCAAAATAAGGCCTATACAACTTTTTATTTTTTATTTAGTTCTTTAGGTTGATTTTAATTTTAATTAGGGGAATAGGTTAGTTTTAGGAGAGAGAATATGAAAGAGCGCCCAGGGTTAAGTTTTTTTTAAAAAGGTTTGAGTTATTAATTTTTTTAAGGTTAGGGTTTTGGGTTTTTTAAAGTTTATAGTTTTTTAGAGTATTCAAGGTTTTCAATTGAAATGACGGAAGTTCTTAGGTAGTTTTGAGGGGTCAGGGATGTGATAACGTGCTTCAGTACACATACATTTCATATGTCATGGGGGGATAGGACCATCACCTGAGAAACCCATCCTAGGAAATTAGGTTTTGGGGGCAACATGGCTTGATACGATCAGGGGTCGAAATCCACGTGAAGATCCTAGTCGGTGGCCGTGGTGCGGTCATGGGTTCGAATATAACGGGGAGCCAAGTGACAGTTGTTACAGAGTCAGAAGTTTAAGCTTTTTGGATACCCGTAAACAATGCCTTATATATACCATACATAAGATTGAGCCATAATCATACGAAAAAACTCTGAGACTTCCAGTGTAATCAACGTAATTTTTCTCTATTTCCAAGCAGTTGATATCTTTAACCTTTCATTCCTATCCAAAGACTGACACCGAGGTGAACACAAGAGGGTTCTCAATAGGAGAGCAAATGTTCCAACACAATAAAGGTTAAACTCAGGTCGAAGAGGTAACAATTGTAGTTATTAATGGGTTGTGTAATAACTACAATCGTTGTCGCTCCGAAAAAGCGTCACTTTTACTGCACTGTAACAGCCGCTCCTCGCCTGAGAGTTCTTTTGCTTCCACGACGATGCTGACCTTCCAATAAGGATGAAGGTTAAAGGTATCAGTTGCCTAGAAATGGAGAAAAAATTACACTGGTTATAGCTGGAAGCCCCATAATTTTTTCGTATGAATATGCCCTCAAACTTCTGTATGGTGCTTATAAGGCATCATTTTCAGGTCTTCGAAAAGATTGAGCTCGTGGTTGCATAATGACCGTCGACTGGCTCCCCTATAATAAAAACCCGATCCATTACCGCATAACGGCCGTTAATTGAAACCTCCACGTCGATTTCCACCATTGGTTGTAGAAAGCAAAATCACCCCATAACTGACTTCTCTAAGATAGGCTTCGGAGGTAATGATCCCATCTCGACATGATATTTGAAATCTATGGCACTCAGAGTAATATTGCATCACCGATAACTCAAGAATACCTTAAAATAAATCGAATATTTTTAGCGATCGAAATTTTTAAGACCAAAAAATGGTTTACAATAGAGAAATAGAGAGGATTGGAGAGAAATTTATGCTTGAGAGATGATGAAGTTTGGCATGTGAGATCCATTTTATAGTCGCAGGGAAGGGTCTGTTTGTAAAGGAAAGCCTTAAAAGCGATTTGAAACATATTTTAAACGTGTTGAACAAATGTTTAAAGCGCTCGAATTATTTGAAACGTCAGGGTTTTCTATTTGGGAATAGGAAATTTGTTAGAGAAAGCTCAACCTTTTCGTATGCATGTTTAGCACGTTATGCAACACCTAACCTTAATGAAATTATATGACTTCTGATTACCTGATATACAAAGTATTTGCACCATATAATATGCAACGAATGTGTGCATTTGTAAACGAGATTCATAGCACGTATTCTCTTCCTCTCCATATAATTCTCTTATAAAAGGGCCGTAATTTTCATAACATAGTCACGCATCAAGTTAATATCAAACAAAATAACCTTGTATCACGGGTGAGAGTTGTGTGTACTCCTTCAAACAACTCTCTACTTTTTTTGTATTCATTCATCCAAATCATGAGCAACATTAAAACGAGTCGATGAGTGAAATCTATTATATACTACGACAGTCAAATTTACAATATAGAGCTCAGGGTGGTTTTTGTAGGAGTAAAGTTCGTGGAATTTGTGTTCATTAGTACCATTCAAATACATGAGCTACAAACTAGAATCTAGAGAAAAGTCAGAGGATCAACACGGGGAAGAATTACGAGGTTGCAATGCATATATCTTGCATCTGTTGACCCCTATAAGTATGAGCTATTCGATGTGATTAGCGAGAAACATCTCAAAACAGCCATACCATTGCACATCAAAAACGAAAATATTGTTATTGAGTTATATGTTGAGTTTGTCGATGCTGATTGATCTGGCCATTCTTTAACCACGGTCATAGCGAATACGAGTACCGAAGCTGAAGGAAAAAGTCCTACTACGAGGTTTTATAGTAGGTTCTCTGGCCTCCTTCAAAGCAACTACTACGATTTCCTGAAACATCTATGGGAAAACACTCATCGATCTCCAATAGCGATCTACACTTTGGGGCCAGTACCAATCGGGGAATTAGTATAACCCAAATCTAGATGCTTGGGCTCGACATTCAATCAGTGCATTTGATTTTAACTTCGTTACTAGGTCGATGTTATGGGGAAAAAAAATTTTATCGAGGGATCATCGACATACATAGGTCATAAACTTGTTCAATATTTTGGCGGCCACATCGGTTACAGGAGAACTGATGACTTACTCCTTTCCACAGGGGCCAACGAGGGTACGTCAAACACTATGCTCGAAGGTGACAATGAAGGAGTGGATAAGGAAGGGGATGTAGATGAGAAAGAAGGGGTCACGATGCAAATGACAGGGAGGAATCAGAACCTAAATCAATCTGGCAATGTGGTCCTGATAGTTCAAAAGTGGCACTATTTTTTGAATCGGGCCTGATTACAATGGAGCCGGAACCTTGCGAGTCTGAAGATGACGCCTTGAAGAATGCTCTAGACCCAGATGCATGATTCAATGCGTATAAACCTCTGCCCCACATGATGAACATTGACCAATCAGCCGAGGCTGGTTTAGAGTTTTCACAGCTTCTGCACAGAACACCTGGTCATGTAAGCACATATTCTGATGTACAAGTATTGGAAGTTAGAATGAAATATCCCAAAAAATATGTTTTTCTTACTGCACTAAAGTGGTACAGCGTCAAGAACGACGTGAACTACTACGTCATGAAGTCCCACTCCGAGAAATTTGAAGGAAAATACGTAATAAAGGATGGGAGGTGTAAGTGGAAAATCATGACAACTTATCGGAAGAAAACAAGGCTGTGAACAATAAAAAAGTATCCCAATCCCCATACCTATGTTGCAACAGGTGAAGTCAAGACCATTTGAGGCTAGACTCAAACATGATTGCTGACATTATTCTACCGATGGTAAAGGTCGATCTGCAGATTGAAATACTGGTTATGATTGTGGATATACATAACTAGTACTATACACTCCAACGTACTACAAAGTGTGGGTTGCAAAATAGAAGACTAGGAGAAATTGCATCATGGGTAGGAGGATTCGTATAATTATCTATAGCAATGGTGTTAGGCATAGGATCAATACGCACCCAAGGTACTGATGTGATCAGTTGGTCCATTGGAAAAAAGTATCCCACCGGTTCTTTTGAACCTTTGAGCAATACAGAGAAGCATTTCAACATTGCAAGCCTATGATCCAAATTGACGGCACTTTGCTGTACAGAAAATATCAACAGCCTGTTCTTTGCCGCTGCTTAAGATGGTAATTGGAAGATTCTACCAATAGCGTTTGTAATAACTCACGGAGAAACGACAAATGATTGAGATTTCTTTTTTAGCCATTGCACCCAGCTCAACATATGTGTCATATCAGACATGGGACTTGAAATACTCTAGACGATTGATCGTCACAGATCCCTCTAAGATCACACTCATCACCAGTACTGTATATGACATGTGGGATCCAACTACAACCAAAAATATCCTTCGATGACTAAGTGAGCTCTAGTCATCGACATGGGTTTGTAGTTCCAACTATGTATCCACTGCACATCAAATTTTCAATTATGGGGTTATTTCATTGCATAAATTGGTAGCTATTTATTGACAGGTTATGAGCTCATCCAACATGTTTTCCATCAAAAGTTGAACAACTTGAGCACCATTAACGCCTATGGTGCAATATACATTTTGAATGTGTCGTTCAAATAGTAGATGCAGTCGTACAATGAGGGTTTACAATATGGGCACATGACGTCAAACTTGGTCGAGTGCATCACTTTCATACTTGAGGGGACACGTTATTTTCTGGTAACATCAGTTGTTAAAAAGAAATACTTTCGATTGGTTGCCATGTTTCCTAAGGGGGCGTCAGTATATGCTTGACAGATAGAAGGCGATGGTAGATTCTACAATGATGTGATACAAGAGATTTGGTAAAGTACAACAAGAGCTAACATGATGTATGTAGTGTGTCATTCGCATCAGAACCTTGATTTTTGAGTAACGGAGCATGCTAGGCCCTACCAGGAAATCTCAGGTGCATTCTATCGTATGAACCTAATGGAAAGGACCTACGATTGCTGGAGATTCCAAGCACTCCAATTCCCATGCAGACATGCAATTGTCGTATGTGGGAACATACAGATTTAGTACGAACCTTACATCAATGACATCTACAGACTATAATGCATTCGTAGTGTCTGGAGTCCTAAATTCCCACACATCCCATATGAGAGTATGTGGTCACCTGTGTCCAGCGTGTTGTTTGAGATGGTGCCAAACAAGGTCCTGCATCGCTGTCGCGTATGAAATGGTATGCAAATTGTACAAGTATACACGTTGAATCAAATAAAAAATTGATAAGTAAGATCGTCTCTACAGGGATTGGATTACGTATAAAAGTGGTCAAGTTATTCTAACGAATTATAATTAATGTTGTGGCAAAACCAAGTTAAGTACACAGTGGTAAATTAAAGTAGTAAGGATGTGTGTAGAATGTATATTGATTAATTCTAAAAAATGCTAAGGCAAAGCAAAAATAAAAATGTAATGGTAACGATGTGACCATGCCCCGTGGCTCTCCAAGTCCTAGCCTCAATCCCATCAACCTCCTAAAAGGACCAATGACCCGAGCTCGATCTAGCCGCCTTCAAAAAACTGTTTCAACTTTATTTCTTAAACTTTGGAAGGAGAATCAGCTCATTGATGATGATGAAGCTTGAGCCAACACTTTGAAGAATCCATGCACCTTAGTGCAAGTTGACTTTAGCTCATTTTCAGTTCCCCAAGCTTCATTCAGCTCCAATCAGTTCACTGGAGCTTAAATCAGCTCATTTCAGCTCAATTTAGATTATTTTCAGCTCGTTTCTTTTATCATTTATAATAACTAAGTATTAGCTTTAATTATTTCAGCTTGATACAGCTCATGAGCGAATTCCCTAGCTCAAATCAGTTTATTAATTATTTCACATCTTTTGAGCTAGCTGAATTTAATTACTAGCTATGTTCTTATTTAATTATTTTTAATTTATTATTTACTATGTATTGATGCTTATTTTATCTAGTTCAGCCGAATGTATTTGAGAATTAATGTGTTTGTGATTCATGTAGGTTCAGCCGAATGTGGAGGCTCATTTAATGCTAGGTGCATGCACGGCTAGATTTATTGCAATGTGGATTCATGCATGGTTAATTACAATGAATGGTGGCTGATCCATTGGCCTCCTAAGGTGTTTATTCGGCCAAGAGATAGCTTCTACTTAATTATCCTATGTTGGTCGATTGTCTCCCCAAGGCTACTTCATTCCGTTCACACTTGGTGTTCACACCTAGTGGCTATTCGCTGGAGTGTTCACACACAAAGGCTGTTCATAAACCATCTTTATTGCACATCACTATTATGCCAAACACCACCACTTCAATGCGCATTATGCCTTTGGTCGAACCTAGACAAGGCTGATTGACTTCCATTCATTCATCAGAATTTAAGCTTATGTTTGCTTAACCAAGAGGCTGACCATTGATGCTCTATTCAGCCGAACATAGACATGCATGTTAAAGATCATTTCTCTAGATTAATTTAACACCTTTTATAGCCAAATTACTTAGTTTTTAAGCTTGATTATTCTGTCCATTCGGCTATCATGTGTAGACTATAAATAGTTTACTTATTCTTGTAAAAGGTTAGACATCTTGAACATATAAAATTTAATTAAACTTTTGTTGTTGTGAGGTTTTCTTCCTCTTTATTTCGTTTGAGTCTCGAAGTGACTTTTCCAGCTTGCTAGACTTCCTCGGGAATGAAAAAAAATCGATCTACTTTCATTTGGTATTTTGGCTTAACCTTTTTGACTCCTCGATACTTAATCACATCCTCCCTTTTGACGATTGAATTCACCCCTAGAGTCCCATATTTAGTAATTCCTGAACTCTTTCTTCTGTATCGAGGATCGTCAAAAAAAGTAAGAATACTTTTTCTACGAAAAATACCATTTACGGGTATTTCAATCGAGATACTTGAATGGGAATGCAGCATTAGTTCTTTCTCTTGGTCTTGAATCAATTGAAATGAAATAATAAATCTATTTCTTCGTCTCTTTGCCAATAAATCAGCATTCTCATGGAGAATAGCAGAATATATGAAATCACAATGCCCAATACCTATTATTCGATTCAATTATGAATAATCGTAAATCCTATCTTCGTTTTTATCCAAAAAATCTGAACTAAATAAGTTGTGGCATCAACCCGAACTCATTAAACTTATCACCAACCCGATGTGGCGTTCATCCATCAATTTATACATTCGGCTCCTACCTCTTTATAGGTAACAGGTCAAGGTCCATCTTCTACCTCTCATTTGTTCACCTTAAGTGATATAAGTCCTGGGGCAATACTCGTCATAGTATTGAATCGTTCTTGAAGCTTAAGTTCACTTTACCATTCCACCTTATTTATTAAATATTAATCCTATTTTTCTTATTAAACCAAACCTAACAAATATCCTAAACTAGCCTATTTTAAAGACTTTCGCTTATACTTAATCAAATTTCATCTTTAAACAATTCCGAACGGACTTCTCATCGACGATTGGGCAACTTAAGTGAACTTGACTCAATCAACAGAGTCGGATCACATCAGGCAATTACGAGAATAATTACATAAATAATCTACGAGCGAATAAATAAATAACTAAGAATTCTATGGAAAATATACTATGGAAAAGGATTAAGGGTAGAATTCTATCGAAAATATACTATGGAAAAGGATTAAGGGTCTACAATGTTGGTTTGAACGGTTGGGGTTAATAAGAATCTGCCCTTACTTTCAATAACGCATCAGCAAAATCATACTCAATCTACTGCTCATAAGAGACTTAAAGTGACCTGCTTCTTTCAAGAGCTAGATCTCAAGTTACCTAGTCTATGTCTCTGGGCCTTAGCATGGTACCCTGTACTATTTTGTCTTCATTCTATACAAATGCTACTCTATGTCTAGAGTCTGTGGCATGTATTCGGTTGAATACTCATTTGTATCATTCAATTCCAGTCCAACTAATCTAAGCTTTTCAGAATTAGAGTTAGTTTATGGGTATGCTGCACACTCATCTATGTCTAAAGAATGTATGCATGCAATTGGGAAATAAAAACAATTTAATGAAAAATATATTAAATCAAATAAATGCTTCAACCATTAATGAAAATAAAAGTTTCATCATGTAATCTCAACCCTATGAGATTTAGCTCATATGTTGGCAATTAAAATTCAAGTTCAATGTAACACCCAACATCATTTCGATCAAATCAATTCATGAGAGAACAAATTAAGAAATAATGGAAGAACTTAGAAAGATGGTTGTCGCCAAGTCAATCCACAATCCGATAGCACAGTGTCATATGGTGGCTGAGAGGGATTACCTTCGGTTTCCTCTTATCGTCTTTACCCATCTACTACCCTCTATTGTTGCCTCTAGATCTCCACACCTTTTAGTGTTTCCTCTTTTAGCTTTTTATAAGCTTTTCTGACTAAGGTAACTCTAATATCCCACGATATCTTCTCCTCTTTTTTAGGTAGATTTTTTTGGTACAAGTAGAGTTGGGATGAAATACATTGAATGTTGACTCAGACATCTTCCTAAAATTATCATGGCATTCATGTTGGCAAATTGTCCAACCTTTTTCTCTAGCAAACCTTTACTCCTTTATTTCTTTCTCCACATCCTACACTTGCTAGACCACCAAGCACAACCCTTCCACATGTAATTAAAAGTGTCTAACATTTTGTACCAAGTACCAAGTACAAGCAATTAGCTAGGTCTAAAGGCATGAAATATAACTCTTTTCAAGAGTTATCACACCCCTAAACCTAAGTTAATGCTTATCCTCAAGCAAAATATGCATAAGTACTTGAATGCAAAAATATTGCCAGCGCATATACCCATATTTTATTGTCAATCTATTCAAAGATCAATATACACATTAGTTCTCAACAATCTTCTTAAAAACTTGTTCGAGTTTTAAAGGTTCAGTTTAATAAAGGTAGTGCGAAAAATTGCTCCCTGAAAACAAAATTTCCTAAGTACCATGTGTTTTCTAGCCATAGCAAATATCACCTAATTTACTCAGTTCATTTGTTACCTAAACTTAAGTTACTATTGCTCTAAGCATACTTGAAATGTATAAACCATTTATATTTGTGTTTTTTTTTCTCTTTTTTTCTTTAGAATATTAGTATATTAAAGGATTTAGCATGTCACAAAATTCTTTGACTTGATAATCACAATGAAGCATGAACCGAATTACTTAGTACTCAATCATGTCACAATTTAAATAGATATCACTTTTGAAGTTAAGGTTTTTAACTTAGAATATGGATGGAGCAAACAACTATCTCATTAACTACTCAGACCGTTACTACAGCGGACTGCCCCTAATTTCTTTACTTTCTATTACACACTCTTACTTAAACTCACCTTTCTAATCAACAACACGATGGAGCAAACAAAGTGGTGTTGACTTACTAGACAATTCTAAGCATTGGAGTTTCGACTGTACTTTATTTAATAATGTCAAGGCAATATGACTAAATTTGGCTTCAAAAGTCCCTAAGTTCATTAGAAGATACTCACTATAATCCAAAAAAAAATTTGAGTATAGGACATCTAATTTTTAGAAATTGATTTTTAAGCAACCAATCCTAAGCTAAATTCATCTAATCTACTGTTAAATGTTCTAAATGTATTGAAGAATCTAAGTTCATCATCAAACATTATAAGTACAAATTGAACTCTTCATAGGCAAACAATACTTAATAGGTACATTGCAGTGGCAAAACAGATTTAACTATACTAAAATAACTATATTAAAATAATCATACATACTAAATATAAAATGCAGCCTCAATGCACAACACACTCCCAAACCTAAGGAATGCATTATCCTTAATGCATAACAGATATATAAGAGAACAATCAAAAGGGAAATTTGTACAACAAATGCCATAGCAAAAGAAATGAAATGCAAGATGCATGAAAGAAATAGAAAACTTAATTGGCTTGGACTAGCATGTAGATACTTCAGTTTGCTCAACGAGTGGATTTTTGAACATTGACTTTATACCATCATTTCCTCTTTTTGGAGTTCATTTCTTACCCCTCCTTATCGGTTTCCGAGAGCTCATCAATCAGATGATCAATGTCACGGTCCTGTGTAGTTAAGGAAGTTGGTGGCAAAGGTGGAATAGGGTTCTTACCTTTGGTGGTGGCAGTAGTGGCTGTGTCATCTTTTTTTCTTCTTCATCCTTCTCAATATTTAGGATGTCATCTTTTCGAGCTCTTCAACAGAAGGTTGAGCAGGCTCCTCAGAAAATGATACCATATTTTCACAATAGGCTTCAACAAAGCCCTCTCAACAGTATAACACTCTTGAATAGAAACAGTCCATCGTGTTCAATTGATACATAAATGATCTAATACCTGGGCTAAACCTTTAGCAACGATACTGTCAGCAAACAGTGTGTATTCATCTTGGACACCTGCAAGACCAAACTGTGCATTAATATGATCTTCATAAAAGAAACAGAAATGCCCCTTATGTAGATAAAAAGGGAATTTGGAGGATTGGCATGGGCATAAAATTCTTAAACAATTTTCCCTAAAACATTTTTGGGATACAAATAGAAAATGTTACACCTATGCTTATCTACTATGGAGGTCATAATTCATCGTATCCCATATATGGTTCATATTTAAACAAGTACCCTTACTCAAAACAAAAAGGGCGCTTCGCGATGTTGTTATTGTATCTCGTGGATATAGCACTGTTTAAAGAATGTTTTTGGCTGACTAGCACCAGCCCTTAATGATTCAGCAGTTTTGGAGGTAGTTTTGATGCGAGCCATTAGAAAATACTGGAATAAATCTTGGAAAATGTAGTGGAAGAAAAGATAAGAGAGATTGAAGAGAAAAAGTAATAAATATGAAAACTTTAGGAAAAACTTAAGATATGTGAGCAGTTGAAAAGAGGAAAATAAGGGAGATAGTGATGACAGTTCAGCAAAAATGAAACGTGTTGGGAAGCTGCATGATGTGGAAGATAAAAGAAAGGAATAAAGAAGATTTTGGGGGGGAATGTAAAGTGCCCTAATCCTTAAACAAAAATTTTAACTTCTCTTTCATGAGCTCGCCAAGTAACAAAATTGGTCCAATTATAAAAACAAATCTCTCCTCTTGGATTTATCTGTCTGATTATCCTCATGTTATCCATTTACCCAATTTGTTGCAATGCTACAATAAACTCTTCTTAATATCACAACTGCTCAGTTCACATTCTTTATTCTGTCTTTGGAAATCATAGAAAACTATTCAAAAATAAGAAATCAAAAATGGAAAAAAATATTAAATGAGTACTAAAAATAAAATTAAAGTAAAACAAGTAAGGAAAAGAGAGATAAAAGAAACTGTTATTTCAAACATCTCGGAGGTCAATGGAGTGCTTGTCTCGATCTACATGGGCACTCCAATAGTGCTTTAAGTGTTGCCCATTAACCTTAATGTGACCCCTAATTTCAAATCTTTGATATTGGCATCTCCATTAGGATACACTTGAGCTACTTCAAAAGGATCTGACCAATGAGATTTTAATTTACCAGGGAACAATTTGAGCTTAGAGTTGAATAATAATACCTATTGTCTTGGTTCAAATTGTCGCGACATGATTCTTGTATCATTCCAATGCTTGGTCTTTTCCTTGTTCAACTTAGCATTCTCATATGCTTGTGCTCAGAACTCCTCCATTTCATTTAATTCTAATAACCTTTTATGGTCAGCAACGACCCAATCCATGTTCAGCTTCTTAATAGCCTAAAATGTTTTATGTTCAAGTTCAACAAGAAGGTGGCATGGCTTGTAATAAACAAGCTTAAAAGGTGACATCCCTAACAATGTTTTGTACACAGTACATTACGCCCACAAAGCTTCATCCAATCTAGTAGACCAATCCCTACAAGTAGGATTCATCACTTTTTCTAAAAAACATTAATTTCTTTGTTAAAAATTCAACTTGTCCGTTTGTTTAGGGGTGATATGTTGTGGCAATATTATGTTTCATGCCATATCAATGCAAAGAATTATCTACCAACTTGTAGTCAAAATGAGACCCCCTCATCACTAATAATAGCTCTAGGTGTACCAAATCTTGTAAAAATGTTCTAGTGTAAAAACTTTATTACTGACCTTGCACATTAGTAAGAAGGGCAACAGCCTTGACCCACTTAGATACATGGTCCACTTCTAACAGTGTGTACAATTTGCCCATTGACGGTGGAAATGGACTCATAGAGTCTATTCCCCATACATCAAACAACTCAATCTCCAGTATACTTTGCAATGGCATTTCGTGTCTTCTAGATAGATTTCCTATTCTCGAACAATGGTCGCATGACTGGTAGAATTCATGACCATCCTTGAACAGACTTGGCTAATAAAATCTCGACTGAATTACTTTGGCAGCAGTTCACATCCCTCCAAAATGTCCTCCGTACGGAGCTGAATGACAATGTTGCAGAATGTTATGGTTTTCATCATCAGGGACACATTTCCTTATCATTTGATCAGTACAATGTTTAAACAAGAAAGGTTCATCCCAATAATAGTGTTTAGCGTCATGAAAAATTTTTTGTCCTCTTTGACTATTAAGATCAGGTGGCAACACACCACTCACTAAATAGTTCACTATGTTGGCATACCAAGGTAATGTCGTGGCAACTAATAGTTGTTCGTCTGGAAATTATTTTTCAATAAGTATGTCATGATCACCTTTACTTCTAGATTCTAACCTTGAAAAGTGATCAGCCACTTGATTCTCACTCCCTTTTCAATCTCTAATTTCCAAGTCAAACTCCTACAACATGATATGTGTAGACTATGACATTTATACCAACTAGATAAGAACAAAATTTATCGAACATGAACACCACAACCAATAACTACTTTTTCGTGGTGGTGTAATTAAGTTGCACTTCCGATAAAATTCTGCTAGCATAATATACTGTATGTAGTATTTTGTCTTTCCTTTACCCCAACATGGTTCCCACGGTATAATTGCTAGAGTTACACATGAGTTCAAAAGGCAGTGTCCATTCCGGAGCTACTACAATTGATGTTGCTATAAGTTTTTTCTTTAACTCTTCAAAGGCCACCAAGCAATGTTCATCAAAATTGAAAGGTCCATTTTGCTTCAACAAAGTGCACAAGGGTTTAGATATCCTCAAAAAATCTTTTATAAACCTTCTATAAAAACCTACATAACCTAAAAAAACTTCTAATACCCTTGACACTAGTAGGAGGTGGCAAATTTTCTATCACTTCAATTTTTGCTCTGTCCACTTCAATTTTTCCTAATTTAAAACAAGATTCATTTCTTCATAGTGGCACAAAACCAATTCTAGATTTTTCAAACAATCATCAAATTTATTCCTAAACACAGAAAGTCATCCATGAAGACTTTAAGAAAATTTTCCACCATGTCATAAAATATAACTATCAAACAAACATTGAAAATTTGTTGGGGCATTACATAACCTGAACGGCATCCGTCTGAACTTAAAAGTACCATATGAACATGTGAAAGTTGTCTTCTCTTGGTCATTGAGAGCTATGGCGATTTGATTATATCCTGAATAACCATACAAAAAATGGTAGAAAGCTTTCTCAGCTAATTTATCCAACAGCTGATCAATGAATGGTAGGGGAAAATGGTCCTTCCTAGTTGCCTTAATAAGCTTGCAGTAATCCATACATACTCTCTATCCCGTAACAGTGTGAGTTGGTATGAGCTCATTGTTACCATTACTTAACACCGTGACACCTTCTTTCTTGGGTACACATTGTACAAGACTCACCCATGAGCTGTTTGAAATCAGGTAAATAATGCCAACATCAATGGAATTGTTAGGGTAATCCTTTAACAAAATTTTTTGACCTCTTTTCTTGGGTACACCTCCTTTCTTTACAACTTCTTTCATGCTTAGATTTAGCTTTCCCTGTTGTTCAATGGAATATCTAGGGCAATCTTTCAACAAAATTTTATGCATGCAGAATGCAAAGTCCATCCCAATGCTATCTTAAATCACCGAAGAACTTCTAGCAACCTTGCCTCTTGTTCGAGTGTCAACTCCATAGAAATTACTACCAACAAGGTATTATTGTCTCCTAAGTAAGCATATTTCACATACTGGGGCAATCGTTTTAACTCCAGTGTAGGGGGTTCCCCTATAGAAGGTTTAGGAAGATTGAAGGAATGTTTTGATAAATCCAAGAATTCAAACTTCTTCCCTGGTCTATCCACTATCTGCTTCACTTCAATAAATCACTCTACTCGAGTGGATTTTCGTCACTATCGGAATTACTGTAGAAAAATGTAGTGAAATCCTCCACTGCTGTTTCTATCAACCTAATGGCATGACATTCATTATTAGCATCAGCACATTTCAAAGCATTAAATACATTGAAGGTAACTTGCTGATCATTTACCCTCATGGCTAGCTCACCTTTTTGCACATCAATTAACGTCCTGCCAGTAGAAAGAAATGGTCTTCCAAGAATAATTAGCATATCTTGGTCAGCTTCACATTCTAAAATAAGGAATCCACAGGAAAGATAAATTTATCTACTCTTACCAAAAAATCTTCAATTTTACCTTCTAAATGCGTATAGGATCGATTAACCAGTTGTAACATAACCATAATAGGTCTTGCTTTTCCAATTCCCAGTTTTTTTAAAATAAACATAGGCATTAGATTTTTCCTTGCTCCTAGATCACATAACGCTTTACCAACATAATGACTTCCAATTGAAACTGGAATAGGGAAACTCTCTAGGTCCTTCAGCTCGGAGTTGATTTATTTGTCAACATTGTTGTGCACCCTTCAATGATAGCGATTGTCTCAAATTCTCCTAATCTGTACTTTTTTGACAATATATCTTTCATAAATTTCACGTAATTGGGCATTTGCTCCAAAGTTTCGACTAGTGGTATGTTGATGTAGAGCTGCTTTAATACATTCCAAAATATTTTGAACTAAATATTCAACTTAGAATTGTGAAATTGCCGAGGAAAATGTAAATGTGGCCATCCTTCAGGTTGCTGAATTGTGATTCTGTGGCATTCTTGTTGACAACATGATTTAATTCTGCCACAACATGTTGCTGCTTACCCTTTTTTGTTTCAGTATGTTTTACAGATGCCTCTAAGATCTTTACATAGTTGATATTCAAGTTATCCTCTCCTGTCGTGGCATCTTGAGCAACATCACCAAGCTGAGTTCTGCTTCTAAGAGTGATGGCCTTGTATTGTTCCTTCCCTTTTGATCTCAAATTCTCAATATCATATGGCAATGTTCATTGTAATCTTTAATTCAAAGCATTCGCTATTTGCCCCTACTTGATTCTCAAGAGCTCGAAGAGATGCAACCTAACTCTAAACTACAACATCATTCTTGGCCATATATTCCTTTAACAAGGCTTCAATAGATGATGATGAAGCCAATACCTGACCCTGTTGGACATTTTGCCTCGACATAGGATGATTATAACCAGGTAGTACACTGTTGGCATTCTGTCTTGCAGCATTGTTAAAATTTCCCACACCTTGATTATTACCACTAAAGTTTGGAAGTTGCTTCCACCCTAGATTATAGTGTTGGAATAAGGGTTATTATTTCGATTGAAATTACCCATGTAACATAGGATGCTAGGTTAAATGGGCATTCATCAAACACATGGTCTTCACCACAACAAACACATGAAAGCTCTACTGATTTCATCTCTTGAACTGTAGTGGGCTTCTTCATTGTTTTAATTATATTAGCCAAAGAAGACACCTGGGCTGTTAATGAAGTGATTGCATCTAGCTCCATGGTACCAGCAATATTGATAATCATTATTGGCAATCTTCTCTAAAATTTGATATGCTTCATTATAAGATTTATCCAACAAAGTACCATTAGAAGAAACATCAACAACCATCCTCGTATGTGCATTCAGCCTATAATAGAATGTCTTCATCTAAGTCCAATGTTAAAATCCATGCATCAGACATTTCTGAGTTAAGTTTTTAAATCGTTCCTAAGCTTCATATAGTGTTTCATCCTCTAATTGTCAAAAACATGTGATGTCATTTCTAAGCTTGGCATTCATATTTAGGGGATTATACTGTAGTAAAAATCTCTACAAAAGATCATTCCATGATGTCACTATTCTTGACAACAAATCATTCAGCCACGCTCTTACATGATCTCTTAAAGAATATGGGAACAGTTTAAGCCGCAAAGCGTCTTCAGGACCACCCTAATTTCTAAACGACTCACAAACCTCTAGAAAAAATCTTAAATGCAGTCTTGGATTTTTTGTGGGTAATCTATTAAACTGTCCTATTGTTTGTAACATCTGAAACATTATCGATTTTAGCTTAAACTTCTGAGCCTGTATTTGCGGTTTGACTATCCTTAGATTCAGGTCATCTAAAATTGGCACAACATACTCTCAGATTGGTTTGTCTCAGTCGTCTATCACCCTACAAACATGAGGATTAGCGTCTTAACCATTCAGATCATCATTCAGACCAGGTATCACCCTACAAACAGAAGGATTAATATCTTGACCATTCAGATTATCAATGAAATCAAGATCATTCCCATTCCTAGTCGTTTGTCACAGTTCTTTCTGCCTTCTTCGTAAAGTTTTTTTGATCTTTGGGTCAAAAGGATACTCTTTGTTAGCAGGAATGCCTCTTCTTATGCACTGATGGCAAACCTGTAGAAATTAAATTAAACTAAGTTAAATAAAACTGATGAAATTAAGTAAAATAACAAAATTAAATTTCACCAAATCACTGATCCCCGGTAACAGTGCCAAAAACTTGCCGTATGTGAAATGGCATGTGAATTGTGCAAGTATACATGTCAAATCAAGTAGTAAAGTGATAAGTGAAATCGTCTCCATAGGGATCGAATTAGGCATAAAAGTGGTCTAGTTATTATATGAATTATGATTAATGTTATGGCAAAACCAAGTTAAGTAAGCAGTGGTAAATTAAAGTAGTAAAAATGTGTGTAGAATGTATAGTAACTAATACTGAAAAATGCTAAGGCAAAGCAAGAGTAAAAATGTAATGGCAATTACGAGAATAATTACATAAATAATTTGTAAGCGAATAAATAAATAACTAAAAATTCTATGGCAAAGATACTACGGCATAGGATTAAGGGTTTATGATGTTGGTTTAGAAGGTTGGGATTACTAAGAATCTACCTTTACTTTCAGTAACACCTCCGTAAAATCATACTTAATCTACTACTCAGAAGAGACCAAAGTGACACGCTTCTTTCGAGAGCTAGATCTTAAGTCACTTGACTTGTGTCTATAGGCCTTAGCACAATACCCTACACTATTTTGTCTTCATTCTATACAAGCATTGCTCTATGTCCAGAGTCTACTGCAAGTAGTCGATCGAATACTAGCTTGTATCATTCAATTCCAGTCCAACTAATCTAACCTTTTCAGAATTAGATTCAATTTATGGAAATATTGCACAATCATCTATGTTTAGAGAATGTACGCATATAATTAGGAAATAAAAACAATTGAATGAAACACTAGATTAAATCAAATATATGCTTCAGCCATTAACGAAAATAAAAGTTTCATCATGTAATCCCAACCCTAAGAGATTTAGCTCATAGGTTGGCAATTAAAATTCAAGTTCAAAGTAACACCTAACATCATTTCGATCAAATCAATTCACGGAAGAATAGATTAAGAAATAATGGAAGAACTTAGAAAGATGGTTGTTGCCAAGTCAATCCACAATCCAACAGCACAGTGTTGCATCTGGCGGCTGAGAGGGACTGCCTTCGGTTTCCTCTTTTCATCTCTACTCATCTACTACCCTCTATTGTTGCATCTGGATCTCCACGCCTTTTAGGGTTTCCTCCTTTGTCTTTTTATAAGCTTTTCCTCCTAGGGTAACTCCAACAGCCCACGATATCTTCTTTTTTTTAGGTAGTTTTTTCTGGTACAAGTAGAGTTGGACTGAATTTGGTATGTATTGAATGTTGACTCGGCCATCTTCCTGAAATTGCCATGGCATTCATGTTGGCAAATTTTCTTACCTTTTGCCCCGACAAACCTTCACTCATTTATTTCTTTCTCCACATCTTACACCTGCTAAACCACCAAACACAACCCTTCCACATATAATTAAAAGTACCTAACATTTAAACAGTGTCCAAGCTCCTAATACAATGATAGAAATACCAATGAAATGTCCTAAAATGAAACTAAATGTACCAATTACAAACGATTAGCTAGGTCTAGAGGCATGAAATATAACTCTTTTCAAGAGTTATCAGTTGCGTCCTAAAAGTTCACCCGAATTCTACCAGGATAAGGAAGAATATTGATATTCAAAAAAGGCACGATCAATAAAAAGTATGTAGGTATTATAGAAACCCAGGGCATATGAAGATAACATGTTCTCTGTACAGGGATACATTGAGTACTCAGCGTCGAGAACATTACTTTCAATAAAATTTCATATTCATTATCGTGCTTCAAGTTTTCACTTGGTTCAAATTCTTATTTATTGTTAACTTACGTATAACTCATGAATAGACAAAGGTATTGTTCAAATAGAGACTTTATAGTAATTGTGATAATTAATAATGTACAACACCTAAGAGGATTGTTTTGTAAAAATAAATTGATCTTTATTTATAACATTTTTCACATCATAATATTTATAACCTAAAAATACATCACACTCATCGTCGGGGAGAATCTGTGCCACAAGGTAGTGGAAAAAAGTTGCGTGCAGAATTCCTTCGTGGAACCGAGCGTACAATCAGAGGTTCAACAGGAGGTGCAACCAGATATGCCTCCAAAGGGGTATCTGGAGGTGTATCCGAAAGTGTGGAATCGTAGACTTCCTCTTTCTCATCATCATCTCCTGAATATGAACCTCGCATGGCCTCTAGGCAACTATATTTTCAGGATCGACAGCGTCATCATCTTCCTCCGTGATCGATTGTTGTATCATCCTCGCCGCCCATCGTGTATTTGCCACTCCCACGTCTGATGGTTGCAATAATGAGCCACTTCGGTAAAACAGTTATGTGTGCGGTGTTTGGGTCACTATAGGCCTGTAACCATAAGGTGCCCCAAATCTCGAGTATATTGATATCGACTTGGGCATCGATACTAGCATCGACATCGATTGATACATAGGCATCTGAATTGGTATCATTGTCGGTGGTGGTGCATATATCAGCATCTATCTCTATATAGGGTTTGGCATCATCATCGGTAGGGGTCGTAGTATGCGAGGGATGTCAATCCCTCAAAATATGAACCTGTTAGAATAGAAGAATAGACCACATGTGCCAATGGTCTGTAGTGTGATGGTGCTTGTGAAAAATACATCGGGTTAGTGAATTTAAGAGCAATATGTTGAGGGAACTAACCTGGATATTGCATAGCCAAAGGTGGCACATCTTTTACCGAAGTCAATGACAAACCCGTCATACGACCGCATCCCCTTCTACGTTGTTGTGGCAGTCGACGTTGCCTCTTCAGCCGAATTTGCCTACTCCTCACCTCCGATGGTAGCAAATATGGCTTGCCAACAACTTTGAACCATGTCAAGTAATCATTAGCTGTCACCGTGTTCACCGAGAAAAATGGTTCGTGGGTAGGTATAGATTCCATCCTACGATCCCAAGCTTGCATATGCTCACTGTGCTTCTCTGCCCAGTCTTCATTATTCTTCCCTCGCATGTCCACCTTGTGTAGTTCCTTCATTTCTCACGGTGGCAGTGGAATTTATTGCGTATACCCGAATTACTATAGAACCCGGTCCAATTCGTACATTTCCACAGTCGCGTACACTATCAATGGCACATTCGAGTCCCACATCTCTCGGTTGTTCAAAACTTTTGGCACGATGCAAGATATGATCCCAGGGTTGGCATATGGATATCATTACGTACTGATTTTTTTAATGAATCATTGTGTAATTAATATAGGTTCGACAATGATAGGAAATTAACCTCAGTTTTGAAGCGTTGATCTAATAGCAACCTAACATCTTCCAACTCATTGGGCAGTTTGAAGTAACTCGACCTATGGTTCCACCTATATAAGCAATATATTAGGTGAAACATGTATTTATTAATAAATTATGTTTACCTCGTCACCAACGGGAACATGTATGAGTCAATGACTCTATGACGTAGAAACGGTATACGCCACCAGGCCCACGACTGCAGCAGAAGCAAGCAACCACCGATCGACATCTTATCTAGTTGCGTTGCCCGACAAAGCTCTTGGTATAATGTCGACAACACAATAAATCCCCAACTTAGTTTTACGCATTCACTAAAGTCCATTAGATGTAGAAGCCACCTTATGTGCACCAAATTTCTAGGTTTTTTGGGCATTAAAATGCCTTCGATTAACCTTATAATGAATGCTCAAGTGTACTGTTGTATTACCTCCATTGCGTCATCGGGAAGCTTATTGAAATTTTTCTCCAACCAATTGGTCGATATCTGACCACCTTCAAACCTGTTCGGGACCTTCCCCAACATTGCCATGCAAAGGTCCACTTTTCCTCAAATCTTCCTTAATCCCGTGATGACTGGCCCATCCACCGACAGACCAAGCTGTAACACTACATCCTTGAGTGTGATTCTACACATGCCACACAGGAGGTGGAAAGTGTGTGTTTCGGGCCTCCATCTTTCCACCAATGCACTGATTAATGTAGGATCAAGTTTGAAGCCCCCTTGCATGCGAGACGCATGCAAGAATCTAGCCTCTTACAGGTACCCACTAATTTTAGGGATTAGAGGCTCCCATGTATTATGTATGAACGCCTTCAGCACACAATCGTCTGCCTATTTACAACATAAAAAAATTATTTAGATTTATCAAAAAAATAACGAAAATATGGTTATCGTCGAAACGAATTAGAGAGGCTTCCATTCCCAAGAAACTGATCCGAATGAATAAAATACGATATAATTAAAAATTTATTTTTAAATGAAAATATAAATAAATTTTGAATAAAAAGCTTGATGGAGTTGTAAGAGTTTGAGAGAAGGATCTGAATGAAAAAAAAAATTAGAGGTATTTATAAGGTTAAAAAATTACTGTTAGGGTTTTTAATTTTTTTTTACCATTTGGCATGACAACGGTCAAAAAGCCGTTGAAGTTACCGTTGAGGGAAAACACGTCCAGCTAAGCGCACTTTCTGACAGATGGCAGTAAAGTGCACCCAACTAGATGCGCTTTCACATTCTCTCTCCTCAAAACTGGCCTATTTCCCTAATTAAAATTAAAATCAGCATAAAGGCCTAAATAAAAAATAAAAACAACCGGCACTTCTAGAATAGTTCACAATATATCATGTCACCAATCAAGATCGACACATAATCAAATGTATTAATTCTTTAAAATATCTATATATAATATAAAACTAGCTCCTAAGAGCTATTAGAATTAATAGGGGTATTATAATCATTTAGTCATTAAAAATTGGGTTAATGTGCAAATTTTAGGTGAAATTGTAATTTGTTACTAAACCTTATTCTAATTGATATTTGACAACTACAAGTTGGTTTTTAATTGAATTTTG
>CM025245.1:28097315-28108545 GCA_013677275.1 Gossypium schwendimanii
TCTAACTCTGATCTGTTCTATATATGAAACTAAAATTTGTTTCTGCATCTGAAATCCCTATGTCTTAGATCTGAACTGGAAGTGTTTCTGTTATCAGATCGAATTTTTGAATACAGATATCGTTTCGTAAATGTGTTTATGTGGACAAACTTCTTTATGCACTGAGTTTAGAACTCACTTTATTGTTGGTGGGATTTCAGGTGGTTCTCAGTCTTGAACAGGTCGACACCGTGGAAGCTCGGTCAAGCTTTTTTTCTTTTAATAACTACTTTAGAAATTTCAGTAAACTATGATAGTAGGACTTTAAAAGATTATATATTTAACTAATCTTTGTGATGAATATTATGCGAAGTATGGTTTAGTATTATTGTGTTATATGCGTGGTATTTGAGTATCGACGATGTAACTCTCTAAACTTGGACTGGACGTCTAGGTTAGGTTTAGAGTGTTACATTTAGTGGTATCAGAGCCATGTTTGTCAACACTCTGACTGTGTTTGGGCTCATAATGTATGAGAACAGTAGGTTGGTGATAACTTAGTATCTGAGTTAATGTGGAAAAACTAAAACATTAGTGAATAACAGAGCCTCTGACGCTGGCCTTGTAAGTAATTCTACTTTGTTATATAGATTGTAATACCTAAACTATTGTTTGGTTAAATGTTTTGATGTGAACTAGTGAAATCATCCTATTGAATGTCTGAATTGATCTGTGCACTCTGACATTGTAGCTAGATTACCATAATGAGTTTGCGCGATAGTCGTGGACATGGCATTCAGGGGCGCAAAAAAAAAATGCTGAAGAGGAACTCGAGCAGAGTCATCCTCTATAGGTAGTATACCCAATCTGGAGACCGAGACAGCTGGTAATCACATTGATGAGATAGAGCCTTATACTCCGACAGCTGGGGATGATGTACTGTCCCAAGCCATTATTCGAGCATTGGAGAGGGTCGCAGGGACCCATTCGGGATTAGGAGGCCAAAGGTCAGTTATTAAACGACTCTAGTCGAATGGAGCTAAATTGTTTAGGGGCATCATTGGTGTCGCTCCTACTGTTGCTGAATATTGGCTCAAAGCTACCGAGTGCATTATGACTGATCTTGACTGAACTCTCACTCAGAAATTGATGGGTGTTGTGTCCCTACTCTGGATGAAGCTTATCAATGGTGGCTGACAGTTGAGCAAGTTGCTCAGCCCGAACAAGTTAATTGGGATTATTTCAAGAACGTCTTCCAAGGTAAATATATGGGGGCGAGTTATATTAAGGCTTGTCGACGAGAGTTTATGAGCCAGTTCAGGGTGACTGATCTATGGTTGAATATGATGCCAAGTTTCTGTAACTGAGTAGGTATGCATGGACTTTGGTAGCGTATAACTACGACAAGTGTATGATATTTGAGGAAGGATTGAGATATGATTTACGGGTTCTGATAGCTCCTCAGATGGAGCAGATTTTTGCAGTTTTGGTTGACAAAACAAAGATAATGGAAGAAGTGAAGCACACTGAGCGCAAGCGGCGTGATCGTGAGAGGGATCAGAGTAAGATTAAGAGGGATTCAGGTCACGCTAGTTCTGGTCAGCGCCCTAAGAAGCGGACGAGGTTTGACCAGCCCCCGAGGGCTGATGCCCCAGCTATAGTGACTGAGATTCAGCTATACAATGATTGTGGGAAGTGCCATCCGGACGAGTGCTGGAAGAAGTTAGGAGTGTGCCACCGTTGCGGGTTGATGGAGCATTGATATATAGATTTCCCTCGTCGACCAGATTAGGTACCAGCTGTGGTACAGACTTTAACTTCTGGTTTTGTTCAACCTCTGAGAGTGGTTTTCAACAACCACCTAGAGGTCGCATTACTGTTAGAGGCGGTAATAGTTCGAGGAGAGGACAGAGGGCACCGGGTAGAGGTGCAAGTCAAACTGAGGCTCGTCACTGGATAGAGACGCCGCGGGAAGAGCGATAATACTGATGTTATTATAGGTACCTTTTTATTGATTCTTTTCCGTACTATGCTCTCATTGATATTGGCTCTACTTACTCGTATATAGCTAGTGTGGTTTCTATAAATCTGGGTTTAATTGCTGAATATACTGCTAAAAATTTTTCTGTGATTAGTCATTTGGGTCAGTCAATTTGAATTGATAGAGTATACAGACGGGTACCCTTAGAGCTCCAAGGTATGGTATTTTTCAGCTGACCTGATGGAATTACCCTTTAATGAGTTTGATTTGATTCATGGAATAGACTGGATTATAGAATATCAGGTCGGTCTAGATTGTACAACTAAGAGAGTTACTTTGGGAATGGATGAGAACGATAAGGTGGTCTTGGTTGATGAGCTTCAAGATTACCTCTCTAATGTAATCTCTGCTCTGGTAGTGGATAAGCTAGTCCGAAGGGGATGTGTGGCATACCTTGTTTAAGTATTCGATTCAGTTCTAGTAAAACTTTCTGTGGGAGATATCCACACCGCGAGGGAATTCTTGGACGTCTTGTCCAAAGAATTGCCTAGAGTACATCCGGATAGAGAGGTGGAGTTTGGAATTGATCTGTTACTAGGTACGACTCTATTGTCTATTGTACCCTATTGCATGACACCGAAAGAACTGGCCTAACTAAAAGTGCAGCTTTAGAAACTTCTCGGTAGAGGGTTTATCTGACCGAGTGTGTCACTGTGGGGGCACCAATGTTATTTGTTAAGAAGAAAGATGGGTCAATGAGGATGTGCATAGATTATCGACAGTTAAACAAGTTGACAATTAAGAATAAGTGCCCGTTACCAAAGATTGACGACTTGTTTGACCAGTTTCGAGGAGCATCCGTCTTCTCCAAAATCAATTTGTGCTTTAGTTACCATCAGCTCAAAGTCAAGGAGACTGATGTGTAAAAAATCACTTTCAAGACTCGTTATGGACATTACGAGTGCCTGGTGATGCCTTTCGATTTGACGAATGCTCTAGTGACATTCATGAACTTAATGAATAGGGTGTTCCAACCGTACTTGGATCAATTTGTAATGGTTTTCATCGATGACATCCTAATTTACTCCAAAACTAAAATTGAACATGATAATCACCTTCGTATTGTACGTCAAGTATTCCAAGAAAAATAGTTGTATGCCAAGTTCAGTAAGTGCGAGTTTTGGTTATAGAAAGCTACTTTTCTAGGTCATGTGGTAACTGTGGAAGGGATTTGAGTCGATCCCTAAAAAATAGAAGCTATAGTTGAGTGGAAGCAACTGAAAAATATATCGGGATCGTTGAGGGATTTTCTCTGTTGCGTTGCCTTTAACAAAGCTGTTACGTAAGAGTGCTCTGTTTGTGTAGTCTGAGACACAGTACTCTATTTTCGATAAGCTCAAGTTTATTCTGACACAGCTCCTATTTTAGTTTAACTAGAATTGGGTCAAGAATTTGTGGTATACAATGATGCGTTACATGTCAGGTTAGGACGTGTGCTTATGCAGGATGGTAAAGTGGTCACTTATGCGTCGCGGTAACTTAAGACACAGAGCGCAATTACCCTACATACGATCTTGAGCTGGCTGTGGTAGTGTTTGCTCTAAAAATTTGGAGACACTATCTGTATGGTGAAAGATGTATCATTTACACCGATCACAAGAGTCTCAAATATTTCTTAACTTAAAAAAGTTAAATCTTCGACAGCGCAGATGGGTTGAATTACTTAAATATTATGATTGCACTATAGAGTACCACCCGGGTAAGGCTAATGTGGTAGCTGATGCCTTTAGCCATAGAGCGATGACTGATCTGAGAGTAATGTTAGCTCATCTGAGTTTGGTTGGGGATGGGGGCTATTAGCAGAATTACGAGTTAAACCAATTTGGGTGGAGCAGATTCGAGCTAAATAGTTGAGCGATGAGTCCTTTGTTCAGCAATTGCAACATGTTGGTTACAGAAGGCACATAGTAGCCCCTAGGCTATGTATTCTGGTGGGAACAAAATGTATCAGGATCTCCGAGAGCTCTATTAGTGGCCCAGACTGAAACATGAGGTAGTCGTTTTTATATCTTACTGTCTGACGTATCAAAAAGTTAAGGCTAAACATCAGTTGCCTTCTGGATTACTTCAGCCAGTTAAGATTCCGCAATAGAAATGGGAATGGATAACGATCAATTTTGTTAGCTGGTTGCCTTTAACCTCCACTAAGAAAGATTCAGCTTGGGTCATCGTTGATCGGTTGACCAAATCAGCCCACTTCATTCAAACAAATTACTCCCTATAGAAGTTAGCTAAACTGTATATTGTTGAAATTGTGAGACTACATGGGGTCCCAGTATAAATTATATTCGATAGAGACCCACGATTCACATTTCGGTTATGGAAGAAACTTTATGAGGCCTTAGGCACCCAACTTAATTTCAGTATTGCGTATCACCCTCAGACTGACGAATAGTCTGAGCGAGTCATTTAGATTCTGGAGGATATGCTTTGGAGTTATGTGTTAGACTTCGACGTAGTTGGGAGGAATATCTACCGTTGGCTGAGTTTGCATACAATAATAGCTTCCAGTTTAGTATTCAAATGGCACCCTATGAGACCTTATATGGTTGTAAGTGTCGTACTCCATTATGTTGGACAGAATTAAATGAACACCGGATATTAAGTCCTGAGCTAGTTTTTGAAACTAAAAGTACTGTAAAAGTGATTCATGATCGCCTAAAAGAACCTCTCTTATGCAGATTTAAAAAGAAAGGATATTGAGTTTTCTGTAGGTGATCAAATGTTTCTAAAGGTATCACCGTGGAAAAAAGTTCTCCGATTTGGACGCAAGGGCAAGATGAGCCTGAGTTTCATTAGACCTTACCGTATTCTGAAGCATGTCGAACCTATTGCATATAAGTTAGAATTACTGTCAGAATTAGAACGAATTCATGATTCGTTTCATGTCTCGATGTTGAGACTGTATCGGTTGGATCTGTCACATATTCTTCCTCTCGAAAAGATCAAATTGTGACCGAATTTAACATTCGAAGAGGAGCCTGTCCAAATCTTGGAGCATGATGTTAAGGTATTGAGGAAGAAAAATGTTCCGACGGCTGTATCTGTATCTGTTTGAGTCAGGTAAATTTTGAGGCTAAAATTTCTTTTAGGGGGAGAGAGTTGTAACGCCCCAAAATTTAAAGAATTTAATTGTATTTGTGGTTCTGTGTTCTGCTATTGTGTTTAAGGTCTGGAGTTCGAGTTGTACCTTTAAAAGTTTTATTCTTTTAGAACAACCCCTATCCATGCAGTATATGGTTAAGTGTAGTTCTGTAAGAATCTAAGTCAAGAATGAGCTTGCTGGTTCACTGGTTAAGCATCTGTCTGTATTCTATCTGGTCCCGAGCACGAATCCCATCGTATGCATTAGGATTTCTGTTGCATTGTTAAATTGGGAATTCTCTGATTGTTTTACTTAAACTCTTTGATAACTAGTCGTTTTGTTCTCTTAGGCGTGAGTTTGGAGGGAAGTGATCTTTCACGTGTTGTGCCGACTTAGCACGATTGAATCCTCGATAATCTTTAGTTGTTGAAAGTTTCCTCGTGTCGATTTATTCGACATAATTTATTGTGTATTAATGTTGTGTTATTTAGTCGTTTTAGTCAAATGATTGGTTGCCAAATGGTTAATTAGGTTCCGGGTAGTCTCCACATTATTTTTCCGTCAAAGTAAAATTAGGTGTGTACCAAAAACCTTAAATTTTGCAAGTTTTAATTGCAAAAAATAGTGGCTGTTGACGCCACATGGCCAAGCACACGGGCATGTGTCCTGGCCTTGTGAGCCACATGGCCATATGGCAAGCCGTGTAGGTGGCCGTGTAACTCACTGTTCATCAATTGAGAGTCACACAAGCAAGGCACACGGGTGTATGTCCAGGCCATGTGTGACAATATTAGTGCAAGGTTCACATGGGTAAAGGACACGAGTGTGTGTCTAGGCCGTGTAACTCACTGTTTGTGACTTAGGACAAAACGAGTAAGCACATGGCCGTGTGCCCAGGCCATATGAACCACACAGGCAATGACATGACCATGTGTCCAGGCTGTGTAACTCTTTGATTTATACTATAAGACCACATAGGCGTGTACTCAGGTCGTGTGAACCATACGGGCAAGGACACGATAGTGTGTCTAGGTCACGTGGCGTATATAAAAAGTTCCCAAAAATGTTTTTGAGGTCGTAAATGTTACTTAAGTTTGATTTTGATGTCCCCATGGTATGAATGGTTTGGATTTGGCTGAATGATAACTCTCTGACACCCTGTGACCTTTGCATGAGTTCTATACCTTTATGTGCACTGTGATGCTTAGTTTGATATTGAATTATGCTATTTACTGGTGAAAAAACTAGAATAACTGAATACATATTGTTGATATTGGTTCTCTGCATATGTATGGGTTGGGACATTAAAAAGAATGAAGTGATCTGCTCTAAATCAGTGGCTAGGCCACCATATGTATAACACTGATTATGATATTTCATCATATTATGATCTAGCAGCTAAGTTGCATTTCTGTACACATGTCAGGCAGACACTCTATGGTGTGTGGGGTTGGTTGGGCATTGAACGCCTTTAACGGTGTGTTGGGAAAGATGAAGATGGTGTGTAGCGGATGGGGGTTAGGAATATCTGCATCTGACTCTGTTCTATTTTGTATATGAAACTAAAATTTGTTTCTGCATCTAAAATCACTCTGTCTTGAATATGAACTAGAAGTGTTTCTGTTATCAGATCGAATCTTTGAATACGAACACTATTTGGTAAATGTGTTTATGTGGAAAAACTTCTTTATGTATTGAGTTTACAACTCAGTTTATTGTTGGTTGGATTTTAGGTGGTTCTCAATCTTGAATAGGTCGGCATCGCGGAAGCTCAGATATGCTTTTATCTTTATTTTAATTACTACTTTAGGAATTTCGGTAAACTATGATAGTGGGACTTTGAAAGATTATATACTTAACTAATCTTTGTGATAAATATTATGCGAAGTATGGTTTAGTATTATTGTGTTATATATGTGGTATTTGAGTATCGATGATGTAGCTCTCTAAACTTGGACTGGATGTCTAGGCCAGGTTTAGAGTATTACACGTGCTAAGGCCTTTAAAAACTTGATGGGGAACCACTGTGTCAATAGTTCTTGTATTGTTCCCCACTTTGTATTCGCAAACTCTATAGGCGTACCCTGGTTGCTTACGAGCATTTGGTCGCTCCCTAGCTTGCTTATCTTCTTGGTGAAAAGAATGAGTTGACCTTTTAATTTCCTTCACTTTAGTGAACTTGTAAGCTCTTTCATAAAGGTCTGCCAGGTTTTGCAGTTTGTTACCTATTAACGAATACTGAACATGCTCACTCAACACTCCAATGATGAAAACATCAATTTCCTATTGATCTTCTAAGTTTTTTGTTTTCAAGGTCACCATATGAAAACATTTTATGTACTCATGCAAAGACTTTCACTCCTTCTGCTTGACCAACATTAAGCTTATTGGAATACTCATGATTATATTGTGGGCATGAAATCTTTCCTGAAACAACTGACCTAGCTGTGCGAAGCTCCTAATAGAGACCTGTGGCAAAGAAAAATACCAATCCTTAGCTCTTTCCTTCAAAGTCGTGGAGAAAGCCTTGTAGTTCCCAACATCTAAAGCTCCTAGAACATTCATGTAGTCATTATGCTGCATCTATAACGTCTTGAAATTCATGTTTTTGAATTGTTAAAACATGTCAAGTGAATTGATTTGGTTCAGTGGTTAAGTGTTAATTATGAGTTTTGAGGTCCTGTGTTCAAATACCTTCTATTTAATTTTTTATTAATTTTGTTCCGACCCCTATCTTTGAACATTTAGCTTATATATTAGTTTTGCTTAATTGCTGGCAAGAATGAGCTTGTTGGTTTAGTGGTAAGGCTTCAACTTACCTAAAGGTCTTGTGTTCGAATCCTCCTACATGCAAAGTGAAAAATATTTTTATTCCTCTTTAAATGCGTTGATCATGTGTTAGTAGTTAAGTTAAATTCAAACTTTGGATAATCTGATAAGTTGTTAGAAAATCGGTTTGGTTAGGATTATTATTTTTTTAAAAAGAATTAAAAATATTTCCCCAAAAATCTCTCCCACGTTCCCACACTCTCTCAATTTGTTGTCCATTTCCCCGCTTCCTTAATTTTTTTCCCTTGTTTCAAATTTCATCATTCTTTTCTTTCTTTTGCCGAAATTGCTTCCTTTTCACAATTTTTCTGGCCTTTTTTCCTTTTACTAATTTCGAATCTAGTTTAAGTGTGTTGTGGGCGCTCTTCCCTGTTCTGGTATTGGCTATGCGTTATTGAGGTGTCGGGTAAGAGTATGAATTCCTGTGAGTGATGTAGTATTTTAGGTTATTAAGTTTTTATGTTGAAGAACTAATTTTTCAATTGGTTCTTGGTACTTAATCTACTTATTTTGATGCAATGTTAGAAGTAGACTGTGAGGTGTATGACGTTTCTCTAGCAAATTATGTGCTTTAGGCTATTGTTCATTCAAGGGTGAGCAATTGAATGCAAATTGGGGGTTGTTTGGTTGTTAGGGCTGAATTCCCTATTGTTTTGGCTAAAATTTTAGGAAGCAAAGGTTATTTCCTCTTAATAAATTCTCGTCTTGTTTGCTAATTTGTTAAGTTGAATGTTGTTTTTAGGTGCTAAAATTATGGCTGTTGTGTTGGCACAAAAAAAGACAAGGTGTGTACCTTCTGTTTCAAAAAATAGTGTACAACGCATAGCCAAAAAACCCACTGTCGATGTCACATGGCTGTGAGGGCCACACAGGCATGTCTTAGGCTGTGTGCCAGACCTTGTAGGCTGCACAGGCGTGTGGGCCCATTTTTTTGTAAATTTGGGTTATGTCAAAGTGCGAATCGAGGTTAGTCAATTTATGGTATCTATTGTGTGATATGTATGACATCTGTATATGAAATATGATACTTTGGCTCTGTATGTACAACTTTTGATAGCAAGTTAGTATGTTCTGATGTGTAAAACATGTATGATATATGTGCATCTGGATATCTGAATAGTGTTTGAATGTGCATTGGGGTGGAATTATGATGTGACAGAGGAAGTGTTGTTAGTTTAATGATCTGCCTTATCTGGTGGTTTTAACCACATATATTTTTTGGTGGCTTGACCACACTTATCTGATTCTGGCGGATTATCGCACGATTTCTAACAACATGACTGCACTATTCTGAAAAGTGACATACGCTCACTTATAGGTGTGTGGGTTGGATGGGTATTTATTACCCTAATTGGTGTGTAGGGATGGATAGAGATGGTGTGTAGTGGATAGGGGTAATATCTGTATCTATTCTGTATTAAGTGCTGCATTGTATGATATGCTATGCCATCCGTATCTAATTTGATAATTATGTTGCATTGCATTGCATCATGTGCCATGCTGTGTATTCTGTATAGTATCTAACTTTTATAAGAACTGTGCTATCTGTTCTGCTTTTATAGGCTGAGTTACACACTAAGCTTGTTAGCTTACCCTTTATTTTTGACTTCTCAGGTGATCAACAAACTTAGGATCGGGAGGCACATGGGAGCTCGGATTGATATTCCAATTTATAAATAAGACGGTTTATGCTTTTAAAATATTCTAGACTTTTCGGGTTTTCTTTTATTGTAAACTATTTTGGACTTTACTTTTCATTTTTGATTTACTTCTGTCAGATTTAGTAATTATTATTTTTAAACAGCGAAACTATTTATTTTTACAATTCAAGTCACGGTTTAAAAAATATAATAACTTAAAAATTTTTGCTGCAAAATAAGGTAATCACTTAATTGTTTTTCTATAATGAAATAGATACTTTTAAAGAGTATTTTTTTTTCTAAAAATTAGAAAGCGATTTACCAAAATTAACATTGTCAAAACGTACGTTCTTGAATTCAAAGTCTGGGTTTAAAATGAGTTTATGTAATTCCTTAAGATTTGGCCATAACGTTTAGGCAGAGTGTGGGGTGTTATAGCATCAGATGTGGTTGTAGGTCCCTTCTTCCCTTGAAGACCTCTTTTGGCACTTTAAAGTTCGAAGGTAAGCCCACTGTTGTAATTTTTGAAGCTAAAGGATTGTTAGAATAAAAGACCCAATCCATGTCCTCGACGTGAGGATGTAGTGCTTGGAAATCTCGACGCAAGGCATCCATTTCCTGTTGCCATGACCTTGCATGTATGTACTCTATAGCCCTCCTCCTGTAAGGGTATGTTGTTATCATGATGACTAGAATGGTCTGATTGCATCTTTCACATCATCTCCTCGTTTTGTCTAAGTTGCTCTTGATGAAAAAGTTGTTCTTGCTCATAACTAACATTCTGTTGCGACATTTGTTCCTTCAATATGCGCACTTGGTCTTGCAAATTTGTAAACTATTGCTGGGAGGCCCTTTGGTCGAAAGAATTAAAAGTTTCTTGATTCGAAAGGAAGTTAAGGTTAAAATCCTAGTAAGTATCCTACTGACTCGAGTTGCCCGAATTTTCTAGCCAGTTAGCAAACCAACCGGCAAAAATATCAAGCTCTTACGGGCAGTTATCAGTCTCATCTATCATGTTTTGGTGAGAAGATGGTTGGGTGAGCCATGTTGACTTTTGGTTACTTTGATGGTCTAAAATGTTTCTACGCTCACCACACCAATTGTTGATGGTTCTCTCTTCCTCCCATTTTCATGGGATTACCAATTGTATTTATAAGGCATGGTTCTTTGATGGGACGTGTTAAGGGATAACTATGGCGCCATGCATGAGGACACGTAATCCCCCTTAGACCTGGCATGTATTCTCTGAGGGGTTCCTTGAAGAGGTATCCTTATGGGTGTACAAATAAGGAGGTAGTGAGCTAGAAGAGATTCCTTGATTGGGTCGGATTCCGAATCACCCAGACGGACTGGATTTCTGATTTGTGAAGTATTATATAACAATTATGTATATTATTATGATAAAAATATTGTTTGACCTTTAATTGATATAATGTGGTGTGTTTTAAGGAAACAATAGGTCATATTAATTTAATATAAAAGTATTAAAAATGAGTAAATTTATAATTAACAAATTGGATACATATAATCAATATGACATGTGTCAAACAAATAGGAAGTCGAACTCAACTAAAGAAACTGTCCTCCTAAAATTCTTACCAGATATACTTATGTATATTGTAATATAATATATATGATTTAGATTATACATTTTTT
>CM025245.1:28144175-28151675 GCA_013677275.1 Gossypium schwendimanii
CAGATGAGGGGGTGAGGGGCAGGGTGGTGGTGTTTGAGGGAAGGGATAGTTTGATATGTGGTTTATTTGAGTTATTCTAGTTATTCAAATTTGAAAACTCAACTTAGAAAAAAATTTAAGTTAACTTAATTAATCCGATTAACTCGATTCAAATAATTCAAAATTTAAACTTTTTTTCGATTTTTTCGAGTTGAATCGAATTTTGCTCACCCCTAGTTATGGTTTATTTTAAATAGAAAATAGAACTTTCTACTTATATTAGGAGTGGGGTGGACGAGACACCCTAATATTCCTACTAGGGTTGTCATCCCTTCATGTTATATGAGGGGTTTTGGGCCTCTCTTACATCGGGTCCAATTACGAGTACTTCTTGAGCCATTTCACCCAATACTTTATAATGTTATCCAATCCAATTTGATTTTTCTATTTCCCAAAATAAACTTTAACATTTTATATTAAACAATTTCCTCATCCCTATTTTACCCAGTAAAATTTTGACATTTTTACCCTCGATAAAATTTTGACAATTTTAACCCTAGTAAAATTTCGGGAAAATATGTTTAATATTTCACAACTCAACATGTTCACTGTGTTTGAATGGTTTATTTTCACTTTTGGGCTTCAAAACAAATCAAAAACATAAAATCACTCTTCCGATAGTTTTTAAGTAATTCATATAGAATTGCAAATGAATCATTTCCATTTCCAATTTTGGAAACCTACATTCATTTCCAAATGATTTCATTTTTCTATTTTAGAAAAAATAATAATCATTTCTAAATGTTTCCCGTTTCTCTTTTCTTATTCATTACGTTCATTTCTATTCAAAAACACAATTCATTTCTAGTTTCAATGAGCTAGTGAAGGGATTGATTGGGCATATGTAATTAGGGCTCAAATGGTTTATAATTAAGTTATGGTTTTTTTTCCTATTATTTATAAACTCATTTAGTCATAAAGTCGTTCCACTAGAGTATCATGACTGAGCTCTCCCTAACGACATACCATTACGAAAACAACTATTCAGTGCTTGTCCGATGACATTTTTACAAGTGTGTTACCCTCATAGGATATCATTGATCCCTTTGGGATAATATTCGTTCTCCTAATATGATTCTATTTTATCTCATGGTAACCATTACATCTTTTTTCATGAAAATTCAATTATTACTAAATAGTAATTAAGTCATTCATCACAAAGACGAAAGACCCATGACCATGTTTACTATTCATCAACTATGTAATGTTAATGAGAGGATATCATTTACCCATGTCTCTGGCCATGAATTATACTATTGTGAAGGACGTTACATGCTGTAGAATTCGTACACCCAACGCACCAACTTTCAGTTACTTATCTATTCAAATTCAGGCTTTTTCTTACATCAAAGTGTACGAGTCACACATACATAGTCTGTCACTCAGGCTTTAGGTATGCCACACTATGAATGCCACAAGCGAATAAATCCATAAATTGATTTAGGATCTATTCTACTTAGTTCAAGTCCGATGTACTGCCAATCCAGTTAGTCACATCTGCCTCTATCTTCTGGTAGTCATCTACTCCAATGCCCAAGACAAGGCATCTACGCTATTAGACTTGATAGACGGCATATTAGTCTTTCAATCGATTTGCTCATTTTTGGTTAGACTAAGAACATGTTTAGGTTTGTCTACTAATAAAATTTATCTTTTTGTATTACAATTTGATCACATAATATCGCTTAGTATTAGTTAAACATTAGACAACTAAAATGAGCAACATTTTCTTCCATTTTACTTTGCGTACAAAAAGTATTTGAGAACAATAATACAAAGTACATTAATTGTAATTAATGAATTTTTATTAATCAATCTGTTCAAAAAAAAGGACAAGTTTATAAACGAATATACTACACTTAAGACACCAAAGAGAAGAAAGTTTTCTTTTTGTATTACAATCTGACCACGTAATACCGCTTAGTATTAGTTAAACATTAGACAAGCAGTGAGCAACATTTGCTTCCATTTCTCTTTGCGTGCAAAAACCACATGAGGACATTATAAAAAGTATTAATGTAATTAATGAATAATTTTATTAACCAATCTGTTAAAAAATTTACAAGTGTACATTGACGAAAATACTACACTTAGAGCACTAGATCCAACATGACAGGCTTTCATAACTTTCATATGCCATGACCATGGACTTACTTACACATATGAGACTTAAAGCCTTAGACTTCATAGAGTCTCATACATACATAGTGTCACTCCTGAATATCTTTAAGGACTCAAATTTGAGGGCATTTTGGGACCTAATTGAACGCATGGTAAGTTGGCGGACTCTACCAGGAATTTTGGAAAAGTTTGTGGTCGTTGGGTAAATAGTTAAGTTCCAATTCTGATTTGGTTAAGATAGAACCGGCTGGTTTTATAGTGGTGGACATATTTTTTTCCAATGATTAACTAAGAGGGTTTGGGAGACCATGTATAGGAGATATATATAGGTGAAAGTGGATATTTCGGAGAATAATAAAAATTTTCATTAATTCAGTCAATAAATTTCTTTTTACTTGTTTTGTCATCTTTAGTTGCTCCGAAGAAGAAAAGAATGTAAGAGAGCTTTGCATGGAGCAGAAATGTTGAGAATTGGAGTCTGAAAGTAGAGAGATTTTGAAATCGGTAAGCTTCCTAACACTCTGTGCTTGAGAATTTGAGAAAGAAGGAAGACAAAGGCTCTTAATAAGTTTCTTTTAAGTAAATTTTGGATTAAGGTTTGTGTGACTTCAATTGAACTGATTTATGTGGTTGTCATGCTTAGCTACCAAGATGAAGGAGGCTCCGGCATAGGGACAAGCTAAGTTGACAAGGAGAAAGGGTTTAAGGTGAGTTTCTGTACTCCATATTTGAGTAATTGATGATGTTATGCCGTATGCTTGAACCATATTCATGTATGTTCTAAGTTATAACTAGAACCACGGTTGTGTATAGTTATGGAAAATGAGTAATTGGTGTATGAATAATATTGTGAGTGTGTACTCTTGCATGTCTGGTTGCTGAATGATAATATTTAACGAAATAAAATGTATGCAAATACTTATTAATATTGTGTACAGAGTTCGAAGGGATTTTTTTGATAGAGTAGATGAAGTTAGGAGTAAGTGGAGGATTAGAGGAATGGGCAGATTGTTAAGGGAATTTAAGGGAGTTTTGTTGCGTTGTAGAATGTTATCGATTGGCTCACTAGAGCAAAACAGTGAAAATGGTCTATTGACTCTTTGGAGTAACAATGCTACGATGATAAGGTCCTCCAGGGTGACACCTTAAAAGAGGTTACAAGTGTAAGACTATAGCTCAACTATGGAAACATGGAGAGTCCGTTGGGACAGTAAACACGAGGTAATTCTCTAGGACATTAAACATGGGGTTACATGTGTAAGAGCATAATTTGACTATGGCAACATGGGGAGTTTGTCGGGACAATAAACAATGGGTAGTCTATTAGGACATTAAATATGGGGTTACATGTGTAAGACCATATCTTAGCTATGACAACATGGGGAGTCCACCGAAATAGTAAACATGGGGTAGTCCACTAGGAAATTAAACATGTGGTTACATGTGTAAGACCATAGCTCGACTATGACAACATAGGGAGTCTGTTGGGACAGTAAACACGGGGTAGTCCACCAAAACATTAAACATGGGGTTACATGTGTAAGACCATAGCTCGACTATGGCAGCATGTGATGTTCATAGATCAGTAAACCAAGAGACCCGCCAAGTTATAAAGATGAAGTCGTGGTTTGGCTTTCACAACAAATCACAACATAGAATGGACTTGGCGAATCTGGGAACATAGACTAACGGGATAACAAGGGGATTCACCAAAGGCAATGATCAGTGGAGCCAAGGAAGCGTCTTAACCAAATTAGGTGTGAAAGGAGAGAGAGATTCCTTGAACAATATGGCAAATGTGATGTCTGCCAATAAGTGTCCACTAGAGAAGTCGCGGATCCTACATTGTTTAAGCAGATACAAAATAGGCTATAATAGGTTACAATTTTAATTTGGCAATTGACAAAAAGGTAGTTAAAAGAATGAATAGATGACAAGGGAATTCATGGGAGGAAATGTTAGCTCAAGGCTGAGTGACCAATAAAGTCCACAAAAAAATAGTAAGAGCAGAAGTCCATTAGAGCCATGAAGCACTGGAAAGATCTTGTAGGTCTGTCAAGGGTGGAAACTGTCAAGGGATACTTGAGTAGGAGATAATACATTGCGAACTACCTAATTATTGGAGTATCTTAAAGGAATGAACTAAAAGAATAAGTACCATGAGATTAGTTTGGGGGCATGAGTCCACCAAAGAAATGAGGCTGTTATTCATCCAAACACTATAGTTAATTTCTGTAAAAGAGACCTTATTCAGGAAAAAAGATTAAGTTAAGGACTTCTAGTTATGGCAATTAATTGAATAACCACCAATAGTTATTGTCATACACAGTGGAAAATATGGGGAGTGGAAAATATGGGGTAGTATTGAAGCATTCCAAGAAGGGTACAATGATAGTTGAGACAACGAATGACGGGGGTAAGACCATTATTAGAATATAACTAGATAAAACATGGTTATGACCAAACCAAGAATTATACTTGCTAACAATTGGCTCAGAGTGATTGAGGCATTGGCTACGCCACCTAAGTTGGCAGATTTCCCCATAAAATCAAGTGATTTTAACTCTATGCATAGAACCTCTTTTTTCTTATACTTTAAATAGTATTTTGTATATTTGTATGAAGAAACCTCATTAAGCTCCTTTGAACATATAAAATTTATTGCTTGGATGCATGGTAGATAAAGATTTGAAAATCGATAAAAGGGACCCAACAAGACTCCACCAGAGAAAAAGTTGGTCACAGTAGCTGTATCTTGTATATAGAGGTGCCCTCTAGAGGCTACACCTCAAGGTTTGAAATGATTGCATCTGTAATTTATCATTAAATTAAAACTTGTAAGTAATTGTCATGTTTATTAAGGAACCAAAGTTGTAAAGATTTAATTTTAGTATGAAATGTGTCTTAGTAGTAGTTAGTTATTTGAGAAGTTGGGTTGTTTAAGTATGTAGTAAAATTAGATAGAAAATTTTTCAAGATATTCATATTGTTGTGATATTCAGTACCCAGACCTGGCGATCGAGTTTGGTATAGGGTGTTACACACAGAACCCACATAGGGTTATCATATTCATTTTCATAAATATCTCCATAAAATCCAACTAAACTTCTACAAAGCTAGATAACACATGACACAGAGTGCATAATGTGACATTTCTTCATCTATCATCTGCCAAAACAACCCTCCATACTTTGCATATAATTTATAATTGTAACAGACATATAACAACATTCAACTGTTCATTTTATTAATAATACAACATATCATACCAAACATAACATCTAGTGGACCATTGCAAAAATAACTTCATCAATAATTATTTTCCTAGAAAATTTTATCAAACAGTGAACTAGAATGTATAATTGAACATGAAATTATGAAACAAGACTTTGTATAAACTATCCACGATAATGCAACTCATCATCAACAAAACATGTAGACAACCACAACATGAAAACATAGTACTAATATATATATAAAACAATCACCGAAAGTTTGAGTTTAGAAACTCACCAACAAAATACCTAGGTTGATAGAGCTTACGCCTGCTTATCCTTCCCTTTATCACTTGGACCTCATCTTTCTTGGTTGGCAGATTTCTAAGTTCTCAAATGTTTATGCTAACACCTTAGGTTTTTCCTTTCATGCAACTCGTTTCTTAGTTTTCCTTTCTTATAGAATGAACGAGAGAAGAACAAGAAGATAAAAGAATGATAGAAAAGAAAAGAATATCAGCATGAAAAACCCTTCCTATATATAGTCTTTCTACCATCACTTCCCTTAATCCCAAGATAGTCATTCTTATTAATACCCTTAATCATAATGTTTCCCATTAACAAAGATTGTTAGCTCTAATTTAATGGAACTAAATTCAAAATCTAACTATTTACCCAACCAGCCCGTAAAGTTCACACATTTACACTAGAACTCGCTTAAACAAAAAAATTTCTAATTAAGTACTTAGAATTTCAACTATGCCGAACCTTTAATAATTTCAAGTGTGACACAACTAGCATTACATCTAAAATGTACAACTGAAACTAACATTATACAATCCAAATCCAACATAAAGGAACTTAAATAGTGCCATATAATATTTAAAACATTTGAAGTAAATAGTGTCTTAAATGAACTTAAAATTGAAATTGATATAAATAACTTAAAACATTTTAAGTAAATGAACTTAAAATTTAAATTTAAATTTAAATGCTATAAAAAATGAAAAATATAGAATAAGACATGATAAAAAATACAAAATAAGCAAAACATTTGGTGTTATGAAAAATTATTTGTACACAAAACAACTATTCTAATGTGTTAAAATTTATATAAAACAAACCATTAACATGTGCAGTTAAAGTTTTTGGTGTTGGCATGTTTGACTTATTAATTACATAGTTTTTCGTTTAATCTTGTTAAGTAGCAAATGAGTAGTTAGGGATGTTTCAAATGACATTAATGAGATTATCATTCATTCGAATGACTTGGAGAAGAAGTAGACTAGTTTGAGATGATTGATTATCCTTATTCTTATCTCTTAGAAGAGTTTAGAAGCTGATGGGAAGCTGATTTTAAAAAGAGTTTTGTTTGCATATTTTTCAATATAATCCGAGTGATAACATTTAGATTTAAAAGAATTAAAGTCTTATCCAAATGGGGTGAGAATTTCGACTTGAATTAGAAGTTCTACTAGGACGTCTTGATATCTTTTGGATAAGCTGCTAATGATTTAAGTTAAGTAGGAGTCTTACTTTCCATGGAGTTGATCATTTTTACTTTAAGTAGAATTGAACTTGTTGAAGGCTTTTAATCTATCCTAGTTCAAGTTGGAGATGAAATTATTTGAAACCTATTTAAAGGTTGCTATATCGCACAACAAGGGTGTTCTTTTGTAGGTGCTTTTCTTAAGAATTTGAGAGTTGATTATTGTGTATTGAAGCACCTTTTGCTTAGGCATTTATTGAGATTTATATCGTTTCTATTGTGTGGTTTTTGGGAGAGTGATTTGTAACAATTTGGATTCAACTTTGGGATTGCTGGAAAAATTGTATTTTTTGTGAGAACATTCAGGCATATCCTCAATAGGCAAAGGTGGAGAGTTGAATCATAAAATTATGGTTCCGTATTCTACTCCATGAGACCTTTACAACGGTATATCATATGCTCAAAATGGTTAAGTGATGAATGGGAAATTGATGCTCAAAGTAAGCTACTTAGAAATATTTGTTGAGGAAAAGAAAAGCTTAGATCCCACATTGGTTAAATACCAAGTGTGAAATGGGTTTATATATGGTAACTCTCTTGAATGGTGATTGAATGACTAAGCTTGGAACCCTGCCT
>CM025245.1:28154175-28165616 GCA_013677275.1 Gossypium schwendimanii
GGTACTCAAATTGGATCAATGATTGATTTTTAGGTTTTGTTGTAAACCTAATTGGTTCCTTCCAATTATGTAAATCAATAGTTCAAACCGCACTCAAAGTTAAGGCATTTCCCATTTTTATAGGAACTTTTATACCAGAAACAATGGTATCTCTAATTATAGCACCTTTGGGATGTAAAATATATCTCTTCTCACCATCCTCATAGTGTATAAGACAAATGTATGCATTTTGATTAGGGTCGTATTCTATGGTTACGATTCTACCATATATATCTTTTTCATTTCGTTGAAAATCAATTTTACGGTATAGACGCTTATGACCTCCCCCTCTATGCCTTGCGGTAATGATTCCTCTGGCATTACAACCTTTACCACAACGATGCTGTCCATAGATCAAATTATTTAGTGGATTGAATTTCACTTGACTGTCTACGGCTCCATTGCGTGTGCCCGGGTAGAAGTTTTGTATAAATGTATCTCCATGCTATTAAGTATTTTGATTAAGTATTTTGATTTAATTATTTGATTCTAATCAATTCATTTTATTTTAATCAAATTGATTCAATTGCCCCTTTAATGCAGATTTTGTCTCCTTGTACATTGATATTTCTATAAATTCCCCCACTTTGAATGCCTATAAAAGGCTAAAACTTCTTCAGAATTATTTGCTCAATTTTCCACTCTCACACCGATTTTCTGTTGCTCTCAAAACTCTTCTTTTCTTTTCTGAATTTTTTCAAACTTTTCGGTGATAGAAAAAGGCAACGTTCGTTTGTTGATTGATGTAAAGGTGCTACTACTTTGATATTTGTGTTGTTGTATCCTAAGAGACATTCTAACAATGTTTCTTCAAGTACCATAGGAGCGACTGAATCTGTCTTAACGAAACTATGTTTCATAGGCTTCAACGTTTCGTAAAATCTCTATTTTTCCTTTTTATTTCAACTTTCCTTACGATTTTGTTTGATTTTCGTATTTGACAAATTAAATTTAAATTGTTCTATTTATATTTCATTTTATATATAATTAATTATTTATTTATATTTATCTATTTTGTCTCGTTAACATATTTTTGTCCAACAATCTTAAGACAAACTTTGATTATTTTTTGCAATTCTCTAATCCGAGACAAACAAGACAGCAAGCCGAAAAAAAAATATTTTTCGAAAATAAAATTTTTTAAATTAAATAAATCTATTTCAGGATTTTTCTCGCCGATCAACATATATTTTTCCTTTATTTTGTTTTTTATTTCCAAAGGAATATTAAAACTAATAAAATCTGTTTCGGGATTTTTCCAACTGTTTAACAGATTTTATTCGATTTTGTTTCCAAATTAAAGGTAAATAAAATCCATTTCGGGATTGATTCTTGTCGTTCAACGATTTTATTTCATTTTTATTTTATTTCCAAATAGGAAATTAAAGGTAAATAAAATCCATTTCGGGATTGATTCTCATCGTTTAATGATTTTATTCCAAATTTTGATTTTATTTCCAAAGCGAGTAAATTCAAACCTATTTCGGGATTGATTTTCACCGTTCAACGATTTTATTCCAAATTTTAATTTTATTTTGAAAAATGAGCAAAATAAAATTTGTTTCAGGATTGATTCCCGCCTTTCAATGATTTTATTCCAAATTTTGATTTTTTTGGCAAAAATGAGAACTTAAAATTAAATAAAATCTGTTTCAGGATTTATTCCCGTCGTTTAACAAGATTTTATTTGATTCCAAATTAAAATTAAATTAAATAAAATTTGTTTCAAGATTTATTCCCTTCGTTTAACAAGATTTTATTCAATATTTTTTCGTTTCGAAACAAAGATGTAATCAAATAATTCTGTTTCGGGATTTATTCCCACCATTTAACATATTTTATTTTGATTTAATGATAAATTTTGTTTCGGGATTTAATCTTGCCGTTGAACAAAAATATTATTTTTATTTTGCTTCAGAATTTATTTCTGCCGTTTAACAAATCAAAGAGAATTTTTTTTTTTTTTGTTTATGGTGGCATTAATTGTGGCTTTAAATTGTGAATTAAAAAGAAAGTTATCAAACTGTGAATTAAAAAGACAATATGAGAATGAATGTCTAGGATTGGTTCTTTGAAAGACCTGGTATTTAAGAGTGCTGAGTGCACCACCTCTCTTTTAAAGTTACCTACCTGGTGCATTGTTTTATTGTATTTTTTTTATTAGACCATATAAACTTTTGTTTTGGGTTTTATTAGATTCCTAACGTCTAACAAAAGTTGATAAGTTTTCTAATTCTGATTTTGTTTCTTAATAGAAAAAATGGAGACTCCCACCAATTCAATCAATTCATAATTTAAAGCTTTGGTTCAAATGTAATCTTTGATCCAAAACTTAGTATTGTCGGTGGCGGCTGCTGTAAGCCACAATGAGAAACTTGTAAAATTCTCGGGACAAAATTTCAAGACTTGACAACAAAAAATGTTGTTTTATTTGACCAAGTTGAACTTGGCCAAATTTTTGAAAGATGACCCCCATACTGTTAAAGAGGGCGAGGTAGATGAAGTTACCACTTTCATTGCTATTGAAGCTTGGAAACATTATGATTTCCTATGCCAAAACTACATCCTGAATGGATTGTTGGATGCACTGTATGAAGTGTATAGTGTTAAAAAACAACTAAGGAATTAATGACATCGTTGGGCCATAAATACAAAACTGAAGATGCTGGAACTAAAAGGTTTCTAGTTGCCAAATTCTTAAATTTTGTAATGTTTGATTCTAAATTAGTTGTGAATCAAGTGAAGGAACTTCAACTGATCATTCACGGAATTCTTGTTGAAGGGATGATGATAAGTGAATCCTTCTAAGTGTCAGCCAATATTGAAAAGTTGTCTCCTGCTTGGAATGACTTCAATAATTACCTAAAGCACAAAAGAAAGGAAATGTCAGTGGAAGATTTAATTGTCAGACTTTGGATTGAAGAAGACAATAGAGGTACAGAAAAAAGGCTTAACAAAGTAGCAAATGACAAAGTTGCTAGGGCAAATGTCGTAGAAGTCAAGAAAGAATTCAAAAAAGGAAAACAACTGCAGAATGAGTTTAAATTGGGACCAAAAGGTGGTGTTTCCAAAAAGCAAAAAATTCAAGGAAAATGCTTCAATTGCAACAAGATGGGGCACAAGTCATCCTAATGTTGGATCCCAAAGAAAGTTAGAGCTAATGAGACCAATGCTGTGGAAGAAATTTTCAACGAAGTGTCTGACCTGGACTCATGTGCCTAACATACACAAGAACTATGAATAAGAATGTTCTTTCTAAAGGGGGAATGTTTGTGGGAAAGGGATATGTATTAAACTAAATGATATCTCTATAAAAGCAAAACTATGAATAAGAATGTTGCTTCTTTTTTTGTTAATATGCTTAAGTCATTTATTTATGGCTGGCTCGAACATGTTAATTATGATATTTTACGTACATTAACTAACTTAGAGCACATTCATTCGTTTCAAAATAATTATATTTATAAATGTGAAACATGTGTTGAGGCAAAATTATCAAAGGTAAAAAACCACTTGATCTAATACATAGCAATGCTTGTAAAAACGAGAGGAAGGAATAAATTTTATTACCTTCACTACTACGTATATTTGCTTAAAAGCAAAGACGAAGATAATTTTATTCTCTATAAGCAAGAAAGTTGAAAACCAGCTTAATAAAAATATTAAGTAATCGTTATGGTGGATATGTTGAATCATTTGAATATTATACATGGCATGGCATTATTCATGAAGTAACACCACCATACTTTCCTCAAATTGAGTAGCCGAGCAGAAAAATTGGACTCTAACGGAAAAGATGAACGCACTGCTAAAAAGCTCTGGGTTATCATAGCAAATGTGTGGGGGAATGTTTCTATAAGTTAATTACCTTTTAAATAAGGTACCCCACAAGAAAAGGGACAAGACACCATATGAGTTATGAAAAGGTAGAAAACCATCCTACAACCATTTGAAAGTCTGAGACGTGTTTTGCTAGCGTAACGTATAATGGTAAGTTGAGATATATGCATCGTCAACACAATACCATTAAACAACTTATCTCAAAAGGAGTTATCTCTATTGATTTTGTAAAATCAAAAGATAACATTGCAGATCCATTAATTAAAGGCTTAAAACAAGACCATGTTGTTAAAACATCGAAAGGAATGTGACTAAAGCCAATGAAAATAAAAGGCGCCATGTGAAGGAAAACCCTACCTAGTTGACTGAAGATCCCAAGATCTAGGTTCAAAGGGACAACCTAATTGCATAAACCTTGTGAGGTCATTGTGGGGGTACTTATCCCAAGTCTATTCCTATAATGTAAATAGTGACTAAAAATGGGATAGGTTAAACAATGCTTTTAATAACCATTGTGTGTTTCGGTGAGCGGAACAACATAAGTCACCAATGTGAGAGTGAAGTGGGGACGCTTCGAGGAGACTATTGAGGCATAGCTCTCTCAAACTCATGCAGAACTAGGAGATGTTCACGGCTATATGAACATACCCATGAGAACTAAAACCTTTCCAGGGAGGTAGTTGTGTAAGGTGTATCATCGTTTACACAAAAGGCAGAACAATTCAAGGACATCACATCTACTGGTCAGCTAGTAAAGTAAATATACTTTCACAAGGGAAGGTTCAAGGGTGGATACCTATCTATCCTATGCAACTATCGATCGTAGATTCTATAACCACATCGAGTCAATGTTTTTTGATAAAACTATCAATTTTCATTCATGTGGGAGATTGTTGGAAAAATTAAATTTTTATGCGAAATTTGAGGCATATTCTCAATAGGTAAAGGTGGAGAGTTGAATCATAAAATTATGGTTTCATATTCTACTCCATAAGACCTTTACAACAGTATATCATATGCTCAAAATGGTTGAGTGATGAACGAGAAATTGATGCTGAAAGTAAGCTATTTGGAAATATTTGTTGAGGAAAAGAAAAACTTAGATCCCACATTGGTTAAATACCAAGTGTGAGATGTGTTTATATATGAGAACCCTCTTAAAGGGTGATTGAATGACTAAGCTTGGAACCTTGCCTCACGCGTAGGGGGTGCAAGTCGTAAAATGTTCGAACCAATCTGGCCCAAATTGGGCCTGCAGATATTTTAGCCCAACATGAAATTTGTTTGTCCTAAGCAAATATATACAAAATTTGATATAAAAAGATATATATCCTGAATTATTTGATTCTAATCAAATTGATTCAATTGCCCTTTTAATGCAAATTTTGTCTCCTTATACATGGATATTTACATAAATTCCTCCACTTTGAATGCCTATAAAAGGCTAAGACTTCTTCAGAATTCTTTGCTTAATTTTCCACTCTCTCACACCAATTTTCTGTTGCTCCCGAAACTCTTCTTTCTTCTCCGAATTTTTTCAAACGTTCCAATGATAGAAAAAGGCAACGTTCATTTGTTGATTGCTGCAGAGGTGCAATTTCTTTGATCGTTGTTTTGTTGTATCCTAGGAGACATTCGACCAATGTTTGTCCAAGTACCGTAGGAGCAACATGACATAAAAAGTAAAATTAAAATGAAATTAAATAATTAAAAATATTATTATTTTAAAATAACATAAACATGATATAAATATATTAATGCATCAAAATTTACATTGACCATTATAGTGACATTATTATCCTTACAAAATATTAGATAATACATTGCTTTGTTGGCAACGAATTATTGTGATTGAACCTTCTCATGCATTTAAAGGGACAAGTTTTTATGGAGTTAGATTGATTCACACTGACCATTTAAAATGCAGCCAAAATATTTCATTTGGAACTTATTGATCCTTTTTTTTTCGCTTTTGTCACTTAATGTATTTCTCCACTATTATTTGTTTGTTTTCGCTTTTAATTTTTGGTAGTGAGCAGTGACGTTTCAATTTTAATTGAAAGGGCAAGGTGTCGTTATATAAACGTGATTAACTAGCTCACTTGCTAGTTCCGTCTTACTATCACTCTCCTAGTTGGTCGGTATATAATTTTTTTTTTTTTTGCATTTTATGCATGTTTGTTTTATGATTTATATTCAAAATTTATGAATATCCCTTCCAAAAATATTATTTTTGATATTTAAACTTATATTTTCTCTTTAAAAGTATAATGTGTTTTATCACACCTAACCACTTGTTGGTACTTAATCAATATATATTAATTAGTGTTTTCAACTAATAATACCATAATAATTTGTTTTTAATTAATTCATCAATGACTTTTTTATTACAAGATGACACTTGAATATGAATTAAAAATGTTCCACTTACACTACATTAAATGCTAATATTTGATTAGTGAATATAATTCTATGATTACTATAGGGTGTTTCAAATATTTTAGTCATTTTAATTGAAATTTGGTATTTCGGTAAACTATATCAGTAGTCATTTAATTATTAGTCAATTTCTTTTTTAATCACTAAATTATGAAAAGTTACAAAATAGTTATTTAATTATTCAATTTTGTCTTTTTTTTTTTGTTACTAACCGTGACTAACGGGGGCAACTTTTAAAATTGGCATAATAGCAACTTTAACCCACAACATTTATACATTGTGTCAATCTAATCTTAATTCTAAAAAAATCTAACCCTCAACATTTGCGTATTGTGTAATTTAGTCTTTTTTGTATTTTCTTTTCTTTTCTTTGTGACCATTTCACCTAAAGAGCTAAAAAAATAAATTTATCAACTTAATTTGATTGAAAATATACAAGAAATGGAAACACCCAAAAATTTCAAGATGATAATTTTCATATTTTTTTTCATTAATTTTAAATAAACCTTTAATGCCACGGAGAAAAATAAAACTGAAAAAAAAAAGAGACCCAATTACACAATGTAAAAATGTTGATGGTTAAATTTTTTAGAATCAAGACTAAATTGACATAATTATAAATGTTGAGGATTAAAGTTGCTATTATATCAATTTTAAAAGCTATCACCGTTAGCCTACTGATGACCAAAAAAGACAAAATTGAATAGTTGGGTGATTATTTTATAATCTTTCATAGTCGGGTGACCAAAAAAGTAATTTACTAATAGTTAGATTATTATTTTGTAACTTTTCATATGATAAAAAACAAATTACTAATAGTTAAGTGACTATTAGTGTGGTTTATTTAAATAATAATAATGAGTTCTTGATTTATTTTTTTAGGAAAAAGTTGTTGTTGAGTTTTTTTTCTTAAAAAAAAAAATCTAAATACATAAATATATGAGATATTGGATTGTTAAATTTATTATCCAAGTAATTCTCGAAATAATCAATACTGATATTACATATAAATTTTCTAGTGATAAAAGGTCAAACTATTGCTAAGAATTAGTTCAAACAATCGTGACGAGGTTGTTGGTGGGAAAGGGATGAAGGTGATGTTTCGGTAGTGATCGAAGGTGGGTTCAATGATAAATGGAGATTGTGAATTCCTGATCTACAAGACAGCGGGAAGAAGAAGTAAGTGTGCCATATGTCACGTTTTTTTAAATATTTTTTAACAATTTAAAAATATTATTTTACAGTAGTTTAGTGATTTTTTTGTCCAATTAACGCTATCAATGATCGACAAGCTTTAGGGATGTAAATGTGCCAGATAGTAAAATAACTTAAGTCTATGGACATTTAGAAAAATATGCCATATGTCACGTCTATGCACATTTAGAAAAAAAGTACCAATAGTAAATGTGCCATATGCCATATCATGAATTGTAAAACATACATCGAGGATAATTTAAGTCTATGCACATGTAGAAAACCTAAATGTAAAACCTGTCAAAATGGATTTGGTTACCGAATTAATTCGTAGTGGAGCAAGCTCGACAAGATTTTATTTTATTTTACATTTAAACCAACTTGATTTGATATAATAAAAAAGAATGAAAAGCTTGAACAAGGTTTGGTGGAGAATCTTAGATTCTTTAATTTTGATTAGGAGAGTAAATAGCAATGATAGATCAATTGAAAAGGCTACGATGCCAAAACTCAAAGAGCCATAACGGAAGGGGCATGATAGTGATCTCTTGGAACTATTAAAGTGTTGGGTTAGCCTTGATAGCTCACACCTTAAATGAGTTAAAGGCAGAAAAATGACCTAGGGAAGATGTTTTTAATGTCAATAAAAAATGGTTTGATGAATATGGAGAGGGTGAAAATGAACTTGGGGTTTGTTATCTTTAAAATACACTAAGAAGAGGTGAATTAGTGTTAAAAGTTAAAGAAAAGAAAACTAATAAATTATGCATTACGATTTTAGAATGGTTTGGTCTCAATGTTCTACCTTCACTACCTTAGAACTAAGGATTTTCTACAATTCACTATTTGATATCTTTCAATGACAAGGTATAACCTTTACAAGACTCTATCTTTAAATATGGTAAGATGTTTTCTACCCAAAACCTTGAGTGAACTCTCAAATAAAAAGAAATAAAAATATGAAACAAATGAGACCTCTTAAAGGTAGATATACAAAGTTTAAGCACTCACAAATATCATTAAGCACTTGTACAATGAATAGCAAATAAAAGTGTTTTTGAAAGGAAGATGAGTAACAAATGAAAGATTGGATTATTGCTTTTTGATATTTGTAAGTTTGTTTATTGTTTCCATTGGAGTGTTATTGGACCCTATTTATATCCTTCCATTTATTTGTAGTCTCTTGGAATTGTTGGATGGAGTTTTTAGCTATTAAGAGCATTAAATTCATGCATTAATGACAACGTACAAATATAGGTATCTGTTAAGCCATAAAATACCAAGAGAATGGATTTTAAAACTTCTACAAACTTTTCTAAAATAAAAGGAGAAGGGAGAACAGTTTAGACAATCGATTTATAGTGGTTTGAACCTAATTGCATACCTCACTACCTTAATATACCTCAACTAGGATTTTTGGTTTTTGTGATTTATTTGATCGATTTCTTATTTTAAATTTGCAAGCCGAATAAGCAAAATAATTTTAATTAATAAATCTCAAACCCATGTGTATACCTAGATCCAAATAATCCAATACCAGATTGGGTCATGGGTGGTCTCACTATGTGGGAGCCCTCATCCTTATGTGCCTTACATATATATAATTCATGGGGTTGTTGAAAAAAAAAAAAAGAAAGTGTGTGTCCTGCAAGTGAAAAAAAAAAGAATGGAGAAAAATGGGAGAGAAAGCAAATTTATTTAACACAAACCAACTTTTGTATTTTCTTCAATTGGAGGTCTGTTTGGTGTCTGTTGGAGCTAATTTTTCTATGGTAGATAGTAGACTCAAAGACTTTTAATGTGTCCGATCCATTTTTTGTTTGGGGTACTGTAGCTTTAGCTTTTTAGCTTTCAAAGACAACCCTTTTTTGTTGATATTCTCAACTTTTCTCTTAAAATTTGCTTGAGATTATATGTTGATAGCCCTGTTTGAGTTGTATACTCGTTATTGTGACTTGGTTGTGATCTTGTAGCAAGACTTTTATTATAGTAGAATTTTTGGTACTTTCAAAGTCCCGTGGTTTTTATCCGTTGCTTTAAAGGGGTTGTCTACGAGAAAATTACGTGTCTTGATTTATTATTTTTTGGTTGCGATATTGTGGTTGATTTGTATCAATTATTGATATATTTTGTTATTGTGTTTTCCATAATTACCAAATTTATTTTTCAAGAGTGAAAGAAATCGGCTGTGCATCTGTGGTATTTTTTAGATTTTGTCCCAACAAACAAGTATCAGAAGCTTGGTTCCTATGTTCGATAACCATGGAAATTAGAACTAGTAAGATGATTGTATTGTTTTGGCTTGAATCATAGAATTGCCACTAAGTGTATTTGCTCACCGTATAGTTTGCTTTCTCCGTGCACAAGTAAAGTAGATTCTAGAAGTTCAAGTAGTTGATCCAACATCCAACAATCATCCTCGAATCAACAAAGTTTGTACAAATTATATTTTGTTCTAAGTTTGGCATGTACCTAAGTTGAGTCATTTTGGTATAGTATGATACTTATAACCATTCAAATGTTGGATTTGATATTTTTAAGGTAATATATGTTTGATTCATGCAACTTAGATAGTCATAAATTTGGTTAATGTATAAAGTATGTAGTGGCAACTTGTATATGCATGTATTTCTTACTGAAGGTAATATATCTTTGATTCATAAGAATATATGCATGTATTTCTTATGTCATGTAGTTTATGTTAGCAATGAATGTACTTAGGTGATTGGAAGAAAATGATGAAATGAAGGGAACATTTATATTAATGAAAGGTATTATAATTCAATATTGAACCTATTGAGAATATATGCTTGGTTGAAAAGTGAGTGTTGGCATATGCTTTGGTTGATTGAAATTTGTAGGTTGAGGTTCATTTAGAATATTGCAAAAATAGTATGTGACGTCACGATGTCGTGCGAGTGTTATTGAGACAAGATTATGCCATCATCCTACGCTGCGACGTTGAAGTTGGTCTCCATCACAATGCTAAAACAATAAGTCACATCGTGACGAGGAACTCCTTATGTTGTGACATCAACCAGAAGTTTTATCGATATTACAATTTAGTGCCAATTTAACCTCAAGTTAGTATTAAAGCTTTCATAAGCTCATATAAGACCCGAGGATGATTATATGTTGTATCATATTCTTATATTACTTGTATTTTCATGTTAATTGGTATTAATTAAATATAATATGATCGTAGTTTCTCTAGAAATGAATGTAGCACCTTGTAGATTAGACCCGACGATCGGGTCGGGTATAGAATGTTGCATTTGTGGTATCAGAGCTATAGGTTTAGTCTATTCTCAGACTAAATCGAGCTTGGATTTGAGTCTAATGGTACATGCCAAATTCGAGTCGAGTCTGAGTCAGGATTTGGATGTTAATTATAAATTTCTTTTGTTTTATAGCTGAAAATCTCAGAAGAATCGAGAAACAATGCTGGAGATGATATTTATAGCAGCAGTCACTCTACTGAGAGTGAAAACAGAATAGAGGATGAGACATTGATAGCACTAGAAAGAACATAGGTTTTTCCCCTTACTTATTGGTTAAATTGTTCCCATTTAGTTATCCGTAGCATATATTTTAGCATTTTTAGTTTAGTAAATTGCATTTTATAACTCAATGAATCCTAGCCTATTTTATCCTTAATATTGCTATCTTACGCATTAATCTCATTGCATGAGTTAATATCAGATTATCCAGATTGTCGCTGCACCTAGTAGCTGTCCGGATAAGAACAAAATTGTGTGAGCTGTCTAGTCTGGTATGACCAACCTGTACGTACAAGGATAGAATAATTCTAAGGAAAAGACACCTGTACTGTTGGAGGAGGACATAAAAGGTAGACGTGAGAAGAAAATGAAAGCTTTTTTTTTTTTTCTGAATCATCATCTTTATCAAACCTTGAAGCTTGCGGCCAT
>CM025245.1:28165666-28189687 GCA_013677275.1 Gossypium schwendimanii
TTTTTTTCTGAATCATCATCTTTATCAAACCTTGAAGCTTGCGGCCATGGCAGCTTAAGCCTCTAATGGGTGAGCCAACATGAAAACTAGATGCAGACTAGCTTCTGACGAGAAGACCTAAGTGTGAGACAAGAGGGAATATGGAAACTCAGTCGAGTTGTCTAGGAATAGAATTCTCAACTAGATTCTTTCTTTTTTCTTTCTAAATGCTGGTGTTTACTCTATGTTTTCTGTTTGTATGGAAGTACACATGAATTCTTGGTGAAATTTTATCTTATTCAATCTTGATTTTATTGTTTAATCTTGGGGTTTGAATGTTTTTTAACACAAAAGTGTTATTACAGCCACTGGCACTGAAAAGTGCAGTGACAATTTGAGCCAACAAGCATTACAATGGAAGTTGAGTGAGGATTAAATGAATTTAGTCCACTTGTTCTTAATAGTGCCGTATTGTCATCACTGGAAGGTGGGGTTAGTATGCATGTTTAAGTCTTAGATGAAATAGAGGAGTGACGTTGGGTAAGATATACATTGAATATTATTACCTCTACAATCACCTATCTTTTTATACCGTGTGAGCACTTAGTATTCTACTGAACATTCATGTAGGGGCTCCCAGTTTATCATTATCATATTTTTTTATTATTTTCAAATACTGCATCGACAACTATTCTCACAATTTATCTCATTTCTATCTAGTTGTTGCATCGACATTAATAGGCAAAAGACTACCATCTCTGTGGGATCAATATCCGATAGACTCAAATCTGTCTACTATACTTGCATCGACAGTGTACGCTTGCACATTATTGTTGTGACGTTAAATAGCCGATCAGGTTTTGGAGTCGTTGTCAGGGATGGCGTTTGTTTGACGTTTAGTATTGTTTTTGTTTGTTTTTGCACTTTATTTTCCTTATATAATATTTAGTATTCACTAACTGGTTTTTCTTTGTTGCTAATTCTTTAACATCAATTTAGGTGTTTTATGACTCGAAGCACGTGGGGTTTTCTTGCCGATTTTGATCCAAAAATTGAAAGGACTGCTCGTAGTAGACTTTGAGAACAAAGAAATATGTCTCACCACCGAACAATGCAGCCATACCCTCGATGCAACAACAAAATGTTAATAACCCATTGTTGCTGCAAGATGATCACATACAAAATAGAACCATACGAGATTTTGTAGTACTTGTTTTGGATGATTTACAACCAGGGGTTGTTAGGCCAGCAATCCAAGTTGGGAATTTTGAACTCAAGCCAATAATGTTTCAAATGCTGAATTCTAATGGACAATATGTTGGACTGCCATATGAAGATGCGAAAGAACATCTTAAATCCTTTTTATTGATCTATGCTTCTTTTAGTCAACAAGGCGTTCCTGATGATGCCTTGAAAATTCAATTATTTCCTTATTCTTTACAGGGAAGAGCCCGTATTTGGTTTTTTGGGCTACCTATCAGATCAATTACTTCTTGGGATGCAGTAGCAATACAGTTTTTTTGTGATTTAACCCGCCGACAATGAATGCTCATCTTCGAAATGATATTAATACATATCATCAGCTGGATGATGAAAATTTTTACACCACATGGGAACGTTATAAATATTTACTTCAACGTTGTCCCATGCACGACATTCAACTAGAAACACAAATTGAGATTTTTTATAATAAGCTGAATTCACATACAAGGAATCTTGTCAACGCGTCAGCCAATGGACCTCTGCTGGATTGTTCTTATAATGATGCTATAAGAATTCTCGAGAGAATTTCTCAGAATAATTATCAATACCCTATCTCAAGATCTGCACAAGCAAAAACTAATCTAGGAGTTATTGAATTGGATGCAATAACCACACTAAGTGCTCAAGTTACTTCTCTCACAAACATGATTAAAAATATGCAAGGGACTAGTGGCGCAACCACACTAAGTGCTCAAGTCTGCACGCAACCAACAGTTTTGGGGAACTCAGAATTGTGGACAAAATGTTGCGAAATTTAGATATGGAATATATCTACTCAGGGTAATTATAATCCCAGACAAGAGAATTACAATAAAAAATAGAAAAACTACAATCAGCACACTCAGATGCATCCATAACAAGGCTAGACACATCCACACCAAAATCTGATGCAGCTACAACACTCTTCAATACCAAATCATCATGTTCAAGGACATCAACAGCAACCGTACACTCAAGCTTCTACTTCTGACCCATTAGCAACTCTTGAGGCATTAATGCAGGAGCTTATTACTCACACGAAAGCTATTGTACAAGAGAATTCATCTTTCATCCGTGCATTGGAGGCACAATTAGGACAACTTGCTTCAAATCTGAATACTCGACCACCAAGCTCATTACCTAGTAACACGAAAAATCCTAGTCCGAGGGGGAAAGAAAATTGTAAGGCTATCACTCTTAGGAGTGGTTAACAAAATGACGAATTGTTCATCGACTCTACTGTAGCACCTCAAGATATGAATAGAGTGATCACTGGTGAGAAGGTTTAATCTGAAGAGTTTTTCAATGCATCAAACAAAGAAGTTTCATGAATTGTCACTCATATGCCTAATGTCTGACCTTCGAAACTGTCACCGCAGTCAAAGATTTCAGAGCAAGCAGATATATCTCTACCTTTACCCCTTCCACAAAGATTCAGGAAGAATGAGCAGGACAAGCAGTATCAGCTGTTCTTGGACACACTGAAGCAACTACAAATCAACATTCCTTTAGTAGACGCTCTTGTTCAAATTTTGAGTTATGGGAAATTTATGAAAGAACTCTTGTCCAAGAAGAATAAGCTTACTAATATTGAAACTATTGCACTCACAGAAGGTTGTAGTGCTGTTTTGACTAATAAGTTGCCCCCTAAATTAAAAGATCCTAGGAGCTTTACCATCCCATGTTCAATTGACAATCATTATTTAGGCAAGGCTTTATGCGACTTGGGAGCTAGCATTAACCTAATGCCACAATCTACTTTCAAAAAGTTGGGGATTGGTCACATGAAATCTACTGCAGTAACATTACAACTAATCGACCGATCCTTGGGTCAACCTGAAGGAAAATCAAAGATGTCTTAGATCATGTGGATAAATTCATTTTTTGGTTAATTTTATCATACTTAACTGCGATGTAGACATAGAGGTTCCCATAATCTTGGGACGACAATTTTTAGCCACCAGCCAAACTCTTATTGATGTTTATAAAAGTGAACTAACCATGTGACTTAATGATGAGCAAGTCACCTTCAGTGTTTTTGAATCTATTGAATACAAGGACAAGGAAGAATGCCATACTATCGAGGTGCTAGATGATCTAACTGAGGAAGAATTCAATGACCAAAGCACAGTACTTTCTGAAGAGTTTACAGTGACATCTGATGCTGAATCCTTAGGCGATTGTGACAGCATGGTTGAAGCTAATAATTTTGAACTAAAGCATGGATGACAGATTGAATCCTTAGACCTAGCCAACAAAACAACCCCAATTTTCAAACCATCTTTTAAAGAAGCTCCTACTCTAGAATTGAAACCACTACCTCCTCATATTAAATGTCTTTCTGGGTGATCACAATACTCTCTTAGTTATTGTCTCTGCACACTGGATGTAGCTCAAGAAGAGAAATTGATCCATATTCTCAAACAACATAAATGAGCTATTGCTTGGAGTATTGTAGATATTCAAGGTATTATTCAAGGTATTAATCATTCTTTTTGCATGCATAAGATCAAGTTGTAAGTTGAAGGCAAGTAATCGGTTGAACAGCAAAGAAGATTAAATGAAAGATGAAAAAAGTTATCAAGAAGGAAATCATAAAATGGCTTGATGCTGGAATTATTTACCCGATTCTGATAGTAATTGGGTAAGTCCAGTGCAATGCGTGACTAAAAAGAGTGGCATCACTGTGGTTCGCAACGATAAGGATGAATTAATTCTTACATGTAATGTCACAGGATGGTGAGTTTGTATGGATTATCGCAAATTGAATGCGATTACAAAGAAGGATCACTTCCCACTTCCTTTCATTGACCAAATATTGGATCAACTTGCTGGAAAGACTTATTATTTCTTTTTAAATGACTATTCTGGGTACAATCAAATTGCTATTGCACCAGAGAACCAGGGGAAAATAACCTTCACCTGCCCCTTTGGTACTTTAGCTTTTCGCCGTATGCCTTTTGATCTTTGCAATGCACCAGCCACATTTCAAAGGGGCATGATGACAATATTCTCAATTATGATTGAACACTCTTTAGAGGTGTTAATGGATGATTTCTCAGTCTATGGGAATGATTTTGATCATTGCGCTAACAATTTGGATAAAGTACTGAAGCAATGTGAGGACACACATCTTGTCCTGAATTGGGAAAAATGTCATTTCATGGCAACTGAAGGCATTGTGTTAGGACACCGCATAGTTAAGGCATTCAAGTAGATAATGCTAAGGTGGAAATCATTGGAAAATTACCTCCACGAACAAACGTGAGGGGTATTGGAAATTTTCTTAGACATGCGGGGTATTACTGAACATTTATTAGAGATTTTTTGAAAATTGCAAAGCCCTTATGCTTATTACTGGAACAAAATAAAAAATTCTTCTTTGACGATGCATGTCTGGATGCCTTTACTCAGTTAAAAAAGAAGCTAGTGAATGCACCCATTGTTGTTGCACAAGATTGGTATCAACCTTTTGAAGTTATGTACGATGCAAGCGAATTTGCTGTGGGAGCAGTTCTGGGACAACGAAAGGGAAAAATATTTCACGCCATCTATTACGCTAGCAAAACTCTTACAGTGGCTCAACTCAATTATACCACAACAGAGAAAGAATTACTGGCTATAGTATTTACTTTTGACAAGTTTTGTTCATATCTTGTCAGCGCAAAGGTTGCCGTATTCACTGATCATTCGGCGTTGAGATATCTCTTTTCAAAAAAGGATGCCAAACCAAGATTGATACACTGTATATTATTGTTACAAGAATTTGACATTGAGATAAAACACCGTAAGGGTTATGAGAATCAAGTTATAGACCATCTGTCTCAATTGGAAGTTGGTAGCGAAGATAGAAACATACTTCAAATTGTCGACGCATTCCCAGATGAGAAGTTATTTGTTTTAGATTCAACTCCTTGGTATGTGGATTTTGTTAATTATCAAGTGTGTGGAAATCTCTAATTGGGTGTCACAAGCCATAAAAGAGAAAGATTTCTTCGTGACATAGTGAAGTATCATTGTAACAACCCATATTTATTCAAGGTATGCAACGATAACATCATTCAACGTGGTGTTTTGGAGGAGGAGATGCTTTCAATCCTGAAGCATTCTTATAATGCTCCTTGTGGAGGTCATTTCGGTGGAATAAGAACTACTACTAAAGTTCTCTAATCAGGATTCTACTGCCCGACATTATTCAAAGACGCCTACAATTTTGTGAATCGATGCGATAGGTGTCAATGCACTGGTTCTATATCCCGATGCAATGAGATGTTGCAATAGCCAATTATGGAGATTGAATTATTTGATATTTAGGATATGGATTTCATGGGACCGTTTCTGAGTTTATTTGGAAATCTTTATATATTAGTAGCTTTTGACTACGTCTCGAAGTAAGTTGAAGTTGTTGCAGTCCCAAAGGATGATACAAAGGCAGTGCTAAAATATTTTCACAAGCATATACTCACCCACTTTGGCACACCAAAGGCATTGATTAGTGAAAAGGGTACACACTTTGATTGCAACCAAGTGGCAACCGCACTGAAGAGATATAGAGTTAAACATAGAATGACTACTACTTATCATCCACAAACCAATGGACAAGCTGAAGTATCGAATTGACAAGTTAAGAACATTATTGAGAGGGTTGTAAACCCTTCGAGGAAAGATTGGTCTTTCCGATTGTATGACGCTTTATGGGCATTGTAGACAACATACAAAACTTCATTAGGGATGTCACCGTATCAATTGGTTTTTGGAAAACATGTCATTTGCCAGTTGAACTGGAACACAAAGCAATGTAGGCAATTAAGCAACTGAACATGGACTATGAAGGGGCTGGGAAGAAAAGAATTTTGGATATCACTGAACTAGAGAAAATTAGGAGAAATGCTTATGAAAATGTTACAATTTACAAGGAAAAGACCAAATGATGGCATGAAAAGATTATTTTACAGCAACAATTTATCGCGCGTCAACAGGTTTTATTATTCAATTCTCGACTAAATTGCACCCAGGTAAATTGCGTTCACTTTGGTCTGAACCTTTTGAAGTTGTCGACAAATTTCCTCATGGTGTAGTCACAATTCGAGATTTACGGGATAGACACCAGTTCAAAGTAAATGGACAAAGGCTAAAACACTACTTTTGCAAAAATGATCAAAAGAAGGCAGAGACAATTAAATTGCTCAAAAAGTTTTACTTTTTAATTAGTACTTCGTGATTTTAGTTTATTTTATTTATGTTTTGTTAAAGTTTGTTTTCCTTCCTTTTTGCAGAATAATTAGACACCATTGTCGACGCATTGAAATCTTACTGTCAACTCATTCCATAAATCTGTACTGCTATTTATAACTTATCAGAATTCAGGGAAATACAGATTCCACCGTTGGATAAAAAATCTCTTAGTCGTTTGATCCTTCTGAGCGGGCACAATTTCTATTGAACACAACTATTCCCTCTAGCTTTATATCTCTCCACAAAATAATACGTCTCTTTATTTTCCTTTTTCACTCATTATAAATCCTCTCTCACTGTACTAACTGTAACACATTCAAGCAACCATTTTATTTCTTTTCTCTTCTGAAGATCATATCTTTTTAAATTTAAATGATTTCCCTCCAAAAAAGATGGCAAAAATAAGAGGCTCGGTCAAAAAAGTCACCAAATCTACTAGAGTACATGCATCCTCTGCTTCTATAGTCTGTAAATCGAAATCTTCCAGGCCAGTGTAGACAACGGAGTCAGTAATCTTTTTGAATAAAGTGGCAAGGGAATGATTTCACGACAACATGTCGAAGAGAAACTTCCATCCTGAACATGGCATTTCCCTTTCGCCACAACAAGACTTGGGTAAGCAAGTCTATAAAACCATCTCGATGCTAAAGTGGGAAAATTTTTTCACCATCCTGAAAGCTACTCTCCTTCACTGGTACGTGAGTTTTATGCTAATCTCTACGATAATGAGTTAGAGTTCATTTTCATTTGAGAAGGTTTAATACCATGGGACGCTAAAAAATAAATTAGCTGTACAACACCAAGGTCGATGTTGACGAACACTCTGAGTTCATTGATGACATCACAGATAAAAAACAAGACATGTTGGTGAGAGACTTGTGTATCAAGGAAGCAGTATGGACGGGTTCCTATCAAAAGAATTATACGATGCACTGTCGCTTCTTGACGCTACAAGGTAAAATTTGGTTTCATTTTTTCAACTGTAGACTAAAGCCTTCTAGTTATAGCATTATAGTCACCCTCGACAGAATTTATTTGATACATTCTATCATCAAGGACAGCAAAATTGATGTAGCCGCAATACTTCACCAAGAAATTGCTGACTGCGCCACAAGGCAGACTGAGGTTTGGTTTTCCAATCACTGGTGATGTTATTGTGCCAGCAAAGAGGAATCATGCCTCGTGCTGGTGAGGAAGTCTTGAAAAATAAGGGCCCAATTAATGAAGCATCTGTAGAAAGAATGACTCGTGGCAAGGATACGCCAATACTGAAGGAGGCAAAAACTAGTAAGACAAGAAAAGGCAAAGCCAAAGCCGACAACAAAGGAACAAACCTAAATGCAGATACATTCTTATGGCGAAAAATGAAAGATGTCAAAAAAATGGTCAATTCCATCAATAACAGGCAGATCAGGCTTGTCGCTATAATTGAGGATATGGGGAAATCCTAGAATTTGTTTTATACTCATACCAGAGCCCGGAACAGTTCTATTGTAGCCACATTAGGCCAATTGAGCCCATCCCCACTACCAAAATTCCTAGTGTTTCCACAAATCATTTAAAATTATAACCTTTCTTCCTCAAATGACGACTTAGAAGACCGAGGTAGATCGGTGGCATCCCCACCCATTGTGTAGGTCTCTGATAATGAGAAAGAAGAGGAATCTAGAGACATTGAAGAATGCATGCAAAAGATTAACTTGTTTGAGTATGGTATTTTTGCTGATCAAGAGGAAACTGTTGGTGAGAAGAAAGTTACTGCTACAAAAGAGGAAGTTGTTGCTGAAGAAGAAGCTGCTGAAAATGAGAAAGAAAAAGAAGAAGAAGATTCTGTTGTGAAGACTGTCACCACACCCGAGTTTATGGGTGCATATATTGATATTTGGAATGACAGTTTGAGCCAACAAGCATTACAACAGAAGTTGAGTGAGCATTAGAGGAGTTTAGTCCACTTGTTCTTAATAGTGCCATATTAGCATCATCGGAAGGTGGGGTTAGTATGCATGTTTAAGTCTCAGATGAAATAGAGGAGTGATCCTGGGTAAGATATACATTAAATTTTATTGTTTTGACAATCACTTATCATTTTATACCTTGTGAGCACTTAGTATTTTGCTGAAGATTCATGTTAGGGATCCCAGTTTATCATTATCATGTTTTATTTTATTATTTTCAAGTTATTGCATTGACAACTATTCTCACAATTTATCTCGTTTCTATCTAGTTGTTGCACCGACATTAGTAGACAAAAGACTACCATCCCTGTAGGATCAATATCTGATAGACTCACATCTGTCTACTGTACTTGCATCAACAGTGTATACTTACACATTATTTTTGTGACGTTAAATAGTCGATCAAACATTTGGCATTAATCCAATCGGTGCTTGAAAGAATAGAGTTGCTAGTCCTTAATAGGAAGCTCGAGGAGATGAAAATCTACTCTGCATTATAGCTGAAGCCCTTCAGAGAGTGGAAAGAGCTATTCCACAGGTTGCACCAATGTCTATTGTTCACAAGATCCAATAAATGTACTATGGAAGTGTGGTGCCATCAAATTTAAAGGTTTGAAAGAAGTTGATCCCTTGATAGTTGAAGCTTGTCTTGAATTGACGAAATGAGTACTACAACAACTCGAGTGTTCTCTGTACAAATGTGTCACATTCGTGGTTTCTCTCCTGAAAAAGGATGCATATCAATGGTTGTTATAAGTTACCCATCATGTTTTCACTGATCGAATTAACTAGGTTTTCTTTCAATCTGAATTCCAGAAAAAGTACATCGATGAATTGTATTTGGAAGATCAGAAGCAAGAGTTTATGATGTTGAGATAGAGAGATGTCAGTTGTTAATTATAAGCATGACTTTTTACGTTTCAGTAAATATACTCTAGAATTGGAAAGTTGTAAGCGTTTCCTATAGGGATTACGTGACGAGCTCAAAGTTAGTTAGTCTCCCACAAAATAAAAGAGTTTGTTGACCTAACCGAATGGTAAAAAATGGTTGAGCAAGCAATGGGCCTTGATAAGAAATCTAAACCCTCTCAAGCTTTAAAAAAACGAGTTTGGACTTCTAGCTCACATCCATTTCTTAAGTAGGTTAGAGAGTCTTGGGAGTTCTAAAGGCTGACTTTAAGATTTTCCATGTCAGAAAGAGCCAGAGAATGTCAACCATTAGTATCAGTAGGCAATATGAGAGACCCTGGTAAAGATGTTGATATTCCAAATTTTGATTTGTACAGAAAAAAGGCATAAAGGTGAGAGTTAGAAGAGGATCGGGACGTGTTTTCAATATGGGTCACTAGACCATTTTGCTTGAGACTATCTGAGAAATGATAATAATTCTCCTTCTAACAGCCAGAGGTCCACTCCTACTGCTGGGGGTTAGGGAAATCCTCATGGTGGCTCTATATCAAGAGGTGGCTTAAGGAAAGGGATTGAGTCAACAGTTCAAAAATCAGAGGCTAGAGCCCCAGTGCGAGCTTATGTAGTTCATATCTGAGGGGAAGGTGATGTTACAGATGTCACAGCAGGTATTCCTTTTATACTCCATGCCTATTTATGCTTTGGTTGATCTTGGTTCTTCCCATTCATATATAAATTCAAGTTTTGTGAAATTGTGGAGTTTGAAGTCTTACATGTTGAACGTTTCAATGGTTGTATCAAGTCCTTTTGGGACAAACCGTGCTAGTTGATCAAGTTTGTAAGCAGTGTCCTTTAGTAATCAGAACATATCGTTCCCTATTGATTTGTTAATCATGGCATTTGGCAGTTTCGATGTGATTCTATGATTGAATTGGTTAACTGAGCATAATGTAATTCTTGACTATTATAAGAAGAGATTTTCTATCCACAACTCGAAATATGAGGCTGTGGTAGTGAATGGCATTAGATCAAGTGGTTAAAATCGGATCATTTTATCAATTCGAGCTAATAAGCTCTTAAACCAAGGCTGTAAAGCATATCTATCCTATATAATTAACTCGAATTTTGATGAAAGCCAGATAAGTAAGATTTTGATGGTATGCGAGGTTCCAAGATGGTTTTCTTAAGAAATTACAAAGATTACCTCTTAATCACGAGGTCGAGTATGAAATTGAAGTTTTCTCGGGGACGACTCCAATATCAATTACTCAATATCGTATGGCACCGACGGAGTTAAAATGAGCTGAAAATTCAGTTGCAAGATCTCATGGATTGCAACTTTATACATCCTAATATATCACACTAGGGAGCTCCAGTACTGTTTATTAAGAAAAAAGATGGGTCAAAGTGGCTCTATATTGATTATCAGTAGCTGAATAAGCTGTCAATCAAAAACTAATATCCTCTGCTACGTATCGACGATTTGTTCTATCAATTAAAGGGTGCCTCTATCTTTTCTAAGATAGATTTGAGGTCAGGATATTATCAGCTAAAGGTGAATGATAGTGACATACCGAAAACAACATTTTGTACACGGTATGGTCACTATGAATTTCTTGTGATGCCAATCGGATGACAAATGCCCTTCCGTTGTTCATTGATCTCATGAACAGTGTATTACAACCTTATCTAGATCAATTCATAGTGGTATCAATTATTGATATCTTGATCTATTCAAAGTCAAAAGTAGAGTATGATGAACATCTGAGAATTGTATTGCAAGTGTTGCGTGAAAAGAAACATTACGAGAAGCTTAGTAAGTGTGAGCTCTCACTATCTGAGGTAGTATTTCTAAGGCACTTTATTTTGGCCAAAGGAATTCAGGTCGATCCTAAAAATATTAATGATATCCTCCAGTGCAAAGCATCAAAAAATGAATCTAAGATTCAAAGCTTCCTTGGTTTGGCCGAGTATTATAGGAGATTTGTAAATGGGTTTTCTAAGATAACCTTACCTATGATGAAAATCCTGCAAAAGAATGCGTTGTTTGAGTGGAATAATCAGTGTCAGAAATTTTTTTGAAGTTGAATGCAATGTTGACTGAAGCACCGATCTTGACTCTACCTGAATCGAGAAAAAAATTTGTGGTATTTAGTAATGACATGTTGAATGGTTTGGGTTGTGTCTTGATGCAGGATGGTAAAGTGATTGCGTATGCATCCCAAAAGTTGAAACCGCATAAACACAATTACCTAACGCACAATTTAGAGTTGGCCATTGTAATGTTCTCTTTAATGATCTGGAGGCATTATTTGTATCGTGAGAAACGTCATATCTACACAGATCACAAAAGTCTCAAATACCTTTTATATCAAAAGAAGTTGAATATGAGACAATGTCGTTAGGTCGAGCTGCTGAAAGATTATGATTGTATAAACAATTATCATAATGGAAAAGCAAATGTTGTAGGATGTTCTGAGTAGAAAAATATCAATTGGGTTATGATCAATGTTTGCTCAGCTCAGTATTTGCGATGATGACACCTTATTGGATGAATTAAGAATTAAGCTCGTGTTGTTTGAGCAAAAAAAGGAAGCATAACTTGCTGATGCTAAACTATCAGAGAAGAAGAAACTTGTTTAGCAATGCATCATTTAAAATTTCAGCGTGGATGAGAACGATTACCTAAGATTTTGTAATAGAATATATATCCCTAAAGATTCTAAATTGAAATAATTGATCATATGTGAGGTTCGTGACGATCCTTTTGTTACACACCCTACTAGTGCGAAAATTATTGTGACTTGTGAGAACCGTATTAGTGGGCCGGTATGAAAAGAGAAATTGTGGAGTTTATGTTAAATGCATAACTTGTCAGCTGGTGAAAGTTGAGCATCAAGTTTCTACTGGGTTACTTCAACCTATCTCTATTCCTGAATGGAAGTGGTAACAGATCGTAATGGATTTCGTAGTTTCTCTATTGACATCACCAAGTAAAAGAAATGTCATTTGGGTAATTATTGATCGACTGATGAAGTCTGCTTATTTTTTGGTAGTTGGAATTGATTGGTCAGCTCCGAATCTGGTTGGAATGTATATTCGTAAGATAACTAGAATAGATAGCCCACTCATATCTATTATATATTTCACGACCTCAACCTGAAGTTTTTTCAACATTACAATTTAGTCCCAATTCGACCTCAAGTTAGCATTAGAGTTTTTGTAAACTCGTATAAGACGTGGGGATGATTATATGTTGTATCATATTCTTATATTACTTTTCTTTTCATGTTAATTGCTATTAATTCAATATAATTTGATCGTAGTTGCTCCGGCAACAAATGTGACACCTTGTAGCTCAGACCCAACAATTAGGTCGAGTATAAGATGTTACAATTGAGTCCAAAAAATCATTACAACTTAAATCACAATCATGTATGTGCTTACAAAAGCTCTTTAGATAACTCAATGTCAAATAAGGATCAAATTGTAAAAGTTTCAAACTACTGACTTGACATCGCAACTTTGAGGGTTCCAAGTTGTGACGTGACTCATTGACATGTCCTCATCGCGACTTTAAGGACCCAACGTAGTGACGTGACCGTCTGGTTTCGAAAGGTCCAAATGGTACCAAATAGAGTTAATCATGAATCAGGCTTGGGCCAGGCCTCAACAGAATTTTAGGCTCATTTTCTAGGCTAAGGCCTAGCTCGACTTTGAAAGTAAGCCTAAAATTTTGACCAAGCCTAGCCTGAATTATAGATGCTAAACCCGAGCTTGGCCCATATTTAATATTTTAGATTATTTTATTATATAAAACAAATTTAAAAAACATAATATATCAAATACGCTTAAAACATTAAGACAAATATTTCCTAACAAATTGAAAATATATTAAAAAGACTTTATACTAAGATGTTGCAACTAAAATAGTAGAAAAATTAACAATAAAAAAAGTTCTATAATATCCAAACAATATGAAAAACAAGGAAACAACATTAAAAATGGAAGCAAAACAATAGTGAAATAACACAAAAAATAACACCCAAAACAACACCAAAACAGCCAAAACAACACCCAAAACAACCTGCAAAATGTAATCAACCAACCAAAATATCGATATATCAACCAATCAACATATTTAATTTTATAACAAACTATAAATTGAAAGCTAAATTAAATTGTCAACAATTAGGAAGGTAACCTAGAAAGCAATCAAAGAATCATTGTCCTCATCATCATCATTATTCACATCATTCTGGCAATTAATTTCTAATATGAAATAAGAATAAATAGTTAGATAATCAAATTGATGAAATGCTATTAAATTATAACAATAAAAAAAAAGAAATAATTACCCTTTGAAAATCCCTTAGCTCACATCTAGTCATCAAAGCAAACAACGGCTTGAACCGTTTTTAGTTTAGGTGAACTCCTCAAAGGTGTGATAACTTTCTTTCCCATGCTAAAAGTTAACTCAGAAGCTATAGTCAATATTGGAATTGCTAAAAGATAACAAGCAAATAATAAAAGCTCATGATATCAAATTAAACTTTTTCTCCAATAATATAATACATCTATTTGATTATTCAACTCAAGCTCTAGTTCTTCCAAATAAAGGTCTAATTGTGACTTTTCACTCTTAGTATTGGAAACACTTAAGTATTACTTATAATCATCACTCTCGTCATAATATCCTCCCATATCAACCCGATTAACATTGAGTTGATGTTTTGTCAAAAAAATTATTGAGTTGATGCAAATTAGAATCAATAAGATTATTATCCAAAACATTGGAATTCCCAGCAAAGAGGAATATTTGTATCTGAATTTCTTAACATACTCTATCAAACAAGAGTTTAAGATTGCTAAAAATGGTTTCCACAAAGCCCCAAGCATGAGTATCATAGATTGTAGTAAAGCAATACTGCACATAATTTAACTTGTAATGAGGATCTTAAATTGCAGCATGTGACAATATCAAAGAATACTCAGCCCAATATTTATTAAATTTCTCCTGCATTTGCTTAGCCATTGGAGTTAAAAAATAATAGGGACCTTTAACTGTATCAAGCAAGACCTAGTGAACCTTCCAAACCCTTCTAAAATAAAGATTAGCCATTAGATAGTTAGAACCAGAAAAAAATACAAGTCACATCTTAAAAGACTTCCAAAAATTTTCAAAATATAGCAACATTTCTCCACTCTTCATCAAAAAGTGCAAATATTTAATAATCTTTATCTCATTGTTCCCAATAATCTAACACATTTTTATATTAAAGAGCATATTCAAGCATCAAATAAGTAGAATTTCATCTCACACATTTTAGCGCAACTTTTTGGTTACATTCAAAAGAAAGCTTTTGTCGACCACGTCATAAAATATTTTCGTACGAATTCTCAAATTTTTATGTACTTATTTCCATTTTGAATGTTACCAACAACATCATCAGTAAGTTCTAGATCAGCTTTAACTATAAGATTCAATATATGTGCACAACATTTAACTTGAAAAAAAACACCATTACACAAAAGAGCTTGATTTACACTTAAGACAAAAAACCATAACATCATCATAAGAACAATTATCTAAAGTGATGCTCAAAAATTTCTTAACGGTACCCCACCAAGATAAACATAAAATAGATTCATTCGTTATGTTCAAACAATTATACGAAAGAGATAAAGCTATAAACCTTATGATTCTCTTATGTAGCTTCCAATCTTTTTCAACCTAATGAGCAGTAACGCAAATGTATTCATCATTAATATGATCAGAGTTCCAATTATCATAAGTTAGGCAATTTAATCTAGGTGCTTTACTCACTCTTCTTTAACATTGTCTCTCTCTTTTGCATAATACATTAGGACATCCCTAGCAGTTGTATGTATACTTATATTCTTAAAATTAGGACTAGCAATACTCATCATGTATCTAAATCTCAGTTCTTCAACTATCCTAAATAAATGCTTGCCATACACAAGAAAAGTAGAAACAACTAGATGACACTGATCAACATCAAACTTGTAGTTTTCTATAAATGCACCACCTCCTAAGGAAGGCTGAGTGGCTATGGTGTATTGTGTGTCCTTTTTAAATTTTTTTCAAAGAACTATTTAGATGACATCTTAAATGGAAAATGTTTTCTTTCACAAGTCTAGTGATACTTTCTCAGTTAATATGACCAAGTCTCAAATGCCAAAGGTATGCCTCATTAGAGTAAGAAGTTTTAAGTCTTTTATTTGATATTTCAGTCTCAAGTAGTGTGTATATATTTGGTTTGATAAAATATAGATTATTTGACATCCATCCATTATAGATAAGATTGCAATTTCTAAATTATTAAAAGTCACGTTCAAGCTGTTTTTATATAAACATACAACAGAAATTAAGTTTCTTTTGAAACTTGGGACATAGAAAGCGTCTTTTAAAATAATCTTCCTAAAATTATCAAAATAAAGATGTACATCTCCCACTATTTTAGTTGCCACACTTGTCTCGTTCCCGATCTACAAAGATAAGCTTTTATCTTTAAGATATTTCGTCTTCTCGAACCCCTATATAGAAACACAAAAATGCTAGTGGCAACGAAATCAAAGACCCAATGGTCTATTGAATCTTCCACTAAATAAGTTTCTATCATCTAGAGTTCTATACCTTTGCCTTTGGTAGCTACGTATTCCTTCCACTATTTACAATTTGCCATGAAGTGCCCTTTCTTGCTGCAGAAGAAGCATTTAGACTTAGTAAGTATTTAGGTTTTCTGACTCTCTTGTTTTCAAATTTTTTGTGGCCCGTATACCTTATTCTTGGCTTTCTTAGTGCGTTTTCCCTTCTCTTTTAGGGAAAAAGCGACGACTATATTCACTTCTACTCTTCGAACTAGCTGACCGTCGTTCAACATCAACTCATAGTATTGTAACTCATTCATGAGCTGTGTAAGCATTAGATTTTTGTTTCTAAGGTTATATGAGGCTCAAAAACCAACAAAATCCTTTGAAAAGCTTTTGAACACCATCTCAATTTGAGTGCTTTGGTCCAGATTGGTCTCTTTGTCCGCATCCTCTACAAAGTAGCTCATAAGAGTGATCATATGGTATTTGACAGGAGTGTTGGGCTTTTGCTGGGTATTCATCAAACTAGTTATGACAGACTATCGAGCCAAGACAGCTTGGCCTCCAAACATGTCTTCTAGCTTATCTAGAACCACTTTAGCAATCTTACAACTCTCCAGTTGCTTATACAGAATAATGGTCAAGCTTGCTGGCATATAGCAACGAGCTATATCATCAGACTCTTCCCAGCATTTTCTAGCCTCAATTTGAGTGGTCGATAGACATTTATTATTAAGAAGTGTTTCCAGCTTCTCATAGCTCAAGACAATTATCAGGTTCATTTTCTATTCCTTACAGTTATTTTCGTTCAGTTTGTTTTTAGTGAGTGTGTTCAATGAAGGAGTTGGTGCAATTTTTGAACTAAAAATAAAACATTCATATATTAATATCTTTCTATTAAGAAAATGTTTGAAAATGTTTTGCAACATTGTGATATGCACTAAGATTATGTATGCGTCTTACATTAAACCTTGAAAACATTTGTAAGTTGTTGCAACGATAATTCCCACACCCATTGAATCAATCTACTATGGGGTGATCACGATCAACTAGTAAGAATATGGATTTTCCTACAATTAGTACATGAACCTAATTCTTTAGGCATTCACACACACTAATAATCATGTAATGTTTGACCATCATTCTTAACTAGAAGATCTTGAGTGTATAACCATCAACTCAACACCTATCGCATTATGCACCACAAATGAGTCATCGTGGGACAATCTCACCAAGTAACATGCTTTGACTAGTTGTCCTTTTTTAAAGATAGAATTTGTTGACTTATCGCATGATAATGCCTGCCACAAGGGCAGGTCCAATTATCATTTGATCACAAGATAATTCTTCTTTCATTCAAGAAATCTCCTCAGTGAAATCCACAAAGAAATACTACCGTAAGGTAGTGCACTTGCCATGCCATCATAAGAGACCATTGATGGAGGTCGTAGGTCTTGTTTAGAGACCTTTCCCAATTCAATATTTTGGAAAACATGCAAAGTTTTTAAAATTTCCGGTTTCAATCATGTATGATCAATATATGCATTACAAGTACATATGACATTCTTTCCTAAACTATATGGCATGTTTATCTCATATATGCATGACATGTTTGTGTCACATCTCGAAAGCTAGGTTAGTAGAATTGGGTATTAGATTGTCGGCTCAAGAGAAAAATCAAGTTTTGTGTCGTAGAAGCTGAAATAGGATAAAATAAATAATTGGTTAATAATAGTAATAATAATAATTAAATTAAATAATAATGGTATTAATAATTGGTGCATTAGTAAAAATTAGTAGACACTAATTTGGAATAGTGGTTAAAGTAGAGGTTAAATGTGTAAATTAAGGCTAGTTGTGAAAAAGGGAGTTATTAGAACAAGGGAGAAATAAGAGATGACATAGAGGGCAAATAGCCTAATTTTTTTTAAAAAAATAGTTGGCTATAAAAGCCATCGACCGTCATAATTTCCCTCCATGTTTTTTTCATTTTAAAAGTTTGTTAGATCTAGATTGAAAAATTTTCTCTCAAAAATTTCTACATCTTTTATGTTTTCTTGGCATCCAAACACCCCTTATTACTTCAATTTTGCAAGAAAACCACTCTTTCTTCTCCAATTTCTCACCTAAACTTATCTCATTTTTTCTCAATTGGTACAAATTCGTGAAGGTTTTTGAATTAAAGGTAAATCTATTATTTTTTATGTATTAAATTTTTATTAGGTGTTTTTAATTCAAATTTTCATAAATCTAAGCAAGAAAATTAAAGATTCATGGTTTTAAAGCTATCTTTTGCATAAAAATGGTGAATCTCATAATAAAGAGCTAAGAGATGTTTTTAAAATGATTTTCAGTATATTTTGATGAGATTAAGAGGTTTACAAATTCTATTTATCAAAATATTTAAGTAATTGTATGAATTAAATGGTTTTCTTTTGAGAATGAGGATGAAAAATATTTTTCCAAAAAATATATTAATTAAAGAAATTGAGAAAAGTTAAAGATCTAGATCTATAATTAAACCTTAGTTAGGGGGCCAGGAGGTAGAAATTAAGGATTTAATAAAGTTAAAAAGAAGAATTTAATCGAAATAGATTGTATGAGATAAGTCGAATAAGTAGATGTGAGTAGAGAGCCATTGTATGAACACAAAGAGAGTAAGCTAGATTAGTTTTTAATGCTTGCTTAGTAATATGTATATTTTTTTGTGAAACTAAAAATGTTGATGGGGCCTCAACAAATTGAGATAAAGGTAAGCAAAAAATTCTCTTGTTCGACAAACCGTGGTGAGCTACAGGTGAGTGCATGTATATGTCGTGTTTTAGCGTGAATTACGAGATATAAAGAGTCGAAATGAGGCTTGCGAACCCTCACTTGTAGTATGTGAAACTTGGCACTAGATACTTGATGTGATAAGTGCGTGTGAATTTGATTTTTGCATGTGTGAGTGAATTGTGCATTAAAAATGTTGAGTGTGTGTTTGCAGATTGTTAACTGTGAGTTGTTGTATTAATTAAATTTATCTATATAATATATATGCACCTGTGGGGCTTGAAAAGCTTGTTGAAATTTAACTTGACAGAGATTCTAAATAGGTATATAGAATACATATTTTTGCGTCTCGATAAATATATAATATATTTGTGGTCTTCTTATATATAATATATATATGCCTCTGGTTCTTTTATATATATACTATATATGTGTCTAGGGATTTATTATAATATAGATGCGTTTATAGGTTTTGTATTATCTAATATATATAAATGTATATGACACTTTTAATTTATGCTAAAAATTTGATGTGACAAAGGTCACTAAATAAATATGTATATATGTAATATATATTCGTATATGGTTTTGTAATATTTGCAAATGGAAATAAAAAATATTATAATGTGGACTTTTGTAATGTGTGAATTGTATTGATAATGCATATTTATGCATGCACAAACCTGTAAGTGAATTATGAGTTTCATGATATTGCGAGTTTTGATTAGTGCAAAATTGTATTATTGTGAAATGCTAGGTGCAAGCTCAACAATAATGCGAGCCAATTATATTGTGTAATAAAATATGATTAATTAGATATGTTGGCAATATGAACACTTGAAACCATTGGATATCATTAGCATGCCATAGGATTGTAAATACTCACCCTTTTTTATTATGTGTTAGGCATTATGGCCCAGAGATAACGTTGGAGAGGTAAGGGAATGTCGAGCATAACTCCATTCACTGTAGATAGCATGGTGTGTTTAGAGAGTGTGAGCATATGTGCTACATTTACTTGGAGATAACATTCGACTTTATGAGTCATGTGGTGTGTTTTGGAGATCCGTTTATCCAACGAGTATATAATTTGACTATGTTTCATATTCATGAATTGGCAATATATCACTGTGTTGAGTATGAAAATTGTGTTATATGTGAATTGTTTAATTATGTTCAAATCCTTAGATGTTTGGAGTGATTACTTATGTTGTATGGATGTGTACTCACTTAGTTTTACCAAGCTCACACTCCTTACTTTACCTTGCAAATACATAGTTCGTGGGTTAGTGAGAAGGGTGGAAAATCGGTGATCCATCAAAAGGCATTTTTTTTAGAGTATGTGTTGAGCTTTAAAACTTTGGAGTGAAGGCAATTTGGGTCGTTCCAAGGGTTTAGTACTAGAATTAAACTTAGGTTGTTTAAATAAAATTTTCAATGGGTTGTAAACGGACATTACAGACAAATTATTTTTTTTTTTGGATTTTTGAACGTTATAATTGCTTGCTTAATTGCTTATTTGGACGGTTTTATTACTTGTTTAATGTGATGATAATTAAATGAACTAACAAATTTTTGCAGCTAAGGGAGACCGTCGAGTATTAAGGTACACCCTATACCTTCTAATGATGTGAAATAAATTATTAATTTAGAAAAGCATGCACTTAAGTCTAATTTCCTATATGAAATATTCTACAAATGTGTGGTGTGTATGGTTGGTTGCAGTGGTTCGTAAAGTTTTGAAATAGAGAGTCACTTCGATGGCTAATGTGACGTTCAAAATTCAGGTCAGATCATCCCGGCTGGGTTTGGGGTGTCACATTTAGTGGTATCAAAGCTTGGTTGATTATTTACATTCAATTATTCACAAAATTCAATCATATAGTTAGTGGTATCGAAGAAGTGAATGTGAACCATGCACCAGGTAGGTCCCCAAGAAAAGAAGGTGAGTTGTATTTGACCATTTAAAAACTAAGTATTTCCTTATCAGATCCAATCTTAGACATGCACCTTCTCATTACCACACTTCTCACAATTATCGAATAACCTAAAGAAGTGAATAGAACAATACAACACATGTATTTACTCATTACCACACTTCTTATCATTAATATATCAACTGTGGATTATCTTATACATATATATCACAATTATATAAATAATTATTAAACAGATATATATAAAGAGATGAGTAATAAAATAAAATTGTCAGTCAAGGTTTCCATGGTTCTATTTCTAGAAAATAAATGAAAATAAAAAATTACATAACTTTTCATCACAACCCATAAACATAGCACAAACCTAGCTCTGATACCAATTTTTAAGGAAAAATCCTATTTGAAAATGGTTTTCTTGCCTTTTAGAAAATTAAAATTTTGAAAACCGACCCGATTTGTTATATATATAGTAATAAACCTTAACCGAATACACACCTTTTTTTATAAGTGAATCTTTGATTTTTTTGGATTTCAACTGAACGATCTTCTCTGCTATTCTCGTACCATGAACTACTTCGAGTGTGGGCTCGAACTAGTTGAACCAGAACATAGAACTAGAAAAATTTTCCTTTTCAGGTGAAAACAAAAATTCTCTGTAACGCCCCAAAAATTTGAATGTTTAACTGTGGAGTTATGTAGTAATTAAGTCTCTGTATATGTGGCTATGTGCTATGTTTATGTGTTTGTGGTCCAGGGTTTGAGTATCTCTTTTGGAAAAGTCCTGCTATTTAATTTTAGCTGAACCACTATCCTTGAACTGGCGACTTAAGTTTAATTCTATGTTAATCTGTGTCAAGAATAAGCCTGTTGGTTTAGTGGTTAACCATCTGTTTCCTTATCGATCTTCTGTTCAAGTCTATACGTAAATGAAGTAGAGATGTATTTTTTTGCTTTGTAGAATTAGTTGATTGTTTGTTTTTGAACTTAATATTTTTTTTGTTTTAATTTAGTTTTTTTTTCTTTTCTTCTTTCTTCTTTTCCCGTTCTTTCTTTTTCCCTCTTTTCTTTTTCTTTCTTTTGGTTCACCTCTCATCTTTTGGTTGCGTTAAATCCTCTGCGATATATTTGGGTAAGTACATTTTTTGTGTTGTCGATGGAAAGTTAATTGTGTAAGTTTTTTTGTGAATTTCTTATAATTAAAGATTTCATACTGTCCAAATGGTTTCGTCTTAGTTGGGTTGAATTCTCTTAGCTAAGCGATCTTTGGTTCCTTTGTTTTAGGTGTAGGTGTTGGAAGTAACGTTTCCTAACAGGCTATCTCGAGTGGTTGTCACTGATTCACTGGTAAGCATTAGCTTCGTTGGAGGTTTTATGTCGAAGTTTTTAACATAGTTCAGTAAGCGTTAAATTGTGCAAATTTTGTTGTTTTAGTTGTTTAATTGGTTTTTGATTGGTTAATTTAGGCTCCAGGATTTCTTTGCGTTGTTCATACGTCAAAAATACTTCAGGTGGGTACCGAAAACCCATTTTTTGTGAATTTCAAACGCCATAAAACATCGCTGTCGATGTCACACGGTCGTGTGTCAGGCCGTGTAACTCATTATTCACAAATTAGAAGCATATCAGCGTGTGCCCAAACCATGTGTGGGAATATGTTGTGTATGATTCACACAGGCCAAGGACACGGGCATGTGTCCAGGCCACGTAACTCACTGTTTATAAATTAGGACCACACAGATGGGTGACAAGGGCATGTGTTAGGACTTGTTGGCCACACGGACGTGTGTCAGGCCGTGTGGAGCCACACGGGTTAGCTACCCAGGCCATGTGAAACCACACGGGTATGTGGATCAGAATTTTAAAATTTTTTCCTCGGGCCATAAGCATTGTTTGCAATGAATATAGGCCTTCCGTAGGGTCCTTATGAACTTAATTAGACTGTATAATCTGACATTCTGTGATCTGAGACTGAGTATTGAATATCTGCATGCGTATTGAGTGTGACAACCATTAATGAGATTGTTATATTCTGTGTAAGTATAAACTATATCTGAATGGTCGTATAAATCTCCTTATTTACTGTCATATGAGGTCTACATTTGTATTAGGGTGGGAAATTTTGTAAAGGATGAAGTGTTCTATTCTGATACAGTGGTTAAACCACCAGTATCTGTAATCTGATCTGGTAGCTAGTCTGTAATTACTAAAACGTATCATACCGACACTATGTGGTGTATAGGGCTAGATGGGTATTAATTACTCATTTTGGTGTGTTGGGTTAGTTAGGGATGGTGTTTAGTGGATGAGGGTAGGATAATTGCATATGTTCTGATCTGTTCTTTATCTGACAATGATTTGACTTATTATATGTCTGGTCTGTTTGGTCTGTTCTGGTCTGTTAATTGAACGAATTGCCTCCTAATTCTGATTCAGAATCTAAACTTGGAACTTTACTGGTTTACTCATAACTCTACTGAATTAGTAATTATTTCCTTATTGCATTGTTAATTCATTTTTTTTGTTGATTGAATTACAAGTAACACACAGGCTTGATCAGGTCGGCGGATCAGGAGCTCGGTCATATTATTTATTAACTTTTATTATTATCCATATTAGTAGTTTATTTTCAGAATATTCAAGGAATTCGACTTAATAAGATGATGAACCTCAGACTAAACTTTATTTTGTTAAATTCCTTTAATTTCTGGATGACTTTAAAACCTAAGTTTCGGGTGTAATGACTCGAAAGTCAATAAATTCGGAAACGGTGGTTTCGAAATACTATTTCCGATGATAGGATTAGTGAATATTATTTATTAATATTTGCAAGGATATTATAGTATTATATTGAAGTTTGGTCTAATAATTTTAATTATTGAAAAGTTAGACAAGGTACAAGTGTATCAGTTCTAAAGTCGATGGCTTTGGAAATTGAGGTATTGGGACCTCGTTTCCCTAAACCGAACTTGTAAATATTTAATAAAAATATTTGCAGAGTTTTATTAGAAGTGAATTAAATTTTGGTTATGTAATTTTTGACAAAAAAGTGTTTAACTAGAGTACATGGACTGAATCACGTAATTGAATAAAGTAGGATTTATAAATAGAATTAAATATACAGGACTTACGTAATAAATAGACCATAAGATATGTGATCTTATTAGTGGTGGTTATGACTTTATTATATGTCTTTGAATACATATTATAAAGTTTAATTATTATTATGTTAACTAATATTATAATGTAAATCAAAGCTAAAGGATTTATAACGCAATTATACATATGTATTTATGTAGTGGACGGTGGTGGGGGCTTAAAATGTTTTAAATGTTAGAAATTTATTATTAATAAATAGTTATAATATAAAAACATTATTA
>CM025245.1:28189787-28201623 GCA_013677275.1 Gossypium schwendimanii
TATTTGGTTAATTATGGAAATGGTAAATTCAAGGATTAAATTGTGAATTAATTGAAAGTATGAGTTTTTGAACCTTGTGGAATAATTGGTTGACATGGGACTTTCTTGATTTTAATTAAATAATATGATTTATAATTGGGTATTTAATTGTATTGAGGGTAAATGTTGAGTGCAAATAAATAAAAATGTAATTAAATGGTAAAATGGTTTGAATTTGAACTTGATATGGTATTTGAATTAGTTAATAAATTGATTTATTATGTTTTGATCGTGAAACGAGTAGATCAATTGTAAATCGGGGAAAAGGGAAGGTTGCGGAATAATCATCTGCGGTTTTAGGTAAGTTCGTAGTCCCCAAGCTCGAGCTTTATAAATTATTTTAATTAATCTAGTTACTACTTGATGCCTTCATATATCCCTAATGTAATTGTTAATTAAATTGAATGGAAGTTTATGGATGTATAAGTTAATCCAATTGAATGGAGACTTATGGAATGTGCCATTTTGGAATCAATTAATGTAAGATTAGTAGATAATTGGGGTGGAAGTGTTATTAAATTATGAAATTAAATATTAAGTTGTGAAAAGTAAAAATTATGGACTTGAAAATGAATAATTGACATCGTCGATTCATTCGACTAGCGCTGAGCGCAAATATTGTTGGTTTATCCAACTAAAGCTGGGCTCACTAATTATTCGTCGGTTTATCAGACTAGCACTGGGCGCAACTTTCATCAGTTTATCTGACTAGTGTTGGGCACACATTCTTCAGTTTATCCGACTAGTGCTGGGCGCAACTTTCGTCAGTTTATCTGAGTAGTGCTGGGCACACATTTTTCAGTTTAGGGTACTAGCACTTGGTGCAAATATTGTCGGTTTATCCAACAAGAGTTGGGCTCACTAATTATTCTTCGGTTTATCTGACTAGCGCTGGGTGCAACCTTCGTCAGTATATTTTACTAGTGTTGGGCACACAATTGTCAGTTTATCCGACTAGCGCTGGGCACAAACTCTTTTGCGGATTATCTGCTAGGCACCAGGTGCTATGTATCAACTGGACTATACTACAAGGTTTATGAATGATCTAAGGAGGATGGTTATAGGTATTACTAAAAAAGGTTATGTTTACTTATGTATTACATTTATTCATTAGAAGATATGATATATTTTTTAGTTAGATTATTAAAGTTGAGAAATAAATTCAAATGCTTTAGATATACTTGTGGTTATTAAAATAAGTGAAGTTGCTTAATGTGAATTGGTTTGTGCCATAGTATAAGTAAATTGTTGATTGATCTATGCAAAGCTCTTTATATAGCAAGTGATGTGAATTGAGATATATGTTCAAACCAACTAAATATGAATACTTGTGAAAATTGAGTGTAGCATCAAATAAGGTGATGAAATACATGAAATTGAAATGGTGATATCTTGTAATTGTATGTTTAGATAATAGTATGATGATATAATTCAATTTGAGCATTCATGTACCATATCATGTCTTAAAATGTTTGGATAACGTTCGGATTATAGAAATATCATTGAGTTTTACTCAGCGTGCAGTTTTGTTTTCCGTGTGCAGGTTAGGTACTCTCTTTGATTGCCGACTCAGCATCCAACAACAATCCCGATCTCAAGTGTGATGATGTTTAATTTTGTAATGACATGTACTTAGGATGTCTTTGGTCGTTAGTTGTTTTGTGAAAGTAATGTAAATTGAGTTACAAGTATATGTTTATGTTTGAAGCTAAATGTTAACATGTGTTTTGACCAAAGGCCTGATGTGTATGAAACTTAAAGCTTGATGTCTTAAGTAGCTTTAGGTTAGGCTAAATTGAGTGATTTTGGCATATATTAAAATTTGATTGTTTTGGCATGTTTTGAGTATGTTTAATCGTAATTTAAATAATTTAAATGATTGGTATTTGAATTGCTTAAGGCCCAAGTAAGCTTGAAATGGTAAATTTGTTGTTTGAGGTACATTTTAGGTCCACATGGCCAGAGACACGGGCGTGTGACTCGGCCGTTTGAGACACATGGCTTGGTGACATGGCCGTGTGCCACTTGTTGAATGCTTAAGATGCAATTCAGTGGATTACACGGCCTGAGACAGGCGTGTGTCTCAGCCGTGTGAGGCACACGGCCTGTCCACACGGTCGTGTGACCCCTGTTCTCAATTTTTAAAAATTTTTCCTAGGCTTTCCAAATGATTTCAAATTGGTCTCGATTTGTTTACAAAGTATTTTTAGGGTCTTGAAGGCTCGATTTAAGGATGATATGTGTTTGAAGGAATGATTTAAGTTACGTTATGATTTTCAAATGAAATTAATTATAAATGTTCTAATTGTATAGTAATACCCGTAACCTTAATCTATGACGGAGATAGGTTTAAGTGTTTCTTCGAGAGTTATGTTTTGAGAAATATTCGATGTAGCACTCCAGACTTGACCTTGTCGTCTAGGCCGGGTATGGGGTGTTACATTTAGTGGTATCAGAACTAGGTTTACAATATTCGGGCTATGTTCTTGGCTCTTATTTTGTGTTAAAAAGGTGTTTAATAGAAAATAAGTTATCCGTGTAATTCGACAAAAGGATTTTATAAAAGACTGAGTCCCCGACGCCGAACCTGTAAATATTTCTGTTCAGGTATTGTGATTCGTTGAGGACTATAGTGATTAAACTGTTGTCTGGTTAGATCTTCTGGTATAAACCGGTATGGGAACTGTGAGAAAGACTCTAAATTTATCTGTGCACTTCTGATATTATAGATAAACTGATATTATGAGTTCGCGCGGTAGCCGTGGACCTGGTACTCGTGGACGTCATGGACGCCGAAGAGGAGTTCGAGCAGAGTCATCCTCTACGGGTAGTATGCGAAATCTGAAGACTAGCGAGACTGTTGGTACTCTTACTACTAAGATGGGGTCTTAGACCCTGACGGTTGGGATGACACACTATCCCAGGCCATGATTCAAGCATTAGAGAGGGTCGTTGGGACCCATTCTAGATCAAGAGACCGATGTTCGATTATCGAGCGACTCCTGTCAAACGATGCTGGGTTGTTTAGGGGTATCATTGGAGTTGCCCCTACCGTGCTTGAGTATTGGTTAGAGGCCACTGAATGTATCATGACTGATATATATTAAACTCCCACTCAGAAGTTAAGGGGTGTTGTATCTCTGCTCCGAGACAAAGCCTATCAGTGATGGCTGATGGTTGAGCAGCGTGCTCAGCCCGAAAAGATTGAGACTAATTTAAGAGTGCCTTCAAGAATAAATATGTAGGGACAAGTTATATGCAGTCTCACCAATAAGATTTTATGAATCTGGTTTAGGGCAGGAGATCTGTGGTCGAATATGAGGTCTAGTTTCTAAAATTGAGTAGGTATGTACGGGCTTTCGTAGTATCTGATTACAACAAGTGTGTGATGTTCGACAAAGGTTTGCACTATGATCTATGAGTTCTAATAGGTTCTCAAAGGGAGTAGGTTTTTGTAGCCTTGGTTGACAAGGCTAAGATAGCGGAAGAAGTGAGGTGCAATGAGTGCGAGATACGAGACTGATAGAGAAGTCAGTGCAAGATTAAGAGGGATCAGGGTCCCTCTAGTTCTGGACAGCACCCTAAGAAATGGGCGAGGTTTGAGAGGCCTCCAAGGATCAAGGGACTAGCTGGAACGACTGAGATTCAACTTTTGTATTGACTGTAGGAGGCGCCTTCTAGGCGAGTGCTAGAGGAAATTAGGAGGTTGTCTCTATTGAAGGTCGATGGAGCATCGTGTTCGTGATTGCCCTCGTCAATCGAATCAGGTGCCCGTCACGGCACAGACTCCAACTCTGGGTCTCGTTTAGCCTTCAAGAGTAGCTCAGCAACCACTTAAGGGTTGTGGTATGGTTAGGGGTGGTAATGGTTCGGGTAGAGGTAAGAGAGCACCAGGTCGAGGTATAGGTTAGATTAAGGCATGATAACCTGTACAGGTCTATGCGGTTAGACGCCGTGAGCATTGTTATCATATTTTACTCTGATTGATATCAGGTCTACTCACTTTTATATAGCTAGTATTGCTTCTACAAATCTTGGTATATCTGTTGAAAATACTACTAGGGATTTTTCTGTGATTAGTCCTCTTGGTTAGTCGGTCTGAGTTGATAAAGTATATAGATGGGTTCCGTTAGACATTCAATGTTTGGTATTTCCAGTTGATTTAATGGAGTTTCTTTTTGGTGAGTTTGACCTAATTTTAGGAATGGATTGGATCGAGGAGCATTAGGTCAGTCTAGATTGTGCCTCTGAGAGAGTTACTCTAAGAACTGACAAGATTAATGAGCTCATTATGGTCGAGGAGCATCAAAATTACCTCTCTAATGTAATCTTCACCCTTGCAGCTGAAAAGTTAATTTGGAAAAGTAGTGAGTCATGACTTGCTTTTTTATCTAATTCTATACCTATAAAACTCTTTATACAAGATATTCGCACCGTGAAAGACTTTCTATATGTTTTTCTCGAGGAGTTACTTAGTGTACCTCGGGATAAAGAGGTTGAATTTGGCATAAAATTATTACCAGGTACTACTCCGTTGTCCAGTGCACCATATCGCATGGTGCCGAGGGAGCTTGCGGAATTGAAAGCTCAACTTTAAGAGCTCCTTGACTGAGAGTTCATTAGACTGAGTGTGTCTCTATAGGGAGCACCAGTTTTGTTTGTCAAGAAGAAAGATGGTACGATGAGAATGTGTATAAATTACCATCAACTGAACAAGTTCACAGTAAAGAATAGGTACCCGCTATCAAGGATCGATGATTTATTCGACTCGAGGAGAATCTATGTTTTCTAGAATTGATCTATGTTCTAGTTACCAGAAACTCAAGACTCGTTATGGGCATTACGAGTTTTTGGTCATGCCATTTGCTTTGACGAACGCTCTGGCCACATTCATAGACTTGATGAATCGAATATTTCAGTCGTATGTGGATCAGTTTGTTGTAGTTTTTGTCAATGAAATTTTGATTTATTCCAAGACTGAGTCTGAGCATGATGAGCACCTTTGTATTGTTCTACAAAAACTCCGTGAAAAACAACTATATGCTACATTTCGTAAGTGTGAGCTCTAGTTGCTGGAGGTTTCTTTTTTGGGGCATGTTGTGACTACCGAAGGGATACGGATCGATCCTAAGAAAATTGAGGCAGTGGTCAAGTGAAAATAGCCGAAGAATGTGCCTAAGCTTTAGAGTTTCCTGGGCTTAATGAGTTATTATCGAAGGTTTTTTGAGGGATTTTCTCTTATTGCGTCTCCCCTGACTAAACTATTGTGTAAGAACACCTCATTTGTGTGGTCTGACGAGCAGTAGTCGAGCTTTAAAAAGCTCAAGTTTGTTCCGACACAAGCTCCTATTTTAGTTCAACCTGAATCTAGTCGGGAGTTTATGGTTTGTAGTAATGCATCGCACGTCAATCTAGGATGTGTTCTAATGAAGGATGGTAAAGTGGTAGCTTATGTGTCATGGCAGCTTAAGTCGCACGAGGGTAACTATCTTACTCACAATCTTGAATTGACTGCAGTCATTTTTGCTTTGAAAATCTAGAGACACTACCTGTACGGTAAGCATTGTATTATCTACACAAATCACAAGGGCCTTAAATACTTGTTAACTCAGAAGGAATTAAACCCTAGACGGTGAAGATGGGTTGAGTTGCTTAAGGATTATGACTTCACGATAGAATATCACCCTGGCAAAGCTAATGTGGCAATCGATGCCCTTAACCGTAAGGTAATGACCGATCTAAGAGTGATGTTCACTCGTCTGAGTTTATTTGAGAACGGGACTCTGCTAGCCGAGTTGCAAGTTAAACCAGTTTGGGTTGATCAAATTCGAGCCAAAAAGCTGATTGATGAGTCTCTGGTTCTGGGTTTACATCAGGTTCAAGTGGGTAAAACTTCTGATTTTGGTTTGAATAGTGATGGAGTTTTATGTTTCAGGGGTCAGTTTTGTGCTCGTAACGACAAAGATTTGAGACAATCGATTCTACAAGAGGCACATAATAGCCCTTATGGTATGCAACCTAGTGGGAATAAGATGTATCGAGACCTCCAAGAACTTTACTGGTGGCATGGTCTAAAACGGGAAGTGACTACCTTTGTATCTCATTGTCTAACTTGTCAACAGGTTAAGGCTAAGCATCAGTTGCCTTCTAGTTTGCTCCTGCCAATTAAGATTCCTTTGTGGAACTGAGAGTGTGTAACTATGGATTTTGTTAGTGGATTGCCTTTAACACCCACCAAGAAAGGTTTGGTTTGGGTTATCGTTGATCGATTGATAAAGTCTGCTCATTTCCTTCCTATCAGGACATATTACTCATTACAGAAGCTAGCTAAATTGTATGTTTTCGAAATTGTAAGATTACACGGAGTTCTAGTCTCAATCATATCAGACAGGGATCCGCATTTTACATCTCGATTCTAGAAGAAACTTTATGAGACATTAGGCACTCGACTAGATTTCAATACTGTGTACGACCCTCAGACCGATGGACAATCTAAGCGGGTTATTAAAATTCTAAAAGAAATGCTTCGAGGTTCTGTCATTGATTTCTGGGACAGTTGGGAGGATTATCTACCGCTGGCTTAGTTTGCATACAACAATAGCTTTTAGTCTAGTATTCAGATGGCACCTTACAAGGCTCTGTATAGTCGTAAATGTCGTACTCCGTTGTGTGAATCAAGTAAGTGTCGGGTTTTGGGCCCCGAGCTAGTTTCTTAGACTGAAAATGATTCGAGATCGCCTTAAGGATGATTCTGACCGATAGAAATTGTATGATGATCTAAAGAGGAAAGATATCGAGTATTTTTTAGGTGATTAGGTGTTTCTAAAATTTTCCCCGAAGAAAAAGGTCATCCGATTCAGACGAAAGGGCAAGTTGAGCCCGAGGTTTATTAGACCTTATCGTATTTTAAAACATGTCGAACCTGTAGCTTATCGACTAAAATTACCTCCTGAGTTGGATCAAATTCATTATGTGTTCAACATCTCGATGTTGAGGCAATATTGGTCTGATCCATCACACATCATTCCTATTAAGGAGATCGACGACAAGATTTGACATTTGAGGAAAAGTCTGTTCAAATTTTAGATCATGATGTCAAGGTATTAAGGAAGAAAATCGTCCCTCTGGTTAAGGTGTTGTGGCGGAATAATGGCACTGAGGAAGCCACTTTGGAACCCTAAAAGTCCATTCGTCAACAATATCTCTATCTGTTTGGGTTAGGTAAATTTCAGGCCCGAAATTTCTTTTAGAGGGGGAGAGTTGTAACACTCCAAAAATTTAAATTTTTAACTGTGGAGTTCTGTAGTAATTAAGTCTTTGTATTTGTGGCTATATGCTATGTTTATGTCTTTGAGGTCCAAGGTTCGAGTCTCTCTTTTGGAAAAGTCCTGCTATCTTATTTCAGCTGAACCCCTATCCCTGGACTAGCGACTTAAGTTTAATTCTACGTTAATTTATGTCAAAAATAAACCAGTTGGTTTAATGGTTAAGCATCAGTTTCCTTACCGGTCTTCTGTTAGAGTCTCTACGTAAGTGAAGCGGAGATGTATTTTGTTGCTCCGTAGAATTAGTTGGTTGTTTGTTTTTGAACTTATTATTTTTTATTTTAATTTTTTTGCTTTTACTCTTCTTTCTTTTCTCGTTCTTTCTCTTTCCATATTTTTCTTTTCTTTCGTTTGGTTCATCTCTCCTCTTTTGGTTGTTGTTAAATCCTCTGCAGTATATTCGGGTAAATACGTTTTTCATGTTGTCGATGGAAAGTTAATTTTGTAATTTTGTTTTGAATTTCTTATAATCAACGGTTTTGTTCTGTCAAAATTGTTTCGTCATAGTTGGGTTGAATTCTCTCAGTTAAGCGATCTTTGGTTCCTTTATTTTAGGCCTAGGTGTTAGAAGTAACGTTTCCTAACAGGCTATCTCGAGTGGTTGCCTTTGATTCTTTAGTAAGGGTTAGTTCCATTGGAGGTTTTGTGTCGAAGTTTTTGACATAGTTCAATAATGCTAAATTGTGCGAATTTCATCATTTTAGTCGTTTAATTGTTTTTGGTTGGTTAATTTAGGCTCTGAGATTTCTCTGCGTTGTTCTTATGTCAAAACTACTTCAGATGCGTATCGAAAACCCATTTTCTGCGAATTTCGGATGCCAAAAAATATGGCTATTGATGCCACATGGCCATGTGCCAGGTCGTGTAACTCACTGTTCACGAATTAGAAGCACACGGGCTAGGGACAAAGGTGTGTGCCCAGACCGTGTGTGGGAATGTTTTGTACATGATTCACACGGGCCAAGGATAAAGGCTTGTTTCCAAACCGTGTAACTCACTTTTTATGAATTAGGACCACACAGGTAGGTGAAACAGGCGTGTGTTAGGCCGTGTGAGGCACACGGGCGTGTGTCAGGCCATATAGAGCCACACAGGTTAGCTACTCAGGTTGTGTGAAACCACACGGCGTATGGATCAGAATTCTGAAATTTTTCCCTCGGGCCATGAGCGTCATTTGCAACGAATGTAGGCCTTCTATAGGATTTGTATGAACCAAATTAGACTGTATAATCTGACATTCTGTGATCTGAGACTGAGTAGTGAATATATGCATGCATATTAAGTGTGACAACCATTAATGAGATTTTTATATTCTGTGTAAGTATAAATTATATCTGAATGGTCGTATAAATCTCCTTATTTACTGTCATCTGAGGTCTGCATCTGTATTGGGATGGGAATTTGTGCAAAAGAGGAAGTGTTCTGTTTAGAATTAATGGTTAAACCACCAGTATCAATAATCTGATCTGGCAGCTTGCTTGCAATTACTGAAACATGTCATACCAGCACTATGTGGTGTGTAGGGCTGGATGGGCATTAATTGCTCATTTTTGTGTGCTGGGTTGGTTGGAGATGGTGTGTAACGGATGAGGGTAGGATCATTGTATCTATTTTGATCTGTTCTGTATCTAACAATGATTTGACTTATTATCTGTCAGGTCTGTTTGGTCTGTTCTTGTCTGTTAATTGAACGAATTGCCTCCTAAGTCTGATTCAGAATCTAAACTTGGAACTTAACTGGTTTACTCACAACTCTACTGAATTTGTAATTATTTCCCTATTGCATTGTTAATTCATTTTGTATGTTGATTGAATTACAGGTCACGCACAGGCTTGATCAGGTAGGTGAATCAGGAGCTCGGTCATATTATTTATTAGTTTTTTTATCATATTAGTAGTTTATTTTCAGTATATTCAGGGAATTTGACTTACTAAGATGATGAACCTCATATTAAACTTTATGTTATTAAATTCCTTTAATTTCTGGATGACTTTAAAAACTAAGTTTCGGGAGTTATGTTTTGAGAAATATTTGATGTAGCTCTCCAGACTTGGCCTTGTCGTCTAGGCTGGGTATGGGGTGTTACATTCTCTCTTCTTTACTAGAAACCTGTAAAATTGTTATTCTAAAAAATATGTATATAAGTTGAAAATAAATTCTCTCTATTTTTCTACAGAATAACAATCTATCAGAAGTTGTGTTAATAGCTCTACCTCTATCATCTATTTGGAAGAGAAGGTAGAACCCTTTTAGTGTTGTAGAGATTTATTTTAAATAGAAAAACAACATTCTACTTAGAGTAGGAGAGGGGTGAATGACTCACCCTTGTATTTATACTAGGGCACCCTTGTATTTATTCTAGGGTTGCCACCCCTTCATGTTATATGAGGGGTTTTGGGCCCCTCTCACATCGAGTCCAATTACGAGTATTACCTAAGTCTTTTTGACCCAGTACTCTATAATGTGATCCAATCTGATTCAATTTTTCTATTTCTCAAAATAAACTTTAATATTTACATATTAAATAATTTTATCATCCCAATTTTACTTCAGTAAATTTTTAACGATTTTACCCTTCGATAAAATTTTGACAATTTTACCCCTATAAAATTTCAATAAAATCCGTTCAGTATGTCTCAACTCAACATGTTCACTATGATCAAAAGGTTTATTTTCATTTCAGGCTTCAAAACAATCTAAAAATATAAACTTATTCTTCCATCATTTTTAAGTAATCCTATATGGGATGGCAAATTTTCATCTTCATTTTTTGAAACCTACATTCATTTCCAAATGGTTCCATTTCTCCATTTCGTAGAAAACCATAATCATTCCTAAATGTTTCTCATCTCTCTTTTTCTATTCATTTCGTTCATTTTTATTCAAACACACAATTCATTTTTAGTTTCAACGAGATAGCGGAGGGACCGATTGGACATATGAAGTTAAGGCTCAAATGATTTGTAATTAAGTTTCGGCTTTTCTCCTATTAATTATAAACTCATTTAGTCACAAAGTCATTTTGCTATACTATCATGACTAAGCTCTCCCCAATGGCATACCATTACGAAAGCAACTACTTAGTGCTCGTCCAATGACCTTGTCATAAGTGTGTTACCCTCATAGGATATCCTTGATCTCTTTGGGATAATATTTGTTCTCCCAATATGATCCTATTTTATGTCATGGTAATCATTACATCTTTCTTCATGGAAAGTCAATCACTGTCCAAAGTGACCAAGTCATCCATCACAAAGACGGATGAATCATGACCATGTTTAGTTTTCATCAACCATGTAATGCCAATAAGAGGATATCATTTACCTATGTTTTGAGCTATGAATTCCATTTTTGTGAATGACGCTACATACTATTGAAATCGTACACCCAACGCACCAACTTATGGTTATTTATCTATTTGAACTCAGGCTTGTACTTGCATCAAAGTGTACGAGTCACGTATGCATAGTCTACCATCCACTCAAGATTTAGGTTTGTCACACTATGAACATTACAAGTGAATAAATACATAAATGGATTTAGGATCTATTCTGGTTGGGTCCTGTCCGATGTACTATTAGTCTAGTCAGTCACATCTATGTCTTTATCTTTTGCGAGTTATCCGCTCCAATACCCAAGACAAGGCATCTCCGCAATTGGACTTTATAGACAACATATTAGTCTTTCAATCAGTTTACCCATTTCCAATTAGACTGAAGACATGTTTAGGTTCGTTTACTAATACAAGTTGTCTTTCCGTACTACAATCTGACCATGTAATACTGCTTAGTATTAGTTAGGCATTAGACAACCAATAAGCAACATTTGCTTCCATTTTGCTTTGCTTGCAAAAACCATTTGAGGATAATAATACAAAGTATATTAATGTAGTCAATGAATTTCTTTTATTAATCAATCTGTTTGAAAAAAATTAGAAGTGTATATTGACGAAAATACTACACTTAGGGCACTATATCCAACAATGATGATGTCCTAGGTTTGTCAATCTTAGTGGTTTAAGTACACGCAATTCATACCAACTAACCCCTCTCGGGAAACCCTAAATCCTCCATTAATCACATCTATATTCACTTGTTAATCTCCCCTAAGGAATTTAGCCCCTCATGTTATTCATAATCTCTATCTCGATTGAACAAATCATGTGAAGAACACGATCGATTTAGAATAGAGAGATTTGAATAATCGTGGATTGAATATCGAATGGGGCATATTGTAGAAAATCACTTGATTTTAATAAAGAAATAAATTGAATGGAAAAAAAAGTAAACTAAAATACTTTAATTAAATAGATAAACTCTTGAATCAAAATTGAATTCAAGAGGAAAAACAAAAGCGTTATTAAAAAGCCGAAAGAAAATAATCTAATCATACTCCTAAACTATTAGGGCACGTTTGGTTCGCTGTATTGGATTAGAGGTGTAATGGAATAGAGGTGTAATAGCAAATCAAC
>CM025245.1:28270211-28319685 GCA_013677275.1 Gossypium schwendimanii
TTCATCTTCTACTGCCACAATATCTGCTAATATAAATTCTATACCCATGCTTAATGGGACTAATTTTAAGGAATTGAAAAGGCACTTACTTATAGTGCTTGGCTGTATGGACATAGACATTGCACTAAGGGAAGAACAACCTGCACCTCTTACTGCGAAAAGCACCCCTAATGTTAAGAGGGATTTTGAGATATGGGATCGTTCAAATCGCATGAGTCTAATGATCATGAAACACAATATTCCAGAAGCCTTTAGGGGCATAGAATCTGAAGAGATTACTTAGGCCAAGGGTTTCCTTAACGAAATTGAGAAATGTTTTGCTAAAAATGATAAGGTTGAGATGACATCACTTCTGACTTCTTTGATGTCTATGAAGTATAAGGGTCAAGGAAACATAAGAGAGTACATTATGGAGATATTCCATATTGCTTCAAGACTTAAGGCACTTAAGATCGAGCTCTCTGAGGAATGACTTGTTCTTATGGTTTTGGAATCGCTTCCTGCACAGCTTAATTAATTTAAAATTAGTTATAAATGTCAAAAGGAGAAATGGACTCTAAATAAGCTCATTCCTCATTATGCGTAAGAGGAAGAAAGGTTGATGTGTGATAAGTCTGAAAGTGCTCATTTGGCCAATGTCCCTAAAGACAAGGGCAAGAAAAGAAAATTATCAGAATAAAACTGCTAAGGGTCCAGCTCAAAAGAAACAATAGCAAGCTACAGAGATTTGTTTCTTTTGTAACAAGTCTGGACACATGAAGAAAGATTGTACCAAATATTGTGCTTGGCATACAAAGAAAGGTGTATTTTTTAATTTGGTCTGTTCTGAGGTTAATTTAGCTTCAGTACCTAGAAAAATTTGGTAGATAGATTTTGGTACTACTGCTCACATAAGTGTTTCTATGCTGGGTTGCCTGAGTTACCGAAAGCCAAGTGATGGTGAAAGACACATCTTCGTGGGTGATGGAAAATCGGTAGAAGTGGGAACAATTGGGCATTTTAGGTTGTTATTAGGAATTAGTTTTTATTTGGATTTAAAAGACACTTTTATTGTACCGTCATTCAGATGGAATTTAGTTTCTGTTTATTCCTTGGACAAATTTGGATATTATTTTTCATTCGGAAACAATCAATTTAGTTTGTCTTTAAATTCGAATGTTGTTGGAACTGGTTATTTGAATACTTATACAACCTTTATTTGCTAGAAATAGTTGCATTCTATAATGAAACCTTGTATGTGGAATCACGTGGTATTAAATGCAAATTGAATAAGGAAAATCTAGCATCATTGTGGCACAAGCGCTTAGGTCATATCTCAAAAGTTAGAGTTGAACGCCTTATGTGTGATGGTAGTTTAGAGTCTTTTGACTTCATAGACTTTGATGTCTGTGTCGATTGCATTAAGGGAAAACAAACCAAAACCAAGAGATTGGGTGCCAACAGATCTTCAAATGTCTTAGAATTAATTCATACAGATATTTGTGGGCCATTCCCTATGGCATCCTAGAATGTTCAACAATATTTCATAACATTCATACACGATTACTCACGTTATAGGTACCTATATCTCATTTATGAGAAATCTCAGTCTCTGGATGTGTTCAAAGCTTATAAAGCTGAGGTTGAGAATCAACTTAACAAAAGGATTAAAAATGTCAGATCTAATCGTAGTGGTGAGTACTACGGTAGATATGATGGCTCAGGTGAACAATGTCCAGGACTATTTGCAAAATTCCTAGAGGAATGCGATAGTGTCTGATAGTACACTGGTATTGTCCCACATTACACCATGCCAGGATCACCTAGATGAATGGTGTAGCTAAAAGATGAAACATAACTCTTAAGGATATGGTAAAGAGGATGATTGCCATTCTACCTTACCTGAGCCCCTCTGGGGAGAAGCATTAAAGACAACAGCTTACATTCTGAATAGAGTACCCAATAAAGCAGTTGCAAAAACACCTTATGAGATTTGGACAGGTCAAAAGCCTAGTTTAAAGCACTTTCACATTTAGGGATGTCCAGCTGAGGCAAGGTCTTATAGGCCATATGAAAAGAAATTGGACTCAAAAATAGTGAGCAACTACTTTATTGGTTATTCTGAGCGATCTAGGGGATATAAGTTTTATGATCCATAATAAAGAATATTTTTGAGACGGAACTGCAAAATTTTTTGAGGATGTTGAATTTAGAGGGATAAATAAGGTTAGAGACATTTCTTTTTAGGAGGAACTGGATTCTAACTCAATTTCTACTATCACTTTTGACGATGTTTAGGTTTTCATACCTATCATTGATCAAAAAGTGAATCTAGAACCTTAACAAGATAATGTTGAACAACTCCCCATTCAAGATGAGGTAAATTTTCCAGAAGAACAAACTCAACAACCTCAAGAATAAGTGCCATTAAGGAGGTCCACAAGAGAAAGTAGAAATACTATTCCAAATGATTATGTTGTATTTCTCCAGGAACATGAGAATGATAATGGAATGATGAAAGATGATCCAAGAACTTTCATCAGGCCATGAAAAGTTCTAATTCTCAAAAGTGGATTTATGCCATGAAAGATGAGTATAAGTCTATGTAAGACAATAAAGTTTGGGAACTTGTCCTATTACCTGAAGGTGCAAAACCAATTGGTTGTAAATGTATATTTAAAACCAAAAGGGATGCAAATGGTAATGTGGAGAGGTATAAGCCACGTCTAGTAGCTAGAGGATATGCTTAGAAAGAAGGCATTGATTTTACAGAGACTTTCTCACCAGTTTCATCGAAAGACTCTTTTAGAATAATCATGACGCTTGTTGCTCATTTTGATCTTGAGTTACATCAGATGGATGTAAAGACTGCATTTCTTAATGGCGACATTGAAGAAACAATTTATATGGTGCAACCAGAAAACTTTGAGTCGGAAGACTCAAAGAATATGGTTTGCAAATTGACAAAATCCATCTATGGACTTAAACAAGCTTCCCGTCAATGGTACCACAAGTTTCATCATGTAATTGTTTCGTTCGGTTTTGAGATAAATATTATTGATGATTGTGTATATCACAAATTCAATGGGAGTCAGTAGATATTTTTGGTTTCATCAAGTAATTGACATTTTGCTTGCCGCTAATTATATAGGTTTATTGCACGAAACCAAGAGGTTTTTATCTAAGCATTTTGAGATGAAAGATCTTAGGGACGCCTATTTTATTTTAGGAATTCAGATACATCGAGAGTGATCTCGGAGTATTCTTGGATTATCACAAAAGAGTTATATTAGTAAAGTACTCAAAAGGTTTGGCATGTAAAGTTGTAGACCAGGTGACACCCCTGTCACTAAAGGAGACAAATTTAGTCTTACTCAATGCCTTAAAAGTAACCTTGAAATTCAAGAAATGCAAAAGATTCCCTATGCATCAGCTGTTGGGAGTTTAATGTATGCTTAAGTATGAACACATTCGGATATTACGTACACTATTGGGATGTTAGGCAGATATTTAAGCAACATTAGTATAGACCATTAGATACCAACCAAAAGGGTTATAAGATATCTTCAGAGAACAAAAGATTACATACTTACTTATAACAAATTGGATCTTTTAGAGGTCGTAAGGTATTTTGATTCTGATTTCGCTGGGTGCCAAGATAGTAGGAAATCTACATCAGGGTATATTTACCTGTTAGCCGGAGGAGCTATATCCTGGAAAAGTGTCAAACAGACACTTATAGCTTCATCCACTATGGCAGCAGAGTTTGTAACATGCTATGAGGTATCAAACCATGAAATATGGTTGTGGAACTTTGTCACTGGGCTGTGCATTTTGGAGAATATAGAAAAACCACTCAAATTATTTTGTGACAATAAGTCAGGAGTGCTGTATTCCAATAACAACAGGAGTTCATCTAAGTCAAAACATATTGACATAAAGTTCCTAGTTGTGAAAAGAAAGAGTGCAAAATGGTCAAATATCCATAGAGCACATTGGGGCAAACTCCATGATAGCGGATTTGCTCATAAAAGGTTTACCACCCAAGGTCTTTGATGAGCACACTGCTCACATGGGTGTTACATTGTTTGAGGATATCATGATTTAGTGAGATTTTATATTTTATTTGATTTATGTTTGTTTTTAGACATATATGTATTTAGTTATTTTCTGATCAGAAATGAAGTATTTAGTTTATTCACTTTGTTTGTTATTTTGATACTCACCTCACTTAAGTTTAAAGAGGACCAGTTGGAAATAGAGATGTTTAGATCATATTGAATGTAATTTCTATGCTACATATCCAAACTTGATCTATGTCGTTTGTTTGTGTTAATATACGTCATCAGGGATGGATTTAGTTATGCTATTTGTAACGACAGTCAGCTTGGTTCTATGTTAGCATAATTAATGAATGAGATTGTTTGGAATACCTTTTGGATATGATAGTAAAATTTTTGAGCTCATAAGGTTATAAAATGACATGTAATTATAAAGTAATTAGTACATATATGTGTGGTTCAAGTGAGAGATTGTTGGAAAATATGGGCATCACATATATAATAAGGGTAATTACATGTTATTATTTACTATCATGATAGGTTAGCGTAAATTAAAAGCGATCTAATTTGGTTAAAGTTTTATTGGGCTTTAATTATTAAATAAAGTATGGGTGTAACACCCCAAATCTGGCCTAGACGTTATGGCCGAATCTGGCGATGTCACATGGTAACGTTTTTCGAAAAAGTGAGTTGTCGTCAAAAATCTTTTTTCTATATAACCTCTTTACAATATCTTATGTTAATTCTAGGACTTGTTGTTCATTTTCAAAATGAAATTCATTGTCACAAAGTTATTCTCTTTTTAAAACGTTATTAATTTTAAAACGTCACTTATTGCGAAAGCTTTTCTTGAAATTGTGTGTATTTGAGTGATTTTGTTAAAATGTTTGTTTGGTTTTGAAAACTCGATTATCCCTACTACTAGTAATTGTAAGTCAAAACAAAATAAAAACCCTAATTTAAAAGTAAAAATCCAAAGAGGTCATTATTACAGTAAAATACCCCCAAAATAAAAGCAAAACTATAATTAGGTACTAAGTCAAATAAAATAGGTCGTGTAGCCACCGTTGAGTCTTCCGTCGCATCGATCCGCCTATGTCTGGAGATTACCTGTATAGTCAAATCAGAAGGGTGAGTTTACCAAACCTTTGTGTGTAATCCCATATAAAGCAAATAGATAAAAAGCAATCAGAGTCTCTGCCTAAGCCCTTTTCAATGTCAGAGACAATACCAGTTTGGCTTTTAGCCCATCTCAGCACACAAGCAATCATGTGTTTGGGACTTGGCCCATTACAGTAACAATAATCAGTACAGTAACATATTATACAATATACAATTCCTACTCAGCCAGCCTCTACACTTCATCTCCGTCCAACCCTACACTCCATGTTGGGATATAATCAACCCACCCATCCCTACACTCCAAAGTAGTACCAAATGCGGCACTAGATAGTAGTTGCAGCTGAGCTGCTAGTAAGTTAGGCTGGAAGCCTTTCAGTACATTTCCTCCAATCAATATCAATCCCCAACTCAATGCAATGCATAATACAGTCATGTCATGGTATCATGTATAAATAGTATATATAGCATGCTCAAAGTACAAACATACATATCTATCTCATATAAGCATATAACAGTCCTTCAGTCATTTCAATCAATTAAGGGTCTAGGTAAACTTACTGACCCTTCAGTACGTTCACAGTCAACTTGGATGATCTGTGCAACCTTAGCAGTCAAACAGTGAAAATGGGCCCATGTTGCAAGCCTAGGTAGGCCCACACGCTCGTGAGTCCCACACAGCCTAAAATGGCCTTCACTGTGTGGTTTACATGGTCTGGCCCAATAATCCCACATGCTCGTGTGGTTAACTTGTGTGGGGGCCAGGTGCCCATATGGCCCACATAGCCCAATTTGGCCCAGCCCATGATTCACACATGGCCAGCCTTGTCAATCGCACGCCTATGTTCGATCACACGGCTTACCACACGGGCGGCCACACGCCCGTGTGGCGTCGACAATCACATTTTTCGGTTTTTCACCGATTTTTGTTTTTAGATTTATGTTTACACACCTGGTTTGTTTGTGACGTAAAAACACTTCTGAGATCCCCAACACCTATGGTCAACAACCAAACCACACAATCAGTCCTAATTCCTAGTTAACTTGAAACCAAAATATTGAAAATGATTCGTTCAATCTGTTCATTACTTACTTTCAAAACTGAGTAACCCCCAACTACGGATCCAAATGAGATAGGTCACCACTCCCACAGTTCGCTACTAAAAAATCTGAAAGACCCAATAAGACAACAATTCACATCTTCAAAGCTTAAAAGAATAGAAAAGCTCCCCCTAATTCACCAAACACAGTCACCTTACCTACTAAACGAGTAATGACAGAACCACACCGCTCCAATGCTAACCAAATCGTTCTAGTCCTTAACCTTCATCAATGAAAGAGTTGACCTATCACCAAAAATCCATAAACCAAATAACACCACAGTTACAAAACTTACCACCAATGCGCAAAGGCAAAACGGAGATGACAAATTGCGACAACAAGGATTTGAGAAGGAAGTGGACTACTGGATAAACCAAAGCAGGGAGAGAAGGAAATTTTTAGTAGTAGTCGACAACAAACAAAAAGAGGAGAAAAGAAAGGCCAAGGGCACAATTCACAGAAAGAATAATAGGCAGGAGAAAAACCAGTTGGCTGCAAGGGAGAGAAAAGAATCGGTAAAGAAAAAAAAATAAAGGGGAAGGATGAAAAGAGGGAGAAAATTTAGCCAAGGGAGGAGGGGGACGTTTGCTCACCTTTTTCTCTGAAAAGTAAAAATTTGGGAAGCACAGAATTCTAGTCAATCACTCAGTAAAAATAAATCCTATGTTTGCGCAAAGACTCGAACTCCAAACCTCTTGCTCAATTGCACTACACTGAACCACCAGACCAACAGTCCCATTCTAACATATTTTACCAATATTGATTTATAAGCCTACTGACTAGAGATAGAGGTTTATTCATTTAAAAACAAAAATTTTCCCAAGCTAAGGCTTGAACTTGAGACCTCCTAAACACGCCCAGAACACAACCACTAAAGCAGACAGATATTTTGTGTCACAAACATACGAAAATAAATATATAAGGGATTTTTGGGGCGTTACAATGGGTCAAATATGTATAGATACTCTAGTAATTAAGTTCTAATCAAATTCTAATTAATGATGGGCTAATTAGGAATTAGGGCTGATATGCCAAAGTTACAAATATTAAGGTTATGGTCCCTAAATTACATACAATATATCTTTTCTAATATCCCATCCTTAGGAAAGAGAGAGAAAATATTCAAATCCCCAAGATCCGAAAAAACTTCAATGAATTAATGGATTCAGGTACGCTTCCGCATTTAGTTTTTATTCTTATTTTGTTCTTGATGATTTGACATGACAGATCATAATTTATATTTTCTTAAGTTTTATTTCATATCTTAATTTATGATTCTTACACTTAGAATTTATTTGAAGAAAACTAAAATTCGGCAAAGTATTGACACTTAGTATCGTGATTATGACCCAGCTAGTGGTCTCTATTTATAGAAAAAAATCACAAAATTATTAGTTGAATAAGAAGAAGCCAAATAATAATATTTTAATAGAAAATATTTAGTTACACTAGGACTACAAGGGGTAGGCGGTGAACACATGCACACCCTCTTTGGGATCCTTATATGCCGCCCATGTATTATGGGCCTACTAAGCCTTTTTCCATATATTAGATACAATTATATGTTTTTCCTTAGTTTGTTAAATCAACCCGTATAATTTCTCCTACCCAATAAATTATTATTTTTTATTTTGAAATTTTAATTAATTAATTTAGTTAGTCTTCCTAATTAAATTATTTTTTCAATCTAATTTTAATTTCGTTAAAGACATGACGATGTTACCATACTAGAATTTGAGTAAATAAATTTGATTATCTTGTTCAATAAAACTGCTATGACTAACTAATTTAATTTCCACTTCGAACTCCAAGTATTTAATTACAATCAATTAAATAATAATTCAAAAAAGTTAATTTAGTCTCTAAGTCATCTTTTGCTCTTAGCAAGAGAACTCATTCACTATGGATAGTGATGCATGTGATCTATTTTTTTAGTTTGTCATTTTCATATATCCATCCAATCGTTCAAATGCAAACCATATAAGGTTGTACCGAGCTAGCAAAGGACCGATTGAACATGCATAATTAATGCTGAAATAATTTGTAATTAAGTTTTAACTTTTCATCTATTAATTATAACATCATTTAGTCATTGAGTCATTCTACTAAATTACCATGACTGAGTTCTCTCTATTGTATACCATTATGAAAGAAACTAAACAAGTGTTATATCTAACAACTTTGCCATATGTGTTTTACCCTCATAAGGTTTCCTTAATCTATTTGGGTTAAATCTGTTCACCCAATATGATCTTATTTTGTCTCATGGTAATCATTATATCTTTCTTTGTGAAAAACTCAATTACTAACACAGTAATTAAATTATTTGTCCTATACAAATGACCCATTACAATGTTATGTTTCCATCTATCATGTAATGTCGATAGGATAACACTATTTACCCTTTATCAGGCTATGAATTCCACTATCATAAGTGGAGCTATGTCATGCAGAAGTCGTATACCCAACGTACTAGTTTGTGGCTCTATTACCAATTAATTCATCTCGAGATTGAATTTTGGAATCCCGAACAATCAACTTGAATTAAACCGAATGAAAAATAAGTTTTCTTGGAAAAGAAGAAAGCCACAACAACAAGGACATTTGGGCTTTAAAGAAATCTAAAAATTCAACCAAATAAATTAAGAATCAATCAAGAATTTCCAAAATTAAAGAAGTAAATAAAATAAAAAAATATGAAATAATGGAAATATGAAACCAAAGGTAGAAGATGATAGGTGTGTTAGAAAAAAAATCTTGTTTGAAAATAAATTTCTTGCATAGCGGAAAATAAAAATTTTGAAAACCGATCTGGTTTGTGATATTTATAGCAATAAACCCTAAACCAAAATTGTAGTTGTGTTTTCGGATGGATGGATCCTTTTCATTCTCGGTTTTCAACCAAATGATCTTTTTTGTTATTCTTGTACCACGAATTGCCTTGAGTGTGGGCTCAATCAAATTGAATCAAACATAGAAACTAGAAATAGTTTTCTTTTCTTTTGGGGTGAAAATGAAAATTCTATTCTCAAATAGAAACCGATAGAATCATTGTTTTGGAAAATATATTTAATTCTTAGAAAATAAAAGTCTCTCTATTTTCGGGCAAAATAACAATATCTTAAAGTTGTGTAAATAGCCTTACTGCTGCCATCTATTTATATGGAGAGAAGGTAGAACCTTTTGAATTAGAGAAGTTTATTTCAACTAGAAAATGTTATCTTTCCTAAAGTAGGAGTACAGGGGCTTTTGGGCCCCTTTCTTACCGGGTCCAGTTATAAGTACTTTCCAGGCTTTTAATCCAGAACTTTCTAATTTGATCCAACCTAATTTTTTTTCTATTTCCCAAAATTCAATATATAATTAAATAATTTTCTCATCCCAATTTTCATTCCAGTAAAATTATGATGATTTTACCCCTGATAAAATTTTTGAGAAAATATATTTAATATTTTATCATTTAACTTGTTCACTATGATTGTATGGTTCATTTTAATTTTTGGGCTTTAAAATAGCTCAAAAATATAAACTCAATTTTTCGATCATTTTTGAGAAATCCTTTTTCATTTGTAAATGAATTCATTTCTCATTTTCATTTCCTTTTTGAGAAAATCACATTTATTTCCAAATGATTCTATTTTCTCCATTTCATTTTCATTTTGGAGAAAACCATAATCATTTCCTGAATGTTTTCTATTTCTCCATTTCATCATTTCTATTCATTTTTGTTCATTTGATGTATCATGTGATTCATTTTTGGTTTCAATGAGGTAGAGGAGAGATCGATTAGACATATGCAATTGAGGCTCAAATGATTTATAGTTAAGTTCTAGTTTTTTGCCTATTAATTATAAACTTATTCAGCCACGAAGTCATTCCAATATAGTATCATGACTGAGTTCTCCCCAACGACATACCATTGCAAAAGCAACTCGATTAGTGCTTGTCCAATGACTTTATCATAAGTGTGTTACCCTCACAAGATATCCTGAATCTCTTTGGGATAATATCTGTTCTCCCAATATGATCCTATTTTATCTTATGGTAACCATTACATCTTCCTTTATGAAAAGTCAATCACTATCAAATAGTGATCAAGTCAGCCATCACAAAGACGAATGACCCATGACCACGTTTACTTTTCATCAACCATGTAATGCCAATGATAAGATATCATTTACCCATGTCTTGAGCTATGAATTCCACTATTTTGAATGGCACTACATACTGTAGAAGTCATACACCCTATGCACCAGCTTTCAAATCATTATCTATTCAAACTCAGGTTTTTACTTACATCAAAGTATATGAGTCATACATACATAGTCCGTCATCCACTTAGGCTTTAGGTATGCCACAAGTGAATAAATCCATAAACAAATTCAAGATCTATTCTTCTTGGGTCCAGTCTGATGTACTGCCGATCTAGTCAGTCACATCTATGTTTCTATCTTCTGGGAGTTATCTGCTCTGATGCTTAAGATAAAACATCTCGCCAATTGGACTTGATAGATGACATATTAGTCTTTCAATTTGTTTGATCATTTCTGATTGGACTAAGGATGTGTTTAGGTTTATTTACTAATACAAGTTGTCTTTCCGTATCACGATCCAACCACATAATACCGCTCAATATTAGTTTAAAAGTTAGACAACCAATTAACAACATTTGTTTCCATTTTGCTTTGTGTGCAAAAACCATTTTAGAACAATCATACAAAGTATATTAATGTAATCAATTAAGTTTTTTTTTATTAATCAATATGTTCAAAAAATTACAAGTTTACAAATGAATATACTACATATAGAGCACCAGATCCAACAAGGTGAAGGCTGACACGATAGATGAATAAGTAGCATAGTCTTTTTAGATGAAAAAGCACTAATAAAGAACTATAATGAATTTTAATCAACCCTCCCAATTGACAAGATTTAGGCAAGTTGGAGTTATGAAGAACCTCGTCAAGAATTCTTGAAGAATTGAAGCAAAAGTTTATCAAGAAAGTAACAGGAAACTATTGTTGTAAGAAAGAACTCTCTTAGAGTAATTTTATTAATCAAAATAGTCAAGATATAATATATATGGTGGCTATAGAAAACATAATATCATATATGTATATACCTAAACTACTTGGAAAATAAGGAAACAACCCTTTCGTTATCTCTAAGCAATTGACCTAGTCATAATCTTTCTCTTTAAGCTAAATTAATAAAAATACTTAAATTCGTAATAAATAATTCCATAAAATATAAGACTTCATAAATACATTAATAGGCTTATATATAATCAAATTTAAGCCCTGGAATTGAACATGATATGATTTAAAAGCTAAATAGAGTCTAAAACTCGTTATTCACATTTCAATCACATTTAGAAAATTCTACACGCGTAGTTCTCATTAAAATAGTCATATCTTGAGCTCACAAAGCCAAAATAAGGTGATTCAAAGTGTGTTTCAAAGCTAAGAGATAGCTATTTTATCAGTCAAAAGACATCTCAATCTAGAAATACTTTGATCCCATCGAAAAATGCATTATAATTCGACTGATCTTTTAGACTTGAAAATTGTAGCTTCGGTGAAATTAATTTAATGAGTGTCAACGCATCTGTTCATGCACCATTCCCACCTTCCTCGAAAAGATTCATCCTTTGATTTTTTCCTTATTTGAAAAAAATAAAATCTTTATCATAAGTGGAGTAGTTTAATTGAGCTTATCGCAAATGATCAACAAAATCTTGAAAGAAACAAACAAACCCAATAGACAAATTCAAGTTATGGTTAGTGAAAACATAATCAATTCTCTCCTATAGGTATTTTATTTCTTTTCAATCTTTTCATCTTGAATTGAACTATATAATTACTTGATTTTTAGTGGTGTTGGAAACTGCAGTTTTGGAACCTCATGTTCTTAAATTGAGTTCAGAAAGATAAAATAAAAAGATTAAGTAAGTTATTATGAAAATATATTGAAGATTAAGTAATTTGACAGAGAAAATTGTTAATTAAAGCTTAAAGACTAAATTGAAAAAGTCCAATTGCTATAGAGTTTTAATTAAAAAAAATGCTTGAGGACTTAAATATCGATTATTCAAAGGACCAAAATGGTTATTTAACCATTGTTTATCATTAGATAGTGGATGATAATGGTGTATCCCACTTAGTTTTAATTTATAATTAAAAATGTGTATTAGTTAACAAATTAATCATGCTTAAGTAATAATTAAACCACTAATTAGATTATATATATGAAATTTAAGTGGAAAGAAAAATGAAAGCATGCCATTTTCTTTCTTTGACGTCTCCATTAAAAGAGAAAGAAGAAAAAATTCCAAGGTTTTCAAACATCATTCGACCACCAATATTCAAGGTAATTAAGCCACTTTTCTTCATTTTTATAGATTTATGATTATGGGAGTTTGATTTAGCTAGCCCATATATCGATTTTTTCACTTGTTAAGTTTTTAGCAAGTTTCCATTATAGATAAATTGATGAATTAGGCTTAAATTTGACAGTTAGTAAGTTTAGATAATGATAAAGAATAAATTGGAAATCTAATTAAGCTTGTTAAATAACTTTGTAACATTAGGGACTATATTGAATTAATTGAAAAATTTCATGAAATTATATTATAGATAGGAAGTACAAGGTCCCTAATGAAAGAATGTGAAATCGAATTTTAATCCAATGATAGATATCGAAAAATACGCATATCCCAAGTATATGGACTAAGTTGAATAAAATTTAAAATATGAGTGGCTATGTATTTGGATTTGAATCGGGTGTGAATTGATAATGTTTTTATTATTTAATTATCGAATGTAGCTAAAGAAAACATTGAGCCGTCGCGAGAGAAGTGAAAGACGAGAGCCATTGACGAGTAACGAACAATTTCAATTTGTACTTTTATGATTCGAGTTCAATACGTTAATATGTGTGTGTGTGAATGTTGTAAATCTATCTATTGAGGTAAGTGAATTACTATCATATAATTCGGTTAACACTTGATGATATTGAATACCAAGAAATTGGATTGGAATGAATATAGTAGAAAAGAGTATGATATTATTGTTATATGATATGTGATGTGATTTTGGTGTGAACCATGCTTTGTGGCATTTGACATATATGAATCAATGATGAAATGAAATGAGATTATGAAATATGAATTTCTAACCTCCCAAACCCGGCCTAATTATGGCCGAATCATGAAGGCCACATTGGACACCTTAGTGTCGAACCTACTCTATCGATAGTTTAAAACTTGCAAGTACCCTCTTTTGTAAAACCGAGGTTTCTATTGGAAAACGTCTATTTACTTAGCCCAACCATGCTTAGGTCAAATTAGTGAATTGGGTGAGTTCTTATAAAACCTTACTGATGGCGTTGCCTTTGAAAAACCATTTTGTTATCTTCTTAGCAGTTGAAATGTGCCATTACTAGTCAAATTATTAACTTAGCAATATATCATGCATATTCCATTTCTATATATATAGACCATGTATCTATACCAAATATGAGTGTCATGCATGCATGAAAAACCCCAAAAGTCTCAAACAGTCCCAAACCACAACTTAAAGAAACTTTACAATCTAAAACCAAATAATAATGGTAAATTAACCTAAAAATATAATTAAATTAAAATAATATGAAGAAGTGAAGTCTGAAGTCTGCCATATGTCCGCATGCCTATTTCTGTCCTAAGTTCGATCATTACCTGAGAAGTTGAGGTAATAGGGTGAGTTTAACAAGCTCAGTGTGAGACTAAACAAGCAAGTATTAAGAATTCATACAAGTAATTTCATAAAGATACCAATAGCATAATCAACATTATCAATAGTAATTTCAAATGCACATGATCGTGACAAGTGCACATGTGAGATCCTACCCATACCATCCGCTACACACCACGAGTTACCCAGAAATCATCCGTCAAACTCCAACGTATATGAGCAGAGCTCAATGTGGTAAAACCACCAATAATCAATAATGCAGTGAAACTGCCTAATATCAAATAGTGCGATACAATCGCCAATAACATATAATATGCGATAAAATTGCCAATCCCCTCGATACTCTAAATACAGTACACTGACTATGAATATAGTCAGACTTAATATGCTGTCGGTACTCCACAGAACTCCTCCGTCGACCACAAAATATCCCAACCCAATGCATATGGAATATGTCACATAAACTCATACATATTCATATTTCAATGCTTTTCATATTGATTTGACATGTTCAACATGTCCTCAATAATCACATACTTTCGGTAAAAGGAAACAGTGTTCCAACTTTCAAATTACCATTAAGATGGTTTCTATCAACATCATTAAATTTCATATACTTTACGAATTTCATTGTGCATAAATAGCAACCTCATGAATATATATCATAGAAAATATTTCATGCATTTAAGTCATGCATAAACCTAATATCTCAATAATTCATACCATTCAATCAAACATTCTCATACCACATAATACAATTATGCATAACAATCTCAATCACACATTCATACTATCAAACTAACAATTTTGCCAACACATCATTCTTTTAGGGCTCGAAATGTACCTAATTTGGCCACTCACAAAACTAATATTTTAGCTATTTAGCCAATCCAATCAGCTAACTAATTTATCAAATATAACATGGAATTTATCATTATCAAGCAAATTTACGAGTTTAGGACCCACACCTTATTTTTCGCTTTCTTGCAACATACTAGTGAAACTTCCAATTTTCCTTAATAAACCTTTGTACGATCCTAAACCAAAATTCAGTATAAATTCAATCAATTTACCTTTAAACCATCCTAAAAATACCCACTTATGGTTTCAAACCAATCTTCAAAATTATAACTATTTTATGAATCCAAACCAGTTAGATTTCTTACATTGTTTTGACGCGAATCGTACGTGTGATTTTCTTTGGTTTTACGGTTGATTTGGGACGTTCGAGTCAGCACCTAATTCAATAATATACTGGAAAATCAGTAAATAATTATGATTAATTTCTTTCATCTAATCAATCCATAACCTTTACCCAACAATTATGTAAAAATAACAAACTAGTTTACGCTTAATTGCACTTATGCTTCCTAATTTGTGAGTTTCGAATGTCCAATCGACCAAGAAAATTTTCCCTAATTGACATGGGTTTAATAGGTGATTAGGAGACTTAAAAATCTCAAATTAAGGCTGAAAGTAAATGGGAAAAATTCAAGAAACAAAACAGCCCCATTTTCCCACACCTAGGCGAACGCACCACCACCCATGGTGGCTAGAATTGGGGCTGAATTTTAAAACAATTTAAGATCTAATTAAAAGCTGGAAAAATAAATTTAAAAACCCCCAAATTCAAGATATGGAAATTTAGGTTTTTAAATTGCAAGGTTAGCCAAGAAATTAAAAGAAATAGAGATCTTACACAAGCTAATGGAGATAGGCGGTAATGGCACTTTCTTGGCAAGGTTGGAGTTGATCTTGGAGACTCAAGATTTCAATTTTGGTGTTGATTTAATTGAAGAAAAATGTAAGCAAGGTAGGGATGGAGAAGATTCTCGATCTTGAAAGCAAAAGAAAGAAAAATCAAGGGCGAATGGGGGTGATAGGTGCGACGACAACAATGGTGGGAGAAGGAGAGAAGAAAAAAAAATAAAGATAAAGGGAAAGAGAGGAGGTTAGGGGAGGCTAAGGTAGATGAAAAGAGAGTTAGAGGCTGATTATTTTGAGTAAAAATTGTATTTATACCTAGGTTTACTAGGCTTGGGTAGTAATACATTAAAAACAAGGGAATTTTTGCAAAAAAAAATTATTTATTTTGTAAAAAATGGGACTTGAACTTGGGACCTACAACTAACTTTCAAGCTTTCACATTTAATGACTAACCATTGGGTTAATTCTTTATTTTTGATATTTTTCCACATTTTTATTGAGTTAAATTTAGGATGTTATAGAATTGGTTTATATAATGTGATTGTATTATTGGTACCCTATTAATTGTTCAAGCAGAGTCGAATATAGCTAACATGCCATAGGATTAGATAATGTATGAGTTTATGCACTTTGTGTGCCAGGATGCAGTTCGTGTGTAACACCCCTTACTCGGTCTAGTCGCCAAACTCGAGTAATAAGTTGCTACAAGAAAATACAAACATTTACGAGCATAGTAGAATTTAAAATATGAAACAATGATCAACAATTCATAATTAATCAAATTAGCATGTGATTCAATCAATTTTGAATTAATATCGAGCTTACAGAATGTCAAAACTAAGCAGGCTATTAATAGGGATGAAATTGAAACAATTTAAAAAAAGAAAGAAAAATCTACATACAGAGGTCAAACGGCTGTGTCCCCTAGCCATGTGCGAAAGCTCAGCCCGTGTCAGATGGACCACACGACCGTGTCAGATGGACCACACGACCGTGTTGCTAAACTGTGTACAAGAGCTGTGCCCATGTGAGGTAGTTCACATGGCTGTGTGAGCAAATCGTGTAACTCTCTGACCTATGTGCACCAAAATCACTTAAAATTTTACAAACCACACGACCGTGCCCTAAGCTCGTGTATGGCACACAGTCGTGTACCAGGCTGTGTCTCAAGTCATGTGTACTTGAAAAATGCCTTCAAAAACAAGCAATTTACCCATGAAACACTTATGCCACAAGCTACCATCTAAGCCACATTTTAACCTATTCAAAAGTATCCAATTCAAGTCAAAATCATCATTTAAAACAACCATCCTAAATGCCTAACCATTATGCCACAGTTGGCACATCAATCAATAACTCAAATCTAACTAAATGATCCTATTTAATTATACCAATATGCCTTAAATGACACCTTAAACAAATTAAGCCAATCTTTAGCACATTCGACCATTTAACCATTCCACATTTAGTTTTCACTTTAGTTTAATAACCTAGACACAAAACTAGCAAACATTTAAATAAAACATAGGTATAGACATGATTTTTACTAGTTCCTTGCTAGGCTTAATCTAAAAATATCATGGATCAAACTAAATCCAAGCATCAATCAAACTTATTGTCTAGCATATAACCATCTCATTCATGAAGACGTTAAGCAAATAATCGAAGCAACTGTAACACCCCAAAATTCTAGGTCTTTAATTACTTTGTATGATATGACACAAATTGCTTGTTGCCTTAATGGCTAAGTGATTTGGGTGTGTATGGGAGTGTTTAAGAAGCCTGGGTTCAAGTCTTGGAATTTGAATGGAATTTGAATGGAGTTGAAGAGAAATCGGTAGAGGGATTCAAGTAGAGATAAGGAGAGAGATTTTAGGAGAAAATCAAGGGAAGTGAGTGGAGAGGAGAGGTGTGCCGAAATTGGACTTTGTACCCAGGAAAATTCTGCCAGAGGGGAGATTGCTCATTTTTGGTATACTTTCATTTCGGTTTTGGGTGATGTTTTCACTCTTTTTGCTTAAAGGCCGATGTGGTAAGGGGTTTTTGCATATTCTTTTGTCTCTTTTTTTTTGTGTTGGCAACCTCTCTTTGGCCGAATATTGCCTCTCTCAATTGTTTCTTTTTCTTTATTTTCCAAGTAATTCTACTGGTGGCGAATATATCTTCCCTCATTTTGCATTTTTTCTTTCTTTACCCTCTGTCGAAACCTCTTCGTCCCCTAAACCATTCTTCTCCTTTCATGCTGATTTGCTCTTCTTTTTCTACCCTCTTTTTGCCGACTTTTTCCTTGCTCTCTGCCGATTTTGTATGCCATTCTTATTCTACGGTTTTATACTTTCGGTAAGTTGGTGTTTGTTTTGACTTAAATTGTTCTAATAGATAATTGATATTACGTGGTTCAACTGGATTGCAGATAATAACCCCGAGATCTAGTGACCAACGTTGTTCTGGTGAGTGAAGTGCTTAGGGATTCGGTTGTTCAATCAAGGTAAGTGACTGTCAATCAAGAAGTTATGTGTAATGAATAGGATTCTTTTTAAATTCAATTGATATGTGATTAATCGAGTGTTATGGGTGAACATAGGTTCGGAAGTGTTCGAGGACTGTCTGTGCATCTTTTCGTAAATAGGTGTGTAAACACCCAATTGCAATCATAGAACAACAAAAAGTTGAAAAGCTGAAAGTACGTTGTTTGAGACCACATCGGTATGCGATCGCTCGTGTGGTAAGCCCAACCCGCGAAACATGGGCGATAGACTATAGAGGCCTCCATGAGCATTTTCATTGGCTTAAGCCGTAATGGGCCACTTGGGCCCATTTACATTATTTTGACAATTAGGTTACTTGACCCGCTCAAGGTAACTGTGGACTTTCGGTAGGTCCATATATGACTGAAATACCCTCATAGGGTAAAATGACCGAAATAACATCATAGGGTAAAATGACTGAAATACCCCCATAGGGTAAAATGATCGAAATACCCCTATAGGGTAAAATGACAATTATATCCCTAGGAGATGAAATGACTGTTATGGTCTTATGTTATGTATGACTAATTTGCTCTATGATATGTATGACTATGATTGAGTATGACATTCTACATACACGTATGATTTATGACATGTTATACTGCATGGGTTGGGATACTGTTATGGAGGAAACATACTGTTATTGGCAACTCTGCTGTGATACTGTTACTGGCAGTTTTGCTGTGATACTATTACTGGCAGCTTTGTTGCGATAATGGTGTGTTGGTTGGGTGGGTCGATTTTATTCCCACATGGTGTGTTGGTGGTACGGAGAGGTGTGTTGGCTGGATTTGGATGGGTTTCATTATTGCACTGTACTGATATTGTATTGGGCTAAGGCCCACACTGTTACTGTATCTAGCTAAGGCCCACACTGTACTATTACTGGATAGGGCTCAGGCCTAAACTGTTACTGCATGTTGTACGTTGACTGTTTGGTAGAGGATTACACACTGAGTTTTTGTAAACTCACCCTTTCCTTTTTACTGTACAGGCAATATTCAGCCATAGGCGGTTTGGTGCTGCGAGGGACTCGAAGGTGGCCACACAACTGCCGCTGATCTACATTGCTTTTAAATAAATTTAAAGTTTATGTTGGGTTTTGTTTTTGTAATAAGGCCTTTTATGTTTGTTTAAAATTTTTAATTGGGCTTTTGCTTGCTTATTTTAAACTGCTAGATTAGTAGGAGACGAATTTTCAAAATAATAACTGTTTGCAAAGCCATGAAACTTAAACATTAGAGTTTTCAAAAGCTTTCGCGATTTAAGATCAACCTTTTATAACAATAGCAGACAACAAGGCACACGTTTTAACTAGATGTTTGTTAAACACTAATAAAGGGGTTTTTAAATTTGGAAACGAATTTTACCAATGGGCTCTATTTTCATAGACACTTCAATGTGACACGTCGAATTCGACCATAACATCTAGGCCAGGTCTGGGGTGTTATAACAACTATCAAGCTATCAACAAAATGACCATTGTCATCACAGTTATACATATTTACATAACCTTTAAGTCTAGCAAGATTCAAAGTGACCATAAAAAGTATAACACATCCTAGGTACATGCCAAGACCAAAAAGAACCATTCACGAACACTTGAGTTTAGGATTTTCGTTGGATGCTAGATCGAAAATCGATTCTTTAAGTACCAAACCTGCGCATGAAAAGAAAAAGTGTACGCTGAGTATAACTCAGTGGTATTTCTATAATCGAACATTAAAACATACTATAAAGGTTATAACACATTTTAACATGTTAATCTACAACTCTTAATACATCACCTAAATATTAAGTCTATTTACATATCTTATACTGAGCTATCATAGTTGTAGCATATACATTTTTCCTTATCTCAATTGAATTGATTAAATTGTACAATATCAAATCCATAATTTCGAGCTTATAAATTGATATCCACTATCCACCCTTATTTCCATTTCATATATACTCGATTTCTCAATTCCACAACATAATTTCATCAACCAATCATCAAATCACACAAGTCACAGTATAATTCAGTACCAACTAAATTCAATTTCATAATTATAATGACATATCATATTTTCAAATCTAATCAATTTAGTCCTTATCACAATAAACTAATTCAAATCGATTCAATTCAGTTCGTTCAACCATTTCCAGCTTACCTTTTATTATTACCATGCGATGTAGTTCGTAATTATAATGATTGAAAACGTTTGGGTTATAGAAATACAAACCGTAAACACCGAGCTATTAGTCGATGACTTTATCTTTTCCTTTCCACTTTGAGGAATCCGAGTCGACGTTAGCTATGGAATAACATAAATACACCAAATCATCAATACACAATCATTTTCACATTTAATTGCTAACTTATGTGACTTTTACATTTTTTTAATTTAGTCCCTAAAACTAAGACTAACACAACTTTCAAATTAGACCTCAAGTTTTATACTGATTTCACTTTAGGCCTAATTTAACTTCCTATTTTTCATTTCTATCACAAATTTTGAAATTTGCAAAATTTAGTCCCTACTACACAAAATCATCAATTAGCTTCACAATTTAGTCCTTTTTCAATACTAAGCTTAAAATCTATTAGATTGGTACCTAAAACTTCAATTACTCAACAATGGTAACATCCTCAAACTTTAACAGCAAGGAAAAATACAACATGGGTTAGCTAGCTTGAGTTACCGGAATTCCAATAACATAAAAATTACAAGAACGGAACTAAACTAAGCATACCAATTGAAGCTTGAAAATTTGAAAAACCCAAGCCGTGCATCCCTAATTTTTCTTCTCCTATTCGGTCAGTTTGAAGAAAGATGGAAGAATGCTATTTGGTTTTCTTCTACAACCTTATTTGTAACACCCCAAACCCGACCTAAACTTTACGACCGAATATGGAGAAATTACATCAGTTTGTTTAAAATCCAAGAAGTTCTAATCCCAGCTTTAAAAATCATAAGTTCTGAAAATATTAACTTTAAGCAAAACACTCATACACTTTTTTTTTGGAAATTACGCACAGAACATGTTTATTTTATAGAAAACTCCTAACCTGATCTTGTTTGAAAACTTTTGACTTCAGAGTGTGTTTCGAAAATATAAATATGGCAAAGCTCTTACATATTTTTGAAAAACCTATATTGAATACTTTTATATCACAGAAAAACCATCAAGTCATGTAGCAGCGAATTTTTCTTTTTACCAATTTTAATTTGGAAAACCGATTTTGAATATGATAAATCGTACATTATCATCGTTGTACATTAAAAATGCCAAAATTTGACAAAAATGAAAAGAAACCATAAAAAAGATTTACAAACCAAAAGATCAGAAATAAACTAATCATAAAGTGATTTATTTAGTTGACCAAAAATCAATCTGAGCTCTCACATGTCGTCCTATCCTAAATCTGAATACCAGCTGAAATGTATTAAACAAACGAGTGGGCTAGAAGCCCAGTGTGTAACACATCCAAGCAACAAAGCAGAAAGACATACACAAATAGATATGTTTTCATATATATATATATATATATATATATTCAGACATATTCTCAAATACGAAATTAGATGTATTCTTATAATTAAATGCAGAGACAGCTCCAACCGCCATCCGTTACACACCAATTCCATCCAACCAATCATACCAATTAGGACTATAAGAGTCTATCCATCCCATCAAATCGGGTCATGGTGGTATGCCACTCATATAAGTGCAGTTGAGCTGCCAAACAGAAATGTTGCGGTAAACTGCCAGAATCATATATATTTGTAGTCGAGCCACTATAATTGCAATCAAGCTGCCAGACAAAAAATTGCGGATACATCGCCAGAAGGTGCAGTAATACTACCAGAATCACACTTCCTCCATCACATATCATATCCCACCTTGAATTAACATGCAAAACTAACAGATGTCAAAAATGTATATGCCATACATGTTTTATAACAAATACAGATCATGCTTATTGAATAACAAATCATACTTATCATATTTCAAATCATATTGAGCATATAATGTAATAATCATGCATACTTCAATCATATTTAACACAATAGAATATTAGATGTCATGATTTATAACCTAATTTGTATCATACAGACCCTACGGAAGGCTTACGTTCGACTCATACGACGAATACAACCCTAGGGAAAAAATTTAGATATTGGGCCCACACACCCGTGTGGCCCACACGACCCAATTGGTCTAAACAGTGTGCCTCACATGGTCTAGCATATGGCCTGTCACACACGGCTGTATGGCATCAACAGTGTCAAATTTTGGCTTTCGCTGTTTGCTATTTTCTCGAGTTTTCGTTACTCACCTAGTCATTTTTCAATGCAACTCCAACCACGACACGTCAATAACCCTAAATCATCATTCAGAACCGTCAAATTAGAAATGAAAAATGAAAATGAATCATTAATATGACTACAACTGATTGAACAATCGATCTTAACTTTTAAAAGCAACCCTTCGACACAATTACTTACCCAAATAAGCAATATCAGTCCCCAAAAGAAAACTCTTAAATCGCTGAAAGAATATTAGTCACACAATTCTCCCCTAGCAAACTCACAAAAATAAAGCCACACAACTAAAACCTCTTATATAACATCTTTAAAAATAATCCTCTTATCATAAAACAAACACTTTACTAATACAAAAATTATCACATCCTCTGGAATTTCGATTTGCACACACCCAATTAGAAAAATAAAAAAGCCAGAAACTCATACAACAAATCCACAGCAAAATGAACATGAAAACAGCAAGAAAGGAAAAAAAGAATTGTCTTAAGATAAATCCAAGAGAATCATAAGAAAAACATAAAGGTCAGGAAAGGAAACGTCAAAGAGGAAAAAATAAAAAATTTTTGGGATTGAAGGAGAGTGGGATGTGAGAGAGGGAATGGAAGAGATAGGGGTGATTGTGAGGGAGGAATTTTAGGAGAAAACCCCTCACCACTAATTTTAAAACTACCCCACTAACTCCTATCATTATCCACATCAGATTTTTTTTCCTTCCAAACTTAAAACAAACAAAAAAAATCCCCTATTTTCACACACATAGGATTCATACACAAGGCCTAAGGATAAGCTAACACCTTACCACTGATCTAGTAGGCTCATTCTTGACATCACTTGAGCAAAAATAATATATAAGCTACCAGTTCAAAAATAGAGGTTTAGATAAAAATAACAAAATTTCAAGGGAAATTATTTGAACCTGAAGCTTCACACACACTACTCAGATCTCTTAACCACTGAACCAAATTAATCCACTTGATAAAATTTTCACAATCTTAACTCAAAAATCAGGGTGTGACCACTCTTAGTTTCACAAACCCAATTTCTTCTAACCTGGTTTTTGGGATGTGACATTATTTTATTATACTTGTTATGTTTTATTTTATTAATATGTTTTATTTAATTTAATAAAAACTTATCAATTAATCATCACTAAACTATCTATTACTGCCCACTATCAATAACATAGTGGTTTAATTGCCACTTAAGTCCCTGATCCATGTTTTAATTAGAGATTACTCTAGCAATTATATTTTTACTAGTTTTATAATTTAGCCATTGTACCTTAATTAATTACTAATTCAATAAATTTACTTATTCAAAATTCAATTCAGTTTTAAACCAACTCCATAAATATTTAAGGCCTAGGTTTACGGAAACGGGGTTCCAAAACTGTATTTTCTAATCCGACTGGCTTTAGGATTGAAACACTTGTACCTTAATCAACTATTAGGTTGCAAAAAAATTAGAGGACTAAAATTTAATTGAATTTTATACTAACCTCATAAATATTAACTCAAATATATGAAATGAGGTTTTGAAACCACCGTTTCTGACACCACAGACTTTTGGGTTGTTAAATCTGTGCTAGTATGCACTTTAGGTGCGAGTATATTTGTTTCGGTTTATCCAATAGTGAATTATGTATGCTAGTATATTTGTTTCGGTTTATCTGATGGTGCACTAAGGTACCAGATCGGTGTGTTGGTTGGATGATCCATGTATCCATCTTGAGTCCAAGTCTGGTTAATAGGGGCTATAAAGTATAAACTTGATAAATGATATTGGAATGAAATTATAGTATGAAATGATATTGTATGTGTATGTATAAGAAATGTAATTAAAGATAATATGTGAAAGATAATGCAAACCAATTATTAAGAGTCCCAGGGTCAACATGGAAATGAAATGAATTAATTGATTCAATAAAAGATCGAATAGAAAGAAATGAATCGATAGTATGAGATAGAATGAAATGAATAAGTTATCTTGTTGCCATATATGACTTAATAGATATGTATAAGCTTGGCTAAATGATTTTGCACATCATCTTGATAGTTGACATGATTAGTACATGAATTGGTTGAATCTAGAATATGTGTTGAATGTGTTCATATTTCTAATGCTATTGAATTATTGACTTGAATCATGAAAGTACCAATGAGCGTTATCGCTCAACATAAAATATGTTTATTTTCATGCGCAGGTATTTATAGATCTCGAAGTCTCAAGAAGTGATTTCATCATCCAACTCGCTGCCTCGACTCAACAATTTTTGTATAGTTGTTTTTGTTTTTGATAGATGGCATGTACCTAAGATTGATTTGATTTATATCGAAATGGTAATTTTGGAAACTATTGTTAGTAAATAAAAATTATCAAATTGAGAATTTTGGATAAAAATGTTAGTTGAATGATACAATATGAATCTGGCAATTATATGTAATGTTGAGGTTGAAATGTGTAAATGAAATTATGTGCAGGTTATGGAAAATTTGTACCATATGGTCCGTATGAAAACAACCAGTCACATTGTAGATGTCAACCCCTTAATGTCACGAAAAGGAATAGTTAGTTAGTGGAGTCATGACCTGGAACCCCTAAAGTCGCGACGTCAATCGAATAGTCTAAAAATTTTACAATTTGGTCTTTATTCGACATCGAGTTATCTAAAGAGCTTTCGTAAGCTCGGATAAGACTCGTATATGATTGTAAATCATGCCAAAATGATGTCTTGAACTTAATAATATGTATTAATTATTTTATTAATTGTACTTTCACAGGCAACGAATGTGGCCTTTCGTAGCTTGGACTCGACGATCAAGTCAGATATGGGGTGTTACATTAGCGGTATCAGAGCTAAGAGTTTAGCTGATTCTTGGACTAAATCAAATTCAAAAGTGAATCTAAAAGTACATGCCATGGCCAATTCGAGTCTGAGTCAAGATTTGGATGTTGATTTTGTTGGATCCGGTGCACTAAGTGTAGTATATTCATTTGTAAACTTGTAATTTTTCGAATAGATTGGTTAATAAAACAAATTCATTGATTACATTAATATACTTTACTAATTGAGACTGCACGAATCATGCCAATCGGGTAACCTCTTTCTTTTATATCTTTTATTGTACATTAGGGACAATTTGCTGAATAAAGTGAGAGGGTGACATAGGAATATTTTTAAAAAATTTTCCTTTCAATTATTTTGTTTCCCTTGTTTCTAGTTTTAAATTTTAAATTTTCTTTTTAATTGCATGTTTGTACTTAAGCTTGTAGAAATACAAGTGATTGGTTAGGAGCATACACTTAGGTTGTTTGTTTAAAGTGTAAATTTAACTTGAAATTAAATAATTTTGGGAGTTTATATTTAGTTAATTAGTTCATTTCATTAGACTATGCATAGGAAAAAAGAGATTAAATATATCAAGTGATAAAAGTAGATAAGAATAGGTAATTATATTTGTAAAAATATAGGATGTTCGAATTAAATAAAAAATACTCTGTAAAATTCATGGTTATTGAAACAATGCAGTATGACTAATATAACCCTTATAAAAAGTGCCCAAGAAAAATCTCGAGTATAGTGGCAAAAAAAATCATAAGGGTTATTGGGGAAATTATAACACCCTAAACCCGGCCTAGACGTTATGGTCGAATCTAACGTGTCAGATTGAAGTGTCTTTCAAAAATTAAGCATGTTGGTAAGAATTTGTATCTAAGCTTAGAATAAACCCTTTTATTAATTAATTAACAAATCAACTAGACAAAATGTTTGTCTTGTTATCTGATATTATTTTAATAAGTTGGTCTAAAATCGTGTAACCTTTTTAGATTTTGTTGTTTAAAACTAGTGTCTTTGAAAATAGTAGTTATTTTAAAAAAAAAGTCGTCCTCTTCTATCTAGCAGTTAAAAATATGTAAGAAAAAGCCCAATTAAATATTTAAACCAACTCAAAGGCCTTATTACAAAAACAAACCCAACTATAATTTAAATTAAAATAAAAGCAAGTGTGAATAGCAGCAGTGGTGTGGCCAGCTCCGAGTCCCTCGCAGCACCAATTTGCCTAAGGCTGAGGATTACTTGCATAGTTAAAAGGAGAGGGTGAGTTTATGAAACTCAGTGTGTAATCAGTATACAACATGTAATATCAGTCTGGGCCTGAGCCCTATACAGTAACAGTACAGTGTGGCCCTTCGCCCAAAATAGTAACAGTGTGGGCCCTAGCCCAATACAGTATCAGTATAATGCAGTAATGCAACCCATCCCACTCCAACCAACACACCACTCCGTACCACCAACACACCATGTGGGGATAAAATCGACCCACCCAACCAACACACCAATATCGCATCAAAGCTGCCAGTAATAGCATCGCAGCGGAGATGCCAGTAATAGTGTCGCAGTAAAGCTGCCAGTATCAGCAGAGCCACCAGTACAGTACACTTCTTCAATTACAGTATCTCAACCCCATGCAGTATGTCATGTCATATATTTTACGTGTATGCAGAATGTCATACATATCATGGAGCAAATCAGTCATATATATAACATAAGGCCATAATAGTCATTTCATCATCTAGGGGTATAACAGTCATTTTACCCTATGGGGGTATTTCGGTCATTTTACCCTTCGGGGATATTTCGGTCAGTTTACCTTCTGAGGGTATTCTAGTCTTTTTACCCTCTAGAGGTATTTTGATCATTTTACCCTTCAGGGGTATTTCAGTCATTTTACCCTTCGAGGGTATTTTGGTCATTTTACCCTTCAGGGGTATTTTGGTCATTTTAACCTCTGGAGGTATTTCAGTCATTTTACCCTCCGGGGTATTTCGGTCATTTTACCATTCGGGGGTATTTTGGTTATTTTACCCTCTGAGGGTATTTTGGTCATTATATTGACCCCTCGAAAGGTTCGTTCGACTCAGATAATCTAAATAGTCATAACAGTGTAAATTAGCCCAAGGCCTATTACTCGGCTCAAGTGGCCCATTACGGCCTATGCCCATAAAATTGCTGATGGAGGCCTCTACAATCTATCGCCCACAATTAGAGGGTTTGGTTTACCATACGAGCGATCGCACGCTCATGTGGTCTCAAATGCTGTATTTTCAGCTTTTCGGCTTTTGCCATCTAACAGTTATAGCGGGGTGTTTACACACCTGATTGTGAAAATGCACTAAGATCCACGAACACCCAAAATTTGAATTCATTCAAGTCTTCCATTAGTTGCTAAACAATAGGGTTAGTCTCTTTCTTTTACATCCTTAACAAAAATAAATTAATACTTGCCTCGACGAACAAAATTGGCTTGGCCCACTTATACCACTGACGAAGTTTGACAAAAAATCTTCTTGACGGATATCTGCATTGTAAACTAATTTATTAAACAAAACTGTTTAATCATGTGGTTTAAATCCACTTCATGATAACTTACAAAAATACAGCAGCATTTGGCCTACAACTAGAATGCTAGCCCACAATCCTGCCTTAGATCGAGAGAAGAGAAAAAGATTTCGACGCCTTGGTAATACTTGATTCTCCTTCAATCCTTGAGAAGTTCGAACCGGCAGAGAAGAGTGATATACGGCTGAACCACAAACAATAAGGGAAGATAACTTATCAATCTAAAAGAAAAATATAAAGAGGTAGAAAACCAAGACAAAAAGAGAAGGATATACGGCTAGAGAAGAAGAAGAGAAGAGAAAGAAGATTCAGCCAACAGAGGATAGAAGAGAAAGAGAGAGAGAAGAGAGAATTCAACAACAAGTCGAGAGGGGAAGAGGAAAAGAAAGAGTAGAAAAAGAAAGCAACAAACCCGAGAGGTACTTCCCAAACTTGGCAAAATTCAGCACTAAAAGCTAATAGGTAAGACATGAGATTTACCCAAAATCGAAGCAGACAAAGAAGAAACTCAAAAACATCAAAAACTAAATATATTTAATACCAAAAGACCAAATTCAGCAGATGCTACGTCAAAAGGTTCTTCCATATGCCGTAAATGACTACCTTTTTCCCCTCCAGTTGACTTCCCAAGGCTATAATTACCCCAAACGACACACACTCCCCCGTAATCAAATTCCTTGATTTTCTCCTAATAACCCTCTCCTTATCCCTCCTTGATTTTCTCCACTAATTCCTCCTCAACTCCCCCAACCACTCCATTGAAAATCCATTCAAACTCCCCATTAGCTGTGTTTCAGTCCAACTCCACTACCTACACAGCTCAAGCAGCAAAATAAATATTCTATTGTGCAACCAAGTACTTGAACCTTAGACTTCACAGTTACACAGCACGCCTCCTTGCCACTAGACCACAAGCTCTTTTTGTGTCATAAAACAAGCACTGATATTTATAAGGCATAAACACCAATGTCCAAATTCATTGAAGAGCAAAACAAAAAATTCTGCCAAGGCCAAGACTTGAACCAAGGCTTCTCAAACCATTGAAGAAAACAAGAAATTTATCAAAACATGCAAAAATTAAAGACTTAGATTTTTGGGGCGTTATAACTCTACCCCCATTAACGAAATTTTGGCATCGAAATTTACCTGGTCAGAAAAGATGAGGGTATTGTTGTCGCATCGCCTTTTCGGGTTCTCACGTGGCCTCTTCTGAATTGTGATTATGCCAAAGCACTTTGACAAATGGAATAGATTTCTTCCTAAGTACTTTAACCTCACGGTCCAAAATATGCACTGGCTCCTCCTCGAAGGTCAGATCTAGCCTAACCTCAATCTCCTTGATTGGCACAATATGTGTGAGATTAGAGCGATAACGCCTCAGCATGGAGACGTAAAACACATCATGAATTTGGTCTAATTCAGAAGGCAACTTAAGTTGATAAGCAACCGGTCCTACACGCTTCAGTATACGGTACGGCCCAATGAACCAAGGGCTAAGCTTACCTTTCTACCCAAATCTCAATATCTTTTTCCATAGGGAGACCTTGAGAAATATGAAGTCCCCTATAGAATACTCAATCTCTAGGCATTTAAGATCCACGTACGACTTCTGTCTATCAAATGCTTCCTTCAATCGGTCTCGAATCAGTTTTACCTTTTCTTCGGTATTAGAAACTAACTCAGGCACTAGAACTCACCGCTCACCTAGCTCAGTCCAACAGGTAGGAGTACGACACCCACGACTATATAACGCCTCATACTGTGCCATTTGAATACTAGACTGATAGCTATTATTATACGCAAAATATGCTAATGGCAAATAGTTTTCCCAACTACCTCAAAAATCTATTACACAACACCTCAACATATCCTTCAGTACTTGAATCACTCTTTCTAATTGACCATCTGTCTGGGGATAAAACACAGTACTAAAGTCCAGTCTTGAACCCAAAGCCTCGCGTAACTTCTTCCAGAATCAATACGTGAAGCGAGGATCTCTATCTGATATAATAGAAATCGGCACCACATGCAGTCTTACAATCACAGCCATATACAGTTTAGCCAACTTCTGCAAAGAGTAATCAGTACGAACTGGTATGAATTGAGCAGATTTAGTCAACCAGTCAACAATAACCCATACCGAATCTTTCTTGGTAAGCGTTAAGGGCAGCCCACTCACTAAATCCATGGTTACTCTCTCCCACTTCCAAAGTGGAATCTTAACTGACTATAGTAACCCTGAAGGTAACTGATGTTCAGCCTTCACTTGCTGGCAAGTTAAACACTTACCCACAAAATCAGTTACTTCACGTTTCAGTCCTAGCCACCAGTACAACTCACGAAGATCTGGGTACAATTTATTCCCGCCAGGATGCATAGCAAAAGGACTACTATGCGCCTCTCGCAGTATAGACTGCCTCAAAACATTATCCCTCAATACACAGACTCTCCCATGGAAGCACAGTACTCCTTCACTATTAAACCCAAAATTTGAAGTTTCCCTACTCTTAGCCTGTTGGAAATGAGGAACTAAAGACTCATCCAACAACTGTTTACCTTTAATCTTTTCAGTCTACATCGGTCTAACTTGTAACTCAACCAACAAGTTACCATCATCAAACAAGCTGAGACAAGCAAACATCACTCTCAAATTAGTTACAGCCCTACGACTCAGTGCGTTAGCTACCGCGTTAGCCTTTCTAGGATGGTATTCAATTGAGCAATCATAATCCTTAAGCAGCTCTATCCATCTTCACTGCCTAAGATTCAGCTTCTTCCGAGTGAGGAGATACTTAAGGCTTTTGTGATCTATGTTGATAATACACTTCTCACCGTATAAATAGTGCCTCCAAATTTTTAGTGCGAAAACCACCGAGGCTAACTCTAAGTCGTGAGTAGGGTAATTCACCTCGTGAGACTTAAGTTGGCGAGACGCATAAGCAACCACTTACTGTCCTGCATCAGCACAGAAACCAAACCAACATGTGATGCATCACTGTAGATAGTGAATTCCTTCCCAGACTCTGGCTGTATTAAGACAGGGGCCTCAGTCAGAACTTTCTTTAGTTTCTCAAAACTTTCTTGGTGCATATCAATCCAGTTAAACGGTACCCCTTTACGTAAAAACTGAGTCAAAGGTGCAACAATCAAGGAAAACCCCTAAAAAAACGTCTGTAATACCCTACCAGACCTAGAAAACTTCAAATATCAGATACGGTCTTCGGTGGTTTCTATTCCAGTACAACTTCAATTTTTTGATGATCAACCCTAACCCCCTCAGCAAACACCACCTAACCAAAAAATGTCACTTCTCGCAGCCAGAACTCACACTTGCTGAACTTAGCATACAGTTGTTTCTCCCTTAAAATCTGCAGAACAATTCAGATCTATAAGTAGGAATGGAATACTTGGTTCATCAGATCTATGAAGGCAGCTAGTGCATTCGTCAACCCAAATGGCATTACTAGAAACTCGTAATGACTATAACGAGTCCTAAATGTAGTCTTATACACATCACCTCCTTAACTCTCAGCTGATGATACCTAGAGCGAAGATCTATTTTGGAGAAAACTGAAGCTCCTTACAACTGATCAAATAAGCCATCTATCCTTGGTAAAGGATACTTATTCTTGACAGTCAGTTTATTCAATTGCCAATAATCGATGCACATGCACATGGTCTCATCCTTCTTCTTTACAAAACACCGGTACTTCCCATAGAGACATGTTAGGTCAAATGAATCCTCGATCCAACAGTTCTTAAATTTAAGCTTTTAATTCCACCAGCTCCTTCGGTGCCATCCTATAAGGGGCAATGGACACCAAAGCTATTTTCGGCAGGAGCTCAATACCAAATTCAACTTCGCGGCTCGGAGGCAACTTGGGGAGCTTATCAGGAAATACATCAGAAAAATCCTTAATCGTTCTGATATTTCCAATAGAAAAACCCTCAGAATCAGATATACCAACCTAGGCTAGAAATGCCTCACAACCCTTGTGAACTAGTTTTTCGGCCCTTAATGCAAATATCACATTAGACAGAAAGTCCCTATAATCCCCAATCATAGCCACCTCCTCATCCTTGACTACCATTTGCTTAGCAGCACAATCCAAACTTGTACGGTGTTTTACCAACCAATCCACTAGAAATATCACTCTTTGAACCTTCAGGGGCACATCTCTGAACAACTTGTCTACCCTTATTGATTGTCCCAGAGGACTTCACACAATCATCTTATTAATAGTACTCTCACACATGATACCCAAGGTGCTAGACACAATGCATGCAATGTATGAATGTGTAGACCCTATATCAATTAAAGCAGTGTAAGGTACATTATATATTAGGAACGTACCACTTATAACATTTGGAGCATCACCATCCTCTCGGCAACGAGCAGCATAGACCAGTGCTGGCTGCCTCGCCTCACTGTTACCAACACCTCTGCCTAATGTTCCACAACCTCGTCCCACACCATTTCCACCTCTAACCTGCCCACGACCTCTCAGTGGCTACTGACCACCTCTTGCTGGCTGAACATAACCCTGAACTGCAGCTTGCATTTGAACAGGCCTCTGGGGATAATTCTTAACTTGAAGCTCCATAGACCCACATCTGAAACATGCCCCAATCTTCTCTCCCACACTCAGCACAAGGTTGTGGTCTTGCAACAGAAACCTCAGCTTGGACTGGCCCATCAAACCTAGGCTTCTTCTTAGGCCTTCTAGAAGAACTTGAGGGCTCTGAATCCCTCTTATACCTGCCCCTATCTTTCTCACGATTTTGGTGCTCAGAGTGCTTCATATCCTCAGTGATTTTTACCTTTTCTACTAGGGCAGCAAAATCTCGCTCCCTCTGCGGAGCTATCAAGACTCGTAACTCATCCCGGAGGCCGTCCTCAAATCGTAAACAGCATTCATATTCAGTCACCACTATTCCACGAGCATAACGACTTAGTCACAGAAACTTTGCCTCATATTCAACCATAGTTTTATTCCCTTGAATCAAACTCAAAAATTCCTTTCTTCAGGCGTCCACATAACTTGCGCCCACATACTTTACTTGAAATGCCAACTTAAAGAAATCCCACGTTAACCGGTCGACCTGAGTACCTTCTCTCATAGTAAGCCACCACTGATAGGCTTCATCTCGTAGTAAAGACACTACACCTTTTAATTTTTTGCTCAGAAGTGCAGTCGAGATCATCCATTATTCTCTCCATGGCTTCCAACCAATATACATCCACACTAGGGGGTACTCCAGAACCACCCTTGAAAATTTCTACCCCATTCAACTAGAGTCGTTCTGAAATTGACCCACGACCCACAGCACCCGTACTAGACCCTGCGACCATTTCCAAAATACGGAGCATAGCTTGGGATAGTGCATCATCCCCAGCTGCTTGATCGAATGATCCCGTCTCAGTCACCGGTGAAGCTGGTGCTTCCCTAGCCCCAACATTAGGCATGTGGCCTGATGCCGAAGACCCAACCCTAGCACTTCCTCGGCCTCTACCACGGCCTCGAGTACGCCTACCGTAAATACCTCAAGTGCTCATTTCTAGCAACATATTATCTGTTTACGAAGTTTTATGCATTAGTTTGCAATTCCAATAATTATTAACAAATGTTTTATAATAAGTAGTAATCAGAGTTTTGTTTTCGCAAATCAAAAGTCTCCCTATAGTTTCCAGTTTACTCTCACTAAAGAGTTTCAGTACAATCCTATTATCTATAGTAATTTCTCAGTGTATTTCAGTTCAAGCAGTCTACAATATAAAGAAAATTACGGATTCGGTGTTGGAGACTCGGTGTGCTACACTTGTAAACCTTCCAAAACACTTCCAAATGTTTAAAAACTTATTTCACAGTCGAGTTTTGTAACTTGGCTTTGATACAATTAAATGTAACACCCCAAACCCGACCTAGACGTTATGGTCGAATTTGACGTGTCAGATTGAAGTGTTTCGAAAATTAAGCATGTTGGTAAGAATTTGTTTCTAAGCTTAGAATAAACCCTTTATTAAATAATTAACAAATAAACTGGACAAAATGTTTGTCTTGTTATCTGATATTGTTTTAATAAGTTGGTCTAAAATCGCAGAAGCTTTTTAGATTTTGTTGTTTAAAACTCGTGTCTTTGAAAATAGTAGTTATTTTAAAAAAAGTCGTCTTCTCTTTTCTAACAATTAAAAATATGTAAGAAAAAGTGCAATTAAAAATTTAAACCAACTCAAAGGCCTTATTACAAAAACAAACCTAACTATAATTTAAATTAAAATAAAAGTAAGTGTGAACAGCAGTAGTCGTGTGGCCAGCTCCGAGTCCCTCGCAGCACCAAATCGCCTAAGGCTGAGGATTACCAGTACAGTTAAAAGGAGAGGGTGACTTTATGAAATTCAGTGTATAATCCCCTAATAGTCAATCAATATACAACATGTAATATCAGTCTGGGCCTGAGCCTTATATAGTAACAGCACAGTGTGGGCCTTAGCCCAAAACAGTAACAGTATGGGCCCTAGCCCAATACAGTATCAGTACAATGCAATAATGCAACCCATCCTAATCCAGCCAGCACACCACTCCGTACCACAAACACACCATGTGGGGATAAAATCGACCCACCCAGCCAACACACCAATATCACAGCAAAGCTGCCAGTAATAGCATCGTAGCGGAGCTGTAAGTAACAGTGTCAGAACAAAGCTGCCAGTATCAATATATGTGGCAGAGCCACCAGTATAGTAGACTTCCTCCATTACAGCATCCCGACCCCATGCAGTATGTCATGTCATAAATTTTACGTGTATGCAGAATGTCATATATATCATGGAGTAAATTAGTCATATATATAACATAAGGCCATAGCAGTCATTTCATCATTTAGGGGTACAATAGTCATTTTACCCTCTAGGGGTATTTTGGTCATTTTACCCTTCAAGGGTATTTCGGTCATTATGTTGACGCCTCGAAAGGTCCACAGTTACCTCGTGCGAGTCAGATAATCTAAACAGTCATAACAGTGTAAATGGGCCCAAGGCCCATTACTCGCCCCAAGTGTCCTATTACGGCCTACGCCCATGGAATTGTTCATGGAAGCCTCTACAATCTATCGCCCACGATTTGAGGGTTTGGTTTACCATACGAGTGATCGCACACTCATGTGGTCTCAAATGCCGTATTTTAACTTTTTCGCTTTTGCCATCTAACAGTTATAGCGGGGTGTTTACACACTTGATTGTGAAAACACACTAAGATCCACGAACACCCAAAATCTGCATTCATTCAAGTCTTCCATTAGTTGCTAAACAATAGGGTTAGTCTCCTTCTTTTACATCCTTCACCAAAATAAATTAATACTTGCCTAGACTGACAAAACTGGCTTGGCCCACTTATACCATTGATGAAGGTTGACAAAAATCTTCTTGATGAATATCTGCATTGCAAACTGATTCATTAAACAAAACTGTTTAATCATGTGGTTTAAATCCACTTCATGATAACATACTAAAATACAGCAGCATTCGGCCTACACCTAGAATGCTATCCCACAAACCTGCTATAGATCGATAGAAGAGAAAAAGATTTCGACACCTTGGTAATACTTGATACTCATTCAATCCTCGAGAAGTTTGAACCGGTAGAGAGAGTGATATACGGCTGAACCACAAACAATAAGGGAAGATAACTTATCAATCTAAAAGAAAAATAAAAAGAGGTAGAAAACAAAGGCAGAAAGAGAAGGATATACGGCTAGAGAAGAAGAAGAGAAGAGAAAGAAGATTTGACCAGCAGAGAAGAGAAGAGAAAGAGAGAAAAGAGAGAATTCGGCAACAAGAGGAGAGGGGAAGAGGAAAAAAAGAGCAAAAAAAGAAAACAACAAACCCGAGAGGTACTTCCCAAACTTGGCAAAATTCGGCACCAAAAGCTAACAGGTAAGACACGAGATTTACCCAAAACTGAAGCAGATAGAGAAGAAACTCAAAAACCCCCAAAATCAAATATCTTTAGTGCCAAAAGACCAAATTCGGCAGATGCTAAATCAAAAGGTTCTTCCTAATGCCGTAAATGACTACCTTTTTCCCCTCCAGCCGAATTCCCAAGGCTAGAATTACCCCAAACGGCACACACTCCCCCTAATCAAATTCCTTGATTTTCTCCCAATAACTCTCCCCTTATCCCTCCTTGATTTTCTTCACCAATTCCTTCTCAACTCCCCCAACCACTCCATTCAAAATCCATTCAAACTCCCCTTTAGCTGTGTTTTAGTCCAACTACACAACTCAAGTAGCAAAATAAATATTCCATTGCGCAACCCAGGACTTGAACCTTAAACATCACAGTTACATAAGATGCCTCCTTGCACTGGACCACAAGCTCTTTTTGTGTCATAAAACAAGCAATAATATTTATAAGGCCTAAACACCAATGTCCACATTGAAAAGAAAAAAAAAATTCTGCCAAGGCCAAGACTTGAACCCAGGCTTCTCAAACACCCCCATACACACCCAAATCACTTAACCATTGAAGCAAACAAAAAATTTGTCAAAACATGCAAAAATTAAAGACTTAGATTTTAGGGGCTTTACAGAAATATTACTGAATTAGATTTCAAAGCATGGATAAAAATAAATCAAGTATTATATTTGTATATACATTTTGATGGATCTCTATATGTAAATCTCTATATGTAATTATCTTTGGCATGTCTACTTTGTAAATTATTGAACTAATCTGTTTAGGTGTAAATAACCTTGAGTTATTTAAATTTCTAGCTAGAATTATATATTTAAGCAAATTTTTTTAGTGTTGATGCTCCGATGCAATCTCGTGTATCAAGTTGGCCGAAGTACACTTTCTTTTTCCTACATTTTATATCCTATTTTTCGTTTTAGTTTCCTTTTTATTTTTGTTTTTGGGTAGTTTGCTTGAGAACAAGTAAAGACTTAAGTGTGGGAGTATTTGACCTGCTGTGAAATGTAGTAGTTAATTTGGGTCAATCTCGCACTTAAAGAGCTTGTTTCCTAAGCAATTTAAGATTTTAATTTACGTTTTTAGTATTTACACCTTAGGATAGAAAATTAATAAAAATAAGTATTTTTAACACATTTTGTAGGTGTTGTAACCCAATAGGCCAACACAGGCCTAAGGTTGTGCTAATTGGTTCAATTGAGTGTATAAGATGAAGATATAAAGGCTCAATTGACATAGAAACAAATGTTGAATGATGCATAAGCTTTTTGGGACGTTAAAGCACTAAAGGAATGACACAAGGCAATATTTGGGTGTTGTTTCGCACCACGCAAGGGGTGTGACGCGACACAAGGCCGACGTGCTGCCTAAGTATTTTGAGGTTATTTTCGTCCGCACAATCAAACTTAAATGAAGACCTAAGACTTGCCGAAGACCTAATTTGGGCTGTCAACACCTCTATAAATAAGACATTAGTTGTTGAATACAAGGGAGTCGTCCTAGAAGCCTTCAAAAACCCTTTGTAGTTTAGAATTAGTTTTAGTTTATTTTCTTTTCGGCTGTTTAAATAATTTATTGTTTTTCTTCTTGAATCAGTTCTAATTCAAGGACTTATTTATTTAATTAAAGCATTCAGTTTATATTTTCTATTGCATTTGTTTTATGTTGTTATTCCGATTGAGATATTTTCTACTACGTTCCCCATCCAATACTTAATCCACAAATATTCACATCTCTTTTCTTCTCCGAAGTGATCGTGTTTCTCACATGGTTTATTCAATCGAAGTTGGGATTATGAATAACATGAGTGGTTAAATCCCACATGGGAGATTAACGAGTGGATGAGGATGTGACTAATGGAATATTTTGGATTTCTCGAGATGGATTAGTTGGTATAAATTATGTGTTTTTAAACTGTTAAGCTTGACAACCTTAATAAGTTATCATAGGATAGACAATATTAGAAGATAAGTCGAACCAAGTAAATCATAATTTATCCTGGTTGAGAAAGTGAGGTCAGGAGATAAGCAAGTATCAACCAATTGATTAAGTAAATTAGAATCGGGAGGTAATAATTGCTTAATCGATGATTAATCCATTCTTGACCCCTAATCCTAAGTTAGTTGCAAATCCTAAAGTGAGTTAATCTTCCTGATTGGTTTATCGATTTAATTCATTTGTTTATTTTTATTTATTTTTATTCCTCTAAATCTATTTTATAATCCATCATAATATAAGAATTAACTATTACTGCTTCGACTTAGTATTGTAAAATGTATTTTCATTATTTGTTTCATCCTCCCTTGGGTACGATCCTCAAAATACTTTCAAGGTATTTTGTTGTACTAACTATATTACAATTTAACTTGTGCACTTACGGACACTGTGGTTCTTAATTATGATATTTTAGTGTTATATTTATTCTATAAATGATAACTCTTTATAGGCGGTTAACATATCTATACATTCTAAATTCAATTATCACAATCGATTACGTCACACTCTAGTAACATTTCCAAACATTCCTATACATTCTAAATTTGATTATCACAATCAACTTGTATGGTTATATTTAATTTTAACATTTCCAAACATATGTACCAAAATGAAAACTCTAAACTAAATACCAACTCAACATTAGGTACATGCCACTTGCTATTAACATATTAAACCTATACAAACTTGCTGAGTTGAGAGTTTACTTTCGAGATTTATGTTACCTGCGAACGAAAATAAACAAAATCATACGCTGAGCAATAGAGATCAGTGGTGCTAACATGATTTAAATTAATAATCACATATAAGCAATACAAAGAAGATACAATATGAAATTCAATTCTATTTAAATTAGAAGTTCATTTCTTGTCTCATGTGTACCAAACATCAATCTTTCAAACTATTTAACATGTCATATTCCATTATTCAATCACTTTACTATTGAATCTCATTAACATGGATGTCATAACATATCATAAGGGTTATGGAATATTTTATTCCTATTCTTAAGTCTATTAATTTCTTATATGACCGAATTCACCCTTAGGGCTCATAATAACCAAATCATGCATCATTTCATATGTCATCATTTAATGCTTAACATCAAGATACAAATATACAAGTCAATAACCAATGTCGATAGGCAAGATCCATATTTTCATAATCCCTATTAATTAGACACATACTCAAGAAGGATACACGAATCATTTAACCATGGCACCAATATATCTGGCACCCAATGTCTCATCGATACGTCTAAAGTATAATTTGCGCTCCATTTCTCATTAGTATAACCAAAGTATATAAATGTTCCTAGCACCTCATCGAAATGTCCAAAGTATAATATGCACTCCGCACCTCATCAGTATAAATCGAAGTAGAATCCCATACACTAATCCTATGGCATGCCAACTATACTCGACTCTGCCTGAGACTATGCAATATCAATTTATATCTTGCTTAATTCAAATCATGTCATTGCCTATCATGTTTTGCATTTATCACATTTTAAAAAGTTACCAACAATTTCATATTTGAGACAAGTAAATTCTTTACCTTAAGCATAGCTAATTGCAACAACTCATATATGTAATTTGAATTTAAATCATGAAAGCACAAACTGAGATAACTACTCGTCTACTACCTTCGCCTTTCTTTTATCATGAGACGACCCGAAGTCGTCTTTAGCTACGTTCGATAACTCAATTATAGAAATAGTATTAGTTTTCACCTAGTCACCTAAAAAACACAAAATTAAACATAATTTACATTTTATTCATTTAGTCCCTATTTTGATATGCTCATATTTTTTAGTATTTAACATCAAATCAAAATCTAATTTTATATTATTTCATTAGGGACATTGTACTTCTAATCTATAAAATAATTTCTTAAAAAATTTCAATTTATTCAATTTAGTCCCTAATGTGACAAAATTAACCATTAAGCTTAGTTAAATTTCTAATCAATTCCATCACTTTTCACTACCTTCTAACCTAGTCCTAACAAGCTGAAAATTCATACTTCAATTTATCTTCAAAATAAAGCTCAATTTCATCAAATATCCATTAATGTCAACTTACATTTAACTTAATAATTTGAAAATCTAATACATGGGTAAGACATGCTAAGTTAAGATGATCACAAGTCAAAATCTAATAAAAAGAAGCATTTGTACCTTATCAATTTTGGATGGTAAAACAGTGAAAAGCAAAGCAAAATTTCCTTCTTTTCTTTCAATTTTTGCACGGCACAAAGAGGAAAATGAAGACTCATCTATTTTCTCCCCACTATTTATTATTTGTAATATGATTAACACTCTAATTAACTAAATTAATCTTACTTAATTTACTAATTTAAGACATATATATGTTTATAATTATAATTATGAAAGCTAAGTGAATATCAACATCTTCATTTATATTATAAGTAAAAATGGTTAAATAACCATTAGTCCCTTTAGTTAATTTCTAATTGGGTCCTCAAGCATTTTCTAAATTAATACTTAATAGCGATTAAACTTTTACAATTTACTCCATGCACTATAATTAATGATTATATACATTTAATTTCTTGACCATCCATTAATATATTTTCAATTCAAGCATATAAATTCCCCTATTCATAATTTTACTAACTTGGTTGATGGAATTGAGTTCCAAAACCTCATTTTTTGACATCGTCTAAAATAGGGTCGTTACGATTATCCATTCTTTTAAGAAAATTTTTCCTCGAAATTTACTTGAAAGGAGGTGGGGATATTGTGATCTCATCAACTCGTCCGACTCCCAAGTAGCCTTTTCCATGCTATGGCTTCATCGTAAGACTTTTAAAAATGGCATGCACTTGTTTCTTAACTCTTTCACTTCTCAAGCTAAGATTTCTACTAGCTCTTCTTCAAACGTCAAGTCAAGTTTCATTTCTATCATTTCTACGGGTATCGCATGAGAAGGATTAGAACGATACCCCTAAAGCATTGACACATGGAGCAAATTATAAATCTTTTACAACTTTGGTGGCAAGGCCAAATGATAGGCAACTGGTCGAGCTCTTTCAACAATCTCATATGGCCCAATATATCTGGGACTTAACTTTCCTTTGCCACCAAAACGATAAATTTTCTTCCGTAGAGAAACTTTCAAGAACATGACATGTCGTCAAATGTACTAGTGAATTCGGATCAATTCCATATTTAAAGAGCTTGTTTTCTAAGAATTTAGGATTTTAATTTATGTTTTCAGTAATTAGACCTTAGGAATAAAAGTTAATAAAAATAAGTGTTTTTAATACATTTTGTAGGTGTTGTGACACAATAGGTCGACACAGGCCTTAAGTTATGCTAACTGGTTTAATTGAATGTGTAGGTTGAAGATATAAAGGCCCAATTGAAATGGAAGCAAAGGTCAAGTGATGCAAAGTGATCTGCCATAATTCGTTGTGGTAGATTAAAGTCTTTCCCGCACTTAATGAGCTGTTTTTAAAGTGCTTTTAGATGTTTTTTTGTGTTTTGAGTTTTTTATTGGTTTTCTTTGTTTAATTTATGCAAAATAAGTGCTTTTTATGTAATTTTGAGTTATGTAATGAACTAATGGGCCACAATGGGCCTAGGGATGATCTAACGACTTTATCTAGTGTGTAGGACACTATTTTTGGGCTTAGAAGGCAATGGAGGACTATAGTGTTTGCAATATTGGGAAGTGGTATCGCAACACTAGACTTCGAAGCCAAAATACCCATATTTTTAGAGCAGTGTCGTGACACCGATAATGTGGTGTCGCGACATCAAGTGACGAACAGGAAAAATTAATTAGGGGTATTTTTATCCTCACAATGAACCTTAATAAGATTTTTGGGCTGTTTAGTAACCCTAATTAGAATTGAGCATAAACTCTATAAATAGGCATGTTAAGTCTCATTTTGATAAGGCTTGGCCAAGTGAGTCATTTTAATATTTTTAGGTTTTTAGTTTAGTTTTATTTTATTTTCAGTTTAGTCCTTTTTTATACTTTTGTTACTATTTTAACTTGGATTTGATTTTGATCCAATGTCATAATATATTAGTTTTTCATTATTTTTTGTGGATTCCAATTGCAATCAAGGAGATCTTCACAACTATTAAATGAGGCTTCTTTTTTGAGCTTCAGTCGATATCGAAAAATGGATTTCTTTCTCTACTCTTGACTTTTATTTAATTTTTTGTATTTTGATTGATATCGAAAAATGGATTTCTTTCTCTACTCCTGACTTTTATTTAATTTTTTATATTTTGATCGATATCGAAAAATGGATTTCAATCGATATGAGTTTAAGAATTTTCATATTTCGATCCATGAGTAGGTAATTTTCTTTGGGAGTCTAACGAACAAATGTGTGAATAATTAATGAATGAATGAGGGTTGAGATCTAGGTTAGTTGGTTTAAATTATGTGTGATTAAACCCTAAGGAGTGTGTGGTTTAAGGAGTGTGTAACACCCGTAACCTGTCTCCCTCGCCAGATTAGGGTTACAGAATATTACGGCACATATCAAAACAAATGACAACATAAAATCATTCAATTATTAATTTAAATAACAAATATTCAAAACCAGTCATCATTCATAGCATATATACAATTACAACCTTATATTGAGCTTATGGAACCTAAACATCAATTTGGAAACAATTAAAGGATTAATTTGAAATAAAATAGAAAATGTAGAAAATCTAAAAATAAGGGTCACATAATCGTGTGACAGAGCTTAGGCTGTGTGGCTTAGGAACATGGTCGTGTGGCCAAACCATGTATAGTTCGAAAATAGGGTCACACGGGTGTGTTGCCAAGCCGTGTAATACTGGTAAACCGTGCAAAAAATCCTACACTTAAAATTAAACAGAATACATGACCGTGTGGGGTGACATTGTATGGCACACGGCCGTGTGACAACCTGTGTCCCATGCTGTGTGCACCTAATATGACTTCTAAAATAAGCCAAAACATTTCCTGTTCCTTAGGTGCCAAGCCAAACCTTAGGTGCCAAGCCAAACCAAAATCAACCATTCTCATACCTTCAAAACACATTCAAACAAACTTTAAACATACAAAAACATTCAACCTAAGTGCCTAACCAATATGCCCTCATTAGCACCACATTTCATACACCAAACTAAACACACATTCAATCATCTCAAGTTAATACCTTGAAGATATACCAATTCATCAATTTCAACACATCCATTATATCATATCATCAACACTTTCAAAAGGCAAGAACCAAACAACCAAAGTGCTCATATGAACATACATGAGACAAAATACCAAATATATATACACATCATCAAACCTTACTTAACCAAAGCTTAAAACAACATCATTATAGACCATTAAATTTAAAACTCCTAGTACAAGCCATTTATAAACAACTCAAAAGTGACCAAAACTTCTATCGAGATGAAGGGCAGATAGCATGTGTGCTCTGACTTGATTCTAATTGATCGAGATTTCTGATGATCTACAGAAAAAGAAAACAATTAGCATAAGCAACTAGTGCTTAGTAAGCTTGTATAAATCATAAATGTAAACTTACCAAATATAATTCAACTAAAAATTCATTTATAAAATTCATTCAGTAGCTCGTGAATTCATTCAATTCCTATTCACACCACAAATCTCACAATTTAATAAGTTCATATACATATAAAACTTATAATCACACCATACCATTTAACATTCATCAATAACCTATGAAATTCAAAACATCCATCTCATATTCATATTATATAATGCATTTATCATCCAATACTTATTACCTGATAAATAATTGTTCAAGGATGCCATGGCGTCTTTTAGCCACGGTCTTATTTATCTCCGACATGATGTCATAGTGTCTTTCAACTATGGTATTATTCATTTCTGTCATGTTGCCATAGTGTCTTTCAACTATGGTCTTATTCATTTTCGGTATAGTGAAATAGTGTCTTTCAACTATGGTCTTATTCATATCCGGTATAGTGCCATAGTGTCTTTCAACTATGGCTCATTCATATCCAGTATAGTGCTATAGTGTCTTTCAACTATGGTCTTATTCATTTTTCAAGCCAATGAACTCGATCCCCACATACATAAATAGATATTAAATTACCAAAACAACAACTAATTAATTTAACCAAGTTACGAACTTACCTAGACAAAAACGATTGCAAAAACAGGGCCGACAACTATTTCATTACTTTAGCTTTTCCGTGATTCAACTCCGATTGATTTTTTTTTCTTGACCTAAATAGTAATAATTTTCTTCAATTAACAAATTCAAATATCATAAAATATTGAAATTCATATATTTGACCCTTAATCATAATTTTACACTTTTACCCTAAAATTTTACTTTTTATTCAATTTAGTCCCTTAACCTGAAACATTCAATTCAATCATAAAATAATCCAAAAAAAGCCAACAAAATTTTCTATAATTCCAAAACAGCCCATATTTATCATATTTTTACAAGAATTTTATATAACTTTACTTTTAGAAATTTAGTCCTTTAACATAAAAATTAACCAAAATCATTTTACAAAATTGTCCTATTTAACTATCAAGCTTATAAATCTATCATAAAAATTCAAAAACATCATCAATTCATCAATGGAATAATTTAAAACATTTAACAGTTTTACGAATTAGTCCCTGGGTTAACTAGATTAAGCTACAACAATCTTAAAAACATAAAATTTACTAAAAGAGGAAGTCAAAATTACTTACATGCAAGCATTTAAAACCACCGAATGCTCAAGATATTCCCATGGCTACTTTTGGTTCTCAAATTCACCAATGGCTAAATGAAGATGATAATGGTTTGTTTATTTTCATTTGTTTATGTTTTAATAACTTAATTACCAATTTAGTCTTAATTATAGTTAAAAATTTCTTTATTAACCAAGCCTAAACCGTCCACTACCATTAAAAAGGCATAATTTCCTGTTAAGGCCTCATAAAATGTTTCTTTAAAAATTTAACACATTAAAGTAGCGATTAACTTTTTCATCTTTTACAGTTTAGTCCTTTTTCTTTAATTAACTAATTAAACTTTAAAATTTTTAGACCAAATTTCAATACACCTATATAATCGCTCCATAAATAATATTATGGGCTCGATTTACAGAAATGTGGTCTTGATACCTCATTTTCCAAAACCTCTTGACTCTAGGGACAATCACTTATACTTAACTATTCGTTCAATTTGCAAAATTTATTAAACCAACATTCAATATAATATTATAATTTATTTTTAAATATTAAATAATAATATTTACAGACTCACTCATCAGGTTTGTGGTCGCAAAACCACTTTTTCCGATGCCATCGAAAAATGAGTTGTTACAGAGTGACACATCTAGGAAGTAATTTAGGATAAATGAGATCGAGAGATAAGTTTACCTAGTACCTCATAATTTATCTCGGTCAAGAAAGTGAGGCTGAAAGGTAAGCATGTATTGGTCGATTAGTTAATTAGGTAGAGGCTGTGAGGTAATAACTAGTTAATTAATATCTAACTCGGTAAAACCCGAGTTTTGAAGTTAATTAGGATCACTGAAGTGAGTTAAGCTCCTGCCTGTTTTATTAGATTATTTTTGATTCTGTAATTGGTTGATTTTAGTTTAATTATTTTTTAGGTTAATTAGATTAATTGATGTTTATTTAATTTTTCGTAATATAATTTTAATTCGATATTATTTAGACTTATTAATGTAGATGATTAATTTCGGTTTAATTCAACCTCCATTGGGTACGATCCTCGAAATACCTACCAGAGTGTTATGTTGTAAAATTCTTCTATATTAAAATTTGACTCGTATGCTTTTGGACACTGCTGTTTAGTTGATTATCTATTTTGCTGTAGTATTCCTAGTCCAAACGTTCCCATAGCCTGGCAGCGGTCAAGTTGTTGACATCGTTCCCAAGGAGGTTTTGACATTAGACTTGAATTTAATTTTCTGCACTTGATAAGGTAAATAGGAAATTTTAGAATTATAAATACGAATTTTTATTTTTATTTTATTTCTTTACTGGATTTTTAATTTATTTTAATTTCTCCTTGATTAAATGTATGACCCAGAGTGGAATATTTCCTATCGAGCCAGATCCTGAACCAGAGAGAATTTTAAGGCAAGCCTATCAGCAAATGCAAAACCATCCACATGTAGTAGCTGACTTGCCACAAGGAAACCCACTTTTCGAGGAGAACATTGAACTGCCTGCACCAGTATAAAGGGAGCCACTGATGGCTCATCAAGAGAGGGCATTGCGCGAGTACACCCTTCCCACTTTAGATGTTGTCCGAGATAGCATTGAGAGGCCAACGTTAAATGCAAATAATTTTGAAATTAAGATGGTCACCATCCAAATGACACAAAATAACTTGCAATTTTAGGGAAATATGATGGAAGACTCGAACAAGCACTTAAAGAGATTCCTACAATTGTGCAACACATTTAAATACAATGGAGTGACTAATGAAACAATCCGTCCATGGTTGTTTCCGTTCTTGTTTTGCGACAATGCTTACGAATGGCTTGATTCCCAAGAGTCTGGTTCCATCAAGACATGGGATGACTTAGCGGGGAAATTTTTACAAAATTTTCCCCATTAGTTAAACCATCCAATTGAGGCGCGACATTGCTAACTTTATGCAATTCGAGGGCGAGAATTTATACGAAGCTTGGGAACACTTCAAGTGGCTGCTTAGGAAATTCCAGCACAACGATATGCAAGACTGGCCTTAATTGCAAATATTTTATAAAGGATTGGATAAAAGCTTAAGTGTCAGCTTAGATGGCACATCAGTCGGTGCCTTCATGAATAACTGACCGGCTGTGTGCGTGCGCACTAAAACACTAAATTTATGAAACTATTTTTAAAGCTCAGTTTTACTGCAAGCGTACAGGTTAATTGTAATATTTATAGGGTTACAATGGAACAGCAGAGTATTTCAAGGATCGAACCCAAAGGAAGAGGCGACTGAGCAATAACTAGCATACACAATAGAGTCTAAGCAGCTACCAATACGATTTTATAGTACGACAATTCATCAAAATATTTCACCAAATCTTGGACTAGGGGTATAAATCACGTAAATTACCAATTGGCTCCATTTTATCTTCTGATCTTAATTTTATCAACTTAGAAGAATTAGGTCCGGTTTATTTTCTAATCTAGTCGGTTAATCTGGGACTAACGAACGGGTATGCGGCAAGATTACCTTGTGGTCTCACTTTATCTTGATATTCCCTAAGGGGCGCCATTACCTAAGTTCTTAGTTCTATTCAAATTAGTCCAATTTATTATGATTTAGTCATTTGTCTAAGAAATGTTAGTTTACCCACATCTCTTTCAACCAACCTCCTTTGATGTTTAACTACTCATGCTCAAAGTAAAGAAAATAAACATAAACATTGAAAATAAGACAACCATGAAAGTAAAGCTTGAGAAAAGTATAAAAGTTGAGATTTTCATGAAAGAAAACTTAAATATCATGAAACCTAAAGCATTTAACAAAGAAATCTAAGGCAAGAAACATAAAAGGAACAACCTTTAACAGATTTAAAGTAAAATAAACTGAAATACATTAAACTAAAACTTAAAGAGTCTTGAAAGGGATGTATAGGGACTCGAAATGTAAATAAACCTTAGCTACATTGTTAAATAGCTTAGTTAACACTAAGAACAACAAGAACCAAAAGTAAATGCAGAAAAAATAAACTCTAATCTAGGTTAGAAGAAGAGAAAAGTAAAAACCCTAGAAAAGTGTAGAGAAAACCTAAAAAAACCTAGAAAAATTTGAACCTAAAACTAAGCTAATGTGTGTCCCACTCCTCCTCAGCAATTTTTGGCTTTTTTGAAGTGTATTCTACTGACTTTTTAATGGAAAAAATGCCTGTACATGGGACTTGTGAGATTGGTGGGTTGGATAGAAAAAGGTTGTCCTTTTTGTCAAATTTTGTCCCCCTAACAAAGGTGATATTGGGATACCTAGAGTAGGATATCGCGATATCTCGAGTAGTGTTGAAACTTGGGGTCTTCCTTGGGAGGTGGATATTGCAATACCCAATGGGATATCGTGATACCACTGAAGGGAGTCATTGATCTTCTACATTGTCAGAGGTATCACGAACTCAAGGGTTTGATATCGTAATACCCTTACCCAAAGTGTCGTTTCGCTCATTTTCGACCTCTGACACGTCCCAACAAAACTCAAACATACGTTAGGCCTCCAAATGGCACTAGCGGCCAATTTGGGTAAAAAATTAGATAAAAAGAGACATTTTCACTTATTACCTAAAAATATGAAAATAACAAAAATAACAAAAAACTATGCTAAAAACTCTATTTTGCCTAAGAAAAAGCTCCTTACATTATTTGGAAAAGCCTAATTTGCCACATCTATTTGTGGGAGATCAACTCGCTCATACTCTAGTCTTTTCTTGTCCTCAAGCAAACACATAAAACATGCAAAAAGATGACCCGTGGACTAAATTAGGTAACTAAGTTATATAGCAGTACAACATCAATTTTGTACAAGAATTACTTCACATGCAATTTAAGAATGATATCTAGCTAATTTACCTACTTCTAATGTAAATATTTTTAGGCCAAGAAGTTAAAGTATTAATAGAGTAGAGGCAAGGCAAATGAACATATGTACAAATTTTATCCATCAAAATAAATTATACGAAACACTAATAGATATTTAAAAATAATTTTTCATGTTCGGTCCAACAAACACAAACTATGTACAAATTAATGCTTCGGTGACTTATTCAGGTCACAAAGGACTTTTAGGCTTGTAATGTTCTGAGGCTGAGGTTGGTATAGATTCAAAGAAATTTCATTTCAAAATGATTCAACCACTATGAATAGTATAACACAGACATTGTTCTCAATTCCCCCCAAATGTGATCGTTACATCTCACTGCCTTATTTCTCCATTTCTCACCTTTTTTATTTCTCCAACAATATGGAAAAGGATGATTGATATTAGCTCGTTTTTGTGCACTATGATTTTAAGACTATTTTATGCTCCTTTCTTTTTATTGTTTTGAGAATCTTTGTAATTTGTTTGTTCTTTTCTCTCACAATGTTGTTGATCCTCACTTTTATTTCTTTTAATTTTTTCTTTTCTTTTTAAGCACGATTTCTAGCAAGAATCAATTATGAGCTAATTCCATCCCTTTTCACTAATCACTCGAGTACACTTTTGTGAGAAACCACCATCATGTTCCTACCTAACCCTCGACGTCCATAGCCTGACGTTCATTCGATAGTACGTTACAAAATTTAAGGACTGTGAAGGGTTAAGTTTTGAACAGAATTTCGGCTCAAGGTTTCAAATACAAAGGTGTTGGAACGCCGGCACCCCTAAGGCGTAGTAGAAAATTAAAACATTTAGCGATCCCAACCATGGATCCATGTGTGAGGAATGAATCGGGGTGAAATAAAGGTTTCGAAATTACCCAATCTTTATTTTGAGTAGACAGCAACGCCTCAGCAACGAGTAATCTGATCTACTATCGAACCAAGCCGCAATCTATCGTG
>CM025245.1:28320307-28332118 GCA_013677275.1 Gossypium schwendimanii
AATTTTTAAGCCCATATTTTGGGCCAGGTTGGGCCCGGGCCTAGAAACCAGGCCTAAAACTTTGTCTGGGCCGACTCGGCCCATGATCACCTCTAAAGGTTAGTCATTTAGGCTCAAGGCTATACAAAAAATGCCTAAGGTCTTTCCCAGATCAGTCACCTAGCAACAATTTATTAAGCATGCATCTATTTTAACAAACAATTAGCAGTTCGAATTATTTATCTATAAGGATCCATATCTTTTATTCATCTTACGATACATTTTATACATTTTCATTTCGGTTATTGCCTCTAGTCTATTATACCTATTAACTAAGTGAACTAATTAATCTACAATTAAGAGCAATAAATTATCTAATATCATTCAAAATTTACAAGTTTGGAAATACTATATACGCATTTGATATGTACAATTACTAACTTATTACTCAATTATAGTCTAAGCACCATGCAATAACAAAAATTAAAAATGAAAGCAAGAAATATATTTTGATTTTTTGAACATTTTTTGAAAAATATATAAAAACTAAAATAAACACAAAAACAAAAACAAACACACATAAAAACCTATGTGCACCCTCCACACTCAAACTACACATTGTCCCCAATGTGTTTAAAAGAAAGTATAGGAGGTTATCGGACTTACCTAGAACGGAGCATCATACTAGCTCAAGTGCCCACCTCCTTATTGAAGCTCTATATGTCATGTAGTCTTTCAGGGTAGCTCATTGCACATAAGAAAAACAAACATAGAAAAACAACAAAGACAAACCAAACATAAAATAATAATATCCAAGAAAAAAATCAAAATTGTTTAATAGTTTACATGCTGCATAAAAATAAGTAAATTTAAAATGTGAAAGCATGTAACTGAGCATTGGACGTGTCGTCCCGTGAATTGGTCTCGTCAACTCTTGGTACGTTTCTTCCTTTAGGAGCGATCTACCTCACTTTCATTCATCGGAGAGGCGTGCTCTACTCTCTTGGATCCACACCCTCAGACATATAACCTGTAGATGTAGTGGCTTCTTCCATAGTCTCATCTCGAGGTGTTATTTCACGACCCTCTAGCTCATCGTCATCTGTTGCCTCAACTTTCTCTTTTCCTTTTGTAGACTCTGCTTCCCCTTCGTTATCTTCACCCTCGAATGAGTCACTAGATCTGGTGGGCCATTGTATGGCTCCTCCCCCTAACTTGCCATGAACACCCTTATAAATGGCTTCATTGCCTCAAGCATTCGATAACTGTAGCGTATATCATGTCCTAGTCTGCGTTGCCACCGTGTAGGCTCACTCTCAGTTTCTTTTTCGACACTCAACCTTTTTGTAGATCGAGGTACTTCCTTTTTTTTCCACCTTGTTGATTCCACTCCTGAATTTGCTTACTATGAAGCTCTTAAAATTGTTGGAGCAAGGAATCTCCGATGATACTATGCGTTGGATGTTGAGTTTGCTTGGTGGATGCTATGTCGACACTAGCCCTACAACAGAGGTCAGTGACTAAATGAGGGAAATAAATACCGACCTTACCACCACCACCCGGATGTAGCGTTTCATTTGTCGATTCACCAAAGTACCTACATAAATTCTTTTTCGCTACAAAATGGAATACAATAGGGCTACTTTAAACACAGATACATTATTAGCATCCAATGCAGGGCAAAGATGTGTGCATATGAATTACATCCATATTTTCGCAATAGGGACATGATTGATTGCTTAAAAAAAAGGTTGTCCAGAGGAAGCTGTGCTCTTCTATTCACTTCTGTCTTCTGTATGGTAGTTTAGAATGGGATCCGTGTTTAAATTAGTAAAATGGTTAAAATTAAGAGACGACAAATTGTCCTCCTTGTAACACAACACCCCATAATATTCGTAGATGGAGGAGGGGAAAATATCAATATTTTTACTCCTAATATATACACTATCATGTGTAGCAATTTTCAAATTAGAGTAGCACTCTAGCACCACGGGGATAACGACAGGTTGCTTGGGAAGTAAGCAAAAGTTATCCCACCGGTGAAAACAAACATTGTCCCAAATTTCATCATTAAAAGATGAGGCTGAATCAAAACCACGTTTAGGGATAAACGTACGTCCTTGAATGGATTAATAAAATTTTTCGGCCTCCTTTTGGGAAAATTTGACGCCATTAATTTCGGCGCCAAAATTGAGGTAGTTTAGGAATGAGATCATTTAAGTATTCTTGGGGGCATTCTTATAGTTTTTTTCAATTAAAATCAATAAAAATAAATTAATTACCCAATCATAAGCAATCAATCTATAAACTAAAAGCTTAAAATGAAACTAAGAAAAAAAAATAACCAAGGGAAAACAAAACTTAAACAACCTTGATTACCGTAGTCGAATGGATTGAATCAAGAAGTGTCGTGTTCCCTAAGCCAAAATGGTGCAATACTTGCAAAGAAAGAAAACTAACAAAAAGTAAAGTAAAAGAAAAGAAATCAGAAAATGAATCGAAAGATGAAAGGGGGATTTAGAGGAAATAGAGTGGAGGAGAGTTTTTATGGATTTAGGATGAATGTTTAAGGAAAAATTTTGAAGGAAAGGGGTTTTGGGGTGTTTTAAGGCTTAAAAAGCCTCCAAAACATGCGGGTCGAGATATCTGAAACTGGTTATCGTGTGACCTAACTTGGATATAATGATACCCTAGAATAGATATCGTGATATCCTCTATTTTGGTACTCCACACATTCCATTCTGTTTAAGGAATCGCGATATCGAGGTATCACGATATCACTATGTAAAACAAAAAATTTGAATTTTTTTAAAGGAAAAAAGTAAAAAATTTGTACTTTTGAAATTCCAGTGGTATCACAATATCAGGGACCCGAGATTGCGATAACCGAAATATTTTTGGTCCTTCTCGAAACTGTCCAAGAATTCAAGATATCCCCTATTAGGTATTGTAATTTCACTGAACTTATCCCAAAAACATTACAAAATCATTAATTTTCATCCAATCCTCGAATATCTGACCTATCGAGTTCAAAATTAAACTAACACAAATTAAAATCCTAATCTAAATGAAGAAAATAAATGGAGTCCATGCTAAAAACATCTAATTATTTACAAATTCTTGTTCATTCGCCACATGTGGTGAGTTAAAAATTCAACTTTGGGTGGTCAGTCACATTACTAAAATGGTGTTTCATCGGTGTCCTCGACACTTGAAAGTGTCTTTTGTTCAATACGCGACTAAGGCCACTTAGGAATTGCATTTTCTTTCTTATCCTTATTTGTTTCTTGATTCTCTTGCGTGGCTTGCGAACACTTGAAAAATTACACCATTCCATAAAGTTTACAAACTTGTTAGCATGATAATTTTTTGTCTCAATTACTTGGCACTTATATTCTTGTGAGTGTAACACCTCCTTACACCTAGACTCGATCTCGAAACATTTGAAAACTTTGATTTCTCCCTCAATTTTCATAGTCAATTCACCTCGTCCTACGTCGATGGTAGTCCTAGACGTGGCTAAAAAAGGTCTCCTTAACAAAATAGGAATTTCTATATCCTTCTCAAAGTCAAGCACGATAAAGTCCACGGGAAAAATGAATTACCTAACCCTCACTAACACATCTTCAAGGAATCCCTTAAGCTCTCCCAAACCTAGCCTCATACAAATGGAAAATGGCATGAGGTTAATACGGCACCTAGGCTATACAGGACTTTCCCGAAACTTACTCAACCTATCTCAATAGGGAAGGAAATTTATCGCGATCCTTTAGTTTGGGAGGAAATTTTCTAAATACTACCGCGTTACATTCTTTGTTAAGTGAAATTTGCTCTCCTCTCCCTATTTTTCTCCAACGAGACATAACATCCTTAAGGAATTTGGCATATTTGTGAATTTTCTCAAGAAGTTCTAACAAGGGAAGATTCACATTTAAGGCTTTAAACATCTTGAGAAAGTCTATGAACTCCTTATCATCCCTTTTCTTTTTCTCTTCCAAGCGACTCGGAAAGGGTAGGGGCTTTGGGATTAGTGGTGGTGGTGGTGGTGGTGGTGGTAGTGGTGAAACGGTTCTACCCTCAGTTTCGACTTGCATGGGTTCACTCTCAAATCTTTCCTTCTCTAACAACCCCATCTCCAAATCTAGGATTAGGGATGCTCTCTTTCTTTTCACCTACTTTCTCCCCTTCATTTGGTCAAATAGGTTCCTTAACCAAAGCCCCAGACCTAAGGGTTTTCGCTTTTATGTGCTCATTTCCTTCTCTTTTTAGATTAGGTTCGATATTGTTAGGTATGTTAGAGGCTAAATTGTTTTGCACCAGTTGCAAAACTTGGTTCAATTTACTACGAATTTGGCGCACATAAACTTGCATTACATGCAATCCTTCCTCAACTTTACTTACCCTAATTGACATAGAGGGTCACTACTATAAGTGGGTTTTCTCTCTTAATCTTGGGGTGCCTTAAAATATAATGGGTTGGTATGACGTGTTGGGTTTTAGAGGGTTAGCATTTTGGTTCCCTCTATTTGAAGGTCCTGCTTGGTTTCCTCCCCACCTAAGGTTAGGATGGTCACATAATCCCAGATTATAGGTGTTGAAGTAGGTTTATATCCACTATTCCCCACATAATTCACCTCTATATGGTTGCTCTCATCATTGTGTCCTGCATTAAAAAAAGTTAGATTGGGCTGGTTTTGGACTTGCGCCTTAGTCAGACTCATCTCAATTTTTTTAACCTTTCGAGGACTTGTTGATACTTATCCTCGCTAGAGACAGTGTTTGCTGCCACTTGTTTGTCTTGATATATGAACCGCTCAGCTGGCCACATGTACGAGTTCATCGCCATGTCCTCGATGAGTTGACAGGCCTCGACGTAAGTCTTTGACATGAATGCTCCAATGGATGCTCCATCAAGACAGCGTAAATTTCCATCAAGTCTACTGTAGAAGGCTTGAAGTTGCAGACAATCTTGTAAACCATGGTACGGACACTTGTGCAACATCAATTTGAAACACCCTTAAGCCTCATATAATGACTCTCATTCTAATTGTCAAAAATTCGTAATGTCCATCTGAAGTTTCATGGTTTTTCTTGGGGCAAATACTTTGCTAAAAACTTGCTCACTAGCTCATCCCAAGTGTTGATTGAATCTATCGGTTGCGAATTTAACCACATAAAAACATCGTTAGTAAGAGAGAAAGGGAATAACCAAAGATAGATAGCGTTACTGGATACCCCATTATACTTAAAAGTATCACAAATGGTTAGAAACCACTTAAGGTGTTGATTTGGATCCTCATTCATTGACCCTCAAAATTGAAGGTTTGATTGTATCATTTCGATCATTATCGGCTTGATTTTGAAGTTGTTAGCATTGATCGTTAGGCAATTAACGCTTCCTCGAACAACATTTAAGTTGGGCATCACACAGTCACACAAAGTTCTTTGATTCATGGGTATTTGTAATGGTTGTCAATTTTCTCCTTATGGTTTTTAAATAGGTTGCTCTCTTGGTGAAATTCGAATGTCTCTTAGATGTTGTGCTCTTCTCGTGTGTGTGATGATACGTTCCGGTTCTGGCTCAAATGGTAAGACACGGTTACCAGTTTGAGTCATACAACGCCTCCTATAAACATAAGAGATTGAAAGTAGTTAAATCTAAAAACAAAATAAAAACAATAGAAAATAAGGCTATATCTATAAATCCTATCTTAACTATTTAACCCTACCTAAAATTGTACACTAAAAATTACTCAATCGTACACCATCTTCCCTAGCAACGGTGCCAACAACTTGATCAGTTGCGCGCATAAGCACTAAAGCACTGAATTTATAAAACTATTTTTAAAGCTCAATTTTACTGCAAGTGTACAGGTCAGCTATACAATTTATAATGTTACAATGGAACACTAGATTATTCCAAGGATCGAACCCAAAGGAAGAGGCAAATTGAGCAATAACAAGCATACATGATAGAGTCTAAGCGACTCCTAATACAATTTTATAGTATGGAAATTCATAAAAAGATGAGTTTGTAAGAAAATTAAATATTCTACTCTAAGGACTAAATCGTAAGAAATGCAAAACTAGAGGTGCTATTAAATAAATAACTAATTAGGGCGGTTGGCTTCGATATGGTTCACCAAATCTCAAACTACGGACAAAAGTCGCGTAAATTACCAAGTGGCTCCATTTTATCTTCCGGTCTTAATTTTACCAACTTAAACAAATTAGGTCCGATTTATCTTCGAATCTTACTAGTTAATTTGGGACTAACGAATGGGTGCACGACAAGATTACCTTCCGGTGTCATCTTATCTTGATATTCCCTTAGGGGTGTCACTACCTAAGTTCTTAGTTCTATTCAAACTAGTCCAATTTGTTACGATTTATTCCTTTCTCCAAGAAATATTAGTTTACCCACATCTCTATCAACCAACCTCCTTTGAGGTTTAGCTACTCATGTTCAAAATAAAGAAAATAAACATAAACATGGAAGAAAAGGTAACCACGAAAGTAAAGCTTGAGAAAAATATAAAAGTTGAGATTTTTATGCAAGAAAACTTAAATAGCATGAAACCAAAAGCATTTAACAGAGAAATCTAAGGCAAGAAACATAAAAGGAACAACCTTTAATAGATTAGAAGTAAAATAAACTGAAATACATTAAATTAAAGCTTAAAAAGTCTCGAAAGTAAGGTACAATGACTGAAAATGTAAACAAACCTTAGCTATAGTGTTAACCAACTTAACTAACACTAAGAGCAACAAGATCCAGAAGTAAATGCAGAAAAATAAAAGCTAATCTAAAGTAGAAGAAGAGAAAAATAAAAACCCTAGAAAAGTGTAGAGAAAAACTAAAAAAACTAGAGAAAGCTAAACCTAAAACTAAGCTAATGTGTGTCTCACTTCTCCTTAGCAATTTTTCACTATTTTGAAGTGTATTCTGATGACTTTTTTATGCAAAAAATGCCCCTACACAGGTCTACTATGATTAGTGGGCCGGGGAGAAAAAGGCTGCCTTTTTTGTCCAAGTTTGTCCCTTTGACGAAGGTGATATCACGATACCCAAAAGAGGATATGGTGTTATCTCGAGCAGTGTTGAAAATTGTGGTCTTCATTGGGAGGAGGATATCGCGATACCCAAGGGGATATCACAATATCATTAAAGGGAATCCTTGATCTTTTACACTATTTGAGGTATCGCGATCCCAAGGGTGAGATATTGTGATACATTTGCCCGAGGTACTGTTCTTGCTTGTTTTCGACCTTACAACACTCAAACACACGTTAGGCCTCCAAATGGCACTAAAGGTCATTTTGGGTAAAAAAATAGAAAAAAAGACATTTTCACTTATTATCCGAACATATGAAAATAACGAAAACTATGCTAAAAACTCTATTTTGCTCAAGAAAAAGCTCCATAAGTGCATCAAAAAATCCTAATTTCCCACATCAATTTGTTCAGATCAATAACACTTATGAGCAAGCCTGTCAATTGATCGAGGATATGGCAATGAACTCATATATGTTATCGAATGAGCACTTTTCCTATAGCTAAAAGCCATTGACAACTAAGGTGGTCAAGGAAGGTGATAAATATCAACAAATTCTAGAAAAATTACATTGTCTAGAGACCACTGTCAAGCTATCGATGAATGATGCGCTCGAAGATACACATCATACCCAGAGGTTCAATTGAAGGAATTGAATTACTTGGGGAATAAGGGTGGAAATCCCTATTCAAACACATACAAACCTAGTTGGAAATACCATTCGAATCTAAAGTGGGTAGGAAATCAAAGTAGTGGAAACCCAGCTCTGAATCCACTAAACCCTCTATATCAACCACTGCATGTGCTAATATCAGAAATTGATAGGTAATGAACACATTGGTTGTGGTCAATGCTTGGACCGAATAAAAAATGAGATGCAACTTATAAGGTCCAACATACAACACATGAATACCAAATACGCGCAAACTCGCATGGACAACGCACTTTGAACCTTCCAGTTTTGCGACGGGATTTTAAAATTTAGGGAATTGTCACAACACCACATTCCACTATCGCGGCAATGCACTTCAAACCTAATTTTTTTTCAAATTTTACCCCGTGTTACAACACTGCACACCAGTGTCGCGACACAAAAGTTCTAACCTATATTAATATTAAATTTTTGGTCTGTATTGTGACACCATACCTGATTTTGCGATAGAGCAATTAAAACCCAAAAAAATGGGAACATTCAAAGTGTGGTGTCATGACACCAACCCTTAATGTTGCGACACCAATGTCGAGTCTACAGTTCCAGACCTGAAAATTCACGTGCCTGAATGCTTAGTATATATACTAAACAAATCTTTTTACCCTAATTACTACCCCTAATTACTCTTTATAAACCTCCTAAACACTCCCAAAGGCAGTCGCACCACTCCCAACTCTTCATTGCTTCTGATTCACACCAATTTTCGCTAGTTTTTTCTCCTTCTCACGCCATTACTGTCCCACCACAGTTGTTTTTCATCTTTGATAGCCACCATCAATCCGCATTATCACGGTGACACATTCTTAATCTTTTCATTTTAATTTGTCATCATATTACTCAGTTGATTTTCATTATTACCAGCAATTCTTTGTAAATGGCTCTGAGAAAAGCTTGTCTCACAACACAACAAGAGGAGTCGAGGGAATTCAATTCTACTCATTTCTCTTGCCAAGAGGTCGAAAAATAATTCTTAGAACTCCAAGGTAAAACATTCATCCAATAACGCGGGTTTGACCGCTAGTTTAATTTGAACGACAATATTTGGGATTATAAATGTATCGACTTTTGCATTACATCAAAAGAGTCGACGATCGACTCAGTGGCGTACGGATTTTACACCTCGCTAAAAGAATAGGAGAATAATAAATCCTAGCATGACGTGCACACTCACGTGACTGTCTGAGGCAAGGAGCGCCTATGCACCCCTTGGGAAATATGTAATCTTTATAATGCACCATATTACGTCTTCGATGTGTTAGATAGACTAGATATCGATTATTTTGGAGACATAGATATGGATGAGATTTGTACGTACTTAACTAAGAAGAGAGGCATTTGGAAATGTCAATCGAGTACTAATATCTCATTGACATTCAATCAAGCAATAATGTTTTTAGTTGCCAAAAAGTGGATGCAGTTTATCTGCACGTGAATTTCTCCAGCCCTTAATTTGTCCAACATTAACACTTTTTGAGCTATTTTGTTATATTGTATCTTGTAGCATAGACAGGTATGCATTATGAAGTGGATCTACAAGGTGATGTTCACTTGTATTAATGGCAAGAAAGTCAGGATCTTTTCCCCACACCTAGTGACTCCCTTATGAAAGAATGCTAAAGTCTTAATGTCCATGACTGAACAATTCGTTAAGCTCACTAAGATTATTCTCGGGAGCTCCATCTACACCCAGTACGTCAAGCTCAGCCGTAAACACATTCAAGATTGGAACGAGCGACGAAAATAGAAATGGACGTTCCACCATCCCTCAACCGAAAGACGAAGGAAAAGGCAAGGAACTGATGATATGACTAATAATTCTAAATTATATAGACTTTTTTAGTTCATTCTGACTAGTAATTTGTGTAAATTTTGAGTATTTGTACAGCAAATTTTGTGATTTTATGACAAATTTACCAAGATGGAAAAAAAATTAATAACAAATCTCCATTTTTAATTATCTATGTGCTAAACTTTTATAATTTTGCTAAATTTGAATAAGTTTAGTGCAAAATGAGGAAAGACAGTCTCAAAGCTCACTTCTTTTATAGTCAAATGCTATAACATTCTTATAATGCTCGCCAAGCAGAGGAGGGCTAATAATGAATCAGCTATGGATGTCCAAAATAATTTAATTTAATTTGTGAATCATGGGACAAACTTGACCCGGTTTGTAATTAGATCGTAGAAGTGGGCAAGCTTGCTGCTTGATTTTGAAGCCAAACAATCCATTAAAGGGGGAAAGCCCAAATTAGGTTATGAGTAGCCTAACCATCCATGGATTAACTAATTAAAGGTCTCTATACTTGTAAAAAAACCACAAAATAGCCTCATCCCTTAAATCAAGCCTTGCACAAGCTATTTTTAAGAAATTCATCCACTCTCTTTCTCTTATCAAGGTGGTCAACCACAGAAGGGGTGACTGGCATGCTATTTTTAGCAAACTCAAGCTATCCCCTACTATTATAAATACCCTCCTTCAACACCTCATTTCATCATCCCTCGTCCCTTATTTATCCATCTTTCTCTTTTTTCCCCTTTTGTTTTCCTTTTCTGTTTTCCCATTTTTCAAGTGAGTTGTCCAAGGATTTAAGAGCAACCCATTCTGCCATTGGTTTGACTGTTATGATAAGGAGTGAAGCATAAAGGAGCAGTAAGGAAGTTGTGCTACGGAGAACCACCGGAAATGACTTTGCATTTATTTCCCTTCACTCTTTTAATTTCTTATTGTTCAATTTAAGAAACATATTTGCAACTAAAGTTTATGTTTTTAATATAACTATGGTTGCTTAATTCCTTCGGTGTTAGAATAATTTAATTTATATAACTTAGATTACTAATATTGTTATGATGTTATGTGCCTTGGTTGTTTATGCATTCAGATAAAATTATGACTATGTTATTCAAACATTATAAATGTAGGAATGCAATTGAATTAATTAATTAATCCTAACCGGACTATAATTAATTGACACAATATCTGAATGGTGCATGTTTAATCTATTTTTGATAAAATTGGATTAAATTTCATAATAATTCGAGAGAACCCTATTACCTTGCATAATCCTAGGATTCATGTGATTAAATTGTTTCAATATAGAAATATGCTATACTTAATTGCTAAGTTGTTGACATAGACATATGTTATACTTAATAATTTAATAAGTTGAATTCTTAAACGATGCTTGAAAAAGTAACCTTGAAGTCGTAACAGACATAGACATATGTAGACAAGATGTTAAACCTTAGAATTTGAGAGAAGCCAAAGTACTCGTAATTTAAATAGGATTAATAAACAACCTAGTTGCCATGAAATTTTTCGTAACATCATTAATAGTATTTAAATATTTCTACGTTAAGAAGGAGAATTATTCTAACGCATTCATGCTATTGTGTTTTCTCTTAAAGACTTGCACACTTATTTTGCTTTTTATTTGATTTAATTTAAAACATACATAGGTTAGTTTAGTTTAATTAAAACACATCTCTTTAATTTATTTTCCAACACCGACCAATTTGCCTAGTAAATAATTTTGCAATAATTGATTTGCATAAACAGTCCCTACAGAGACGATAACTCTTACTCACTACTTTATTATTTATCAACGATTGTGTATACTTGCACATCAATCGAATTATTTTGAGACAATGACCAATATGGAGTGCGATATACGGTGGATGAAGTGGATGGCACCGTTGGGCATGGGCTATGCCCAAAAATTTGGGATTCCCATTTCAGAGCCACCACCAAACTGATACCCACCCATNAAGCCGATAAGGAATGGGAGGAGGAGCAAGAAGGCGATGACGAGGACGAAGAAGAAGAGATGTACTTTGATGAGGATCTCAATGAGGTTTTCCAATCAGAGCCCGATTAGTTCTCCGAGTTTGAGGGTTGCCACACCAAACACGGGTTGAAGGAAAGACCCGATGATTGAGGAGTGTGGAAACACGAAAATATGTAGACTTTTTCATGCCCTTTTTAACTCAAATTCATGTAGTTTTGGTGTAATTCTTGTCGAAAAATATAATATAATTATAAAATAATTAAATTGTACTTAAATTATT
>CM025245.1:28371575-28382731 GCA_013677275.1 Gossypium schwendimanii
TTAATTAATTATGGTTGAATGGTTGATTTTGCAAGATTGGTATTAAATGTGCAATAAATTGAATTTGTACGGAAAAAAAGATGGTAACTGAGTTTTTGGGTGGTGTTGTGCTAATTAATTGCTTTAATTTTACAAACGGTTTAAAGTGTGTGTACTAAAATTTTTTTATCATGATATGTTAGTGTTACATTTGATAATTGAATATGGGAAATTGGTGAATGAATTGCTTGATTTCATTGGATGCCAAATGGCTATGTTACATGTTATACATAAGCATCTTGTTACATTAAATTGAGCTCAATAATGATGGATTTATTTGCTATGTGTGATTGAATATATTGGTAACATGCACGGTAGATCCACTGGATATAGTTGGCATGCTATAGGATTTGTGAGTACTCACCATATTGATATGTTATTTGTGAGCAATGAGGCTCTAGGTGGACTGATTTGGAGTAGATAAGGGAGTGTTGAGCATGAGTCTCCACTCAATGGGTTATTTGAGGCACTATAAGGGAGCGTGTGCTTCGGTCCGCTCAACTTAGTGTACTGTATTTGATATTTGTGAGAGTTTGAAGATCCGTTTATCTGATGTATGATCACCCGATTAAGCCTTGAAAAGTGTATGCCAATATATTTATGTATGTTTGTGCTATATCAATTGATGATTAAAAGCCATGAATGATTGATTTTTGGTATTGAAAATGCTTATAGAAATTAAATTGACATATTTAATTCTTTTTGGCTGACAATTGTTGAATAATTGGTTGTGAATTAATCATGAATTGGGAGTTAATTTACTAGTCATTTTTTTAAACATTCATTGAGCTTTATAAAGCTCACACCCTCACGTTCGTGTAGATAATTGTCGAGATTGAGGAGCTGAGGAGCCGAGCAAGAAAGTTCCAAGAGATTTAGGCTTGGTAGAGACTATATTACGCATTTTAAGGACTGTAGTCGGGCATTGTGAAACTCTTGGGAATTAGTTTGATTTTGGTTGTAAATGGACTTTGGACATTGAACATTTATTTTGAATGGTTTTATAATAATTTTGAGGCATGTTTGAGTTTAATTATTGATTGATTTATGGTGTATTGTTACTTGATAATACGGTGTATGAAGCATAAAATTTATACTAACGATTGTTTAAATGAAGCTTCTATGGAGTGGTTTACTAGCGGCTAAGGTACACCACTTGTTTGATTTGCATGAAATTAATTGCTTAATTCTTTAATTGAGCTTAATTGATGTCCAAAAATTCAATTGAAGTTGAGTGTATAGATATGTTAATTAATTGTAGTTAAATCGGGTTTAATTGCCCATTTAAATATGCAAAATTGGGTTCTAAAATGAATTTTCTAAAAAAATAGGTGTAGTGGTTTTCACACGGGCGTACGGATAAGTGACACGAGCATGTGAAAACTGGAGCTTATCACACACGGGCATGTGAAATTTCTACACGAGCGTGTGCGATCTGCCAAGAAGTTTTTCACAACACGAACACAGGCATTTAATGACACACGGGCTGGGGGACACGACCGTGTGGGTTTTTGGGGGGTTTGAATTTTGTCTTTTTAAATTGATATTCTAATTTATTTTTGTCAGAATTTAGTCCTAAAAATTGATTAGTCTAATTAGAGCCTTAGATGATAAGGAAACTTGGTGTAATTTTAGGATTAGTCTCGTAATGGGTAAAATTCAATAGAAGCACACTTAATTTGTAATTTGGATTAAGTCCTATAGTTGGTATTTATTACAATTTAGTCCATAATAGTAAAACTTGAATTAGACATAGAAAACGAACTCAGTTTAAGCTAAAATTTTTAGTAATGGAAAATTTTGACTAAAAGAAGGTCGGTAAACATTTAGATTTAAAATCAGAGTAGTTTTACCAAAGGTGGTAAAATAACGAAATTGCCCTTAGGTTAACTTACCTAGGAAGAGTTTAAAATTGGTTCGTAATTTGCTTCCGCGTTAATAAATAACTAATAATCAGATAAGAATAACGGTTTTATAAGGTCAGGGTGTGTCTTGGTTGGTCATTAGTCGGAGAATCACTTATGTGGCTAATATAACGCTTTAAATTTTGATCAGTCTATCCCGATCGGGTTTAGGGTTCACATGGTCCTTGTAAATTTGGACATATTTTGTAGTTGTATGCACGCCGTGCCCCAATGTGACCGAAAGTGTGATTGAACCTTTCACCTCGACAGAGTTGTTCGCAAAACCATACAGTGGGTGGCTTTGGATGATGAATGTTCTTTTAAACCCATTTTTTTATATGCTTCCCACGATAGAACTTCCACTACACTTCTACTATATACTAGTATCCTCTTAACTTCGAAGCCTACGACCGTTGCTGAGACTACCATTGGGTCATTTCTCTCTTGTCATGGATTAACTGTTCGTCATCGCTTTCAAACTTAACATTCCACTTCTCCTGGTGTCGCACCCTTTTCAGAGCACTATGCGACATTACACCTCTCATGTGTGCATGCCTTTTCGTGTTCGAATGTACCCAGTCATTGTCGGTGCCTACGATAACATGAAAAGGTGATTCCTACGATCGCATTCAAATTGTAGTGTTAAAGATATTTATTTTGGTGCTTAATCTTGAAATTGTAGATTTCTTAATATTTTAGTTTCAAGGTCGATATGGATTTTGGTGGTAAGCGAGATCGTGAGGATCAGCTTGGTGAGACTCTCAAGGAGTCATCTGTTTATCCAGAATGTGTGTCTGTTCAGAAGTTGGAGGTCGCGGTGGTTTTGCTAGCTACGAGTAACGATAACCCGAAGGTTGATTCTGAGGCGTTGACTCGATTAGTGAGAGAAGTTTTAGAGAAAGTGTTCGAGGCTAGTTTAGAAAGAACTAGAGAATTGGTTCAAGGTAAGTGTATGGATTGTGGGAAGAAAAGAGATCGTAGTTTTTCGGGTTTGAAGCCTCAATCTGCGAAACGTGTGAGATTGTAACGAAATGTTAGCAAAGGTAGTGTTGAAGGTTCTGGTAGCAGCACAGATGTGTCGATTTATGGGCATTGTAAGAAGTGTCATATGGGAAATGTCGAAAAAAGTCTGGAGCATGTTTTAAAGTGGGTCCACGGAGTATTGAATTAGGGAGTGCCCTCGTCAACATTGAGACAGGTATGGTTGTAGGTTATTTTGACTATGTGTGTTATTGTTGAGAATGGTTTGACTATATTTTTCGTTGGAGAGTGTTTTATGGTTGTGTTGGTGGGATAAGATTGTTTTTGTTAGGGGTCGAGTATGGTATGGTAATGTTTTGGGATTAGAGTGCGTAACAGGAGCATAGTGGGAAGAATTGGGTTTAGATGGCGGTTCGGTTTAGTAGGAAATTTCAGGGGCAAATTTTCTTTAAGGAGGGGTAAGTTGTAACATCCTGAAATTAGGGGTTAGAAGGATTTAGTTTTGTAAATAAGACAGAGGTTTCGTGTAGATTCTTACAATTTTTTCTTTCATTTTGGGAACATATTAAGTCTACTGGTTCAGTGGTTATGGGTGTGTTGGATTGTCCTTGGGTCTCAAGTTTGAGTCCTCATGTGTGTTAGAAAGGAATTGGTTTTATAAATCGGGTTGGTTTTGTCTTTTGGATTAATGAAAGAATTGATTTGATTTCTTTTATGTTGCTTAATTGAAATTCTTATAGATTAGTTGTTTGTGGAATTGAGTTTCAAAACGTTTTTGTGGAAGCGTAGCAATCAGTTCTTGGTGCTCGGGGGTTCCGATTTAAGGTGTGTATCTGAACCATTAGTGATTAGGGTCTGCTTTGCTACTGCAAATTCTTGGTTTTAGCCTATTTCGGTGTGATTTTGTGACCACACGAGTGGCCACACGGGCGTGTACCGCACACGGGCGGTTCACACAGTTGTGTGACATTGGGAATTAAGGTTTTTGGGTGATTTTTAGTGCCACACGGCCTGGCCACACAATCGTGTGGCTACGATTTGGGGATTGTGTCCTTTAGCCACATGGGCGTGTGAGTTTTCCACACGGACGTGTCTACTCTGCTCCTTATTTTGGCACTTTTGGACAGTGAGTTACATGGGCTACTCACACGACCGTATGCTTCTTCCACACGGGCATGTGTTTTTTGCACATGGGTGTGTGCCTCCTTCGCATGGCCATGTTGTTCTTCACACAGCCTAGACCCATCTACACAGCCAGGGCACACGACCGTGTGACCCTATTTCGTAGATTTTTGTTCTGAGTCATAAACTGGCTCGCTTTATGTTTCTCTGTAATCTGACTCTTGGTTAGACTTCTGTAAATGTGTTGGGGCTCTGTTTTCAGTTAGATTCGTGTGTGTATTTACAATTATAGGATGTAAGTTAATTGTTTGTTCATGCATTAAGGTGATGTGATAGATGGATATGAGGTATTTTGTTATCGTTATTTATTAATTGTATACAAGTGATATTGACTCTGTAATTGGTCCACTGAATATGTATTTCTGTTCTGCAAGTTTGTTAGCATATTGAGTGCACTTTGGCATTTGCATCGAAATTTGGGGTTTTGGTCGTAAAGAGAAGGAAGACTGATTTGCAAGTTTAACTGCAATACTTTTGTATGGCAGTTTAACGAACTATACTATACGTATACCAGCTCAGTTGTATACATTTACTTGAATGGCTTAGTTCCACAATTGTGCTGTGTAGGGTGGATGGGCATACTATAGCCCCTATATGGTGTGTAGGGTGGTCAGAGTGGTGTTTGATGGATGGGTGGGTTTTTTATTTATTCTGTTGCATGCATTTCACATTTGGGTATAAGTCTCTCTGTATGGTTGTGGGATTAATGGCGTTATAATTTGAATAGTCCAACATGTCTTTGTATCTAGTGTATTTGGAATAATAACTCTATGTTATGTTTATTAATGGACTACTTGCAAGACTGACTATTGGTATAAGTTGATCGCTCACTGTCTGTGTGTGCATATTGGAAGTATTCATTTCGATACTTTGTCAATTACCTTCTGTTTATGTTTCAGACTTACACTCAGCTCGCGTAGCTCACCCCTTCTTAGTTTCCTTCCTTTCAGGTAATTCTCGTGTTGGGTGTTAGACTCAGTGCATCGGTGATCTCAAAACTTCTAAGTTTTTTCTCAATCGGATGAAACTTGTTAAAGTTTCAATAATTTTGTTAAATCATTCTCTATTGGATTGTTAGTAATTTTGTCTTATGGACTGTTGTATAAATTACTTTGTACATCTTTTTTCGTAAGCAGTTTTGATTATTCTGAAATATTTGGTTTAAACATTAATACAATGTAAGTTTTAAACATAAAATACTGGTTTGTGCTTTGTATTTAAACTGTGAGTATTATGTTTTCTGCTGTGAATTATTTTTCATAACGCCAGTCTTTTGAATTTCCAAATCTGTTTGATTTCAAATTCGGCGTTAAAATTGTTAAACGATTTAGTTCAATTCAAGCAAACCGTATTCAGATTAAGTTTTAAGAAATTATTTTGTAAAATGTTTTAGAACCACTTTGGTGGTCAATGTAACCTCCAGAACTCAGTCTAACTTCTAGGCTGAGTATCGGGGTGTAACATATATAATATATCATCCCGAGGTAAAAAGTGTTAGATATTCGTAATGATAAGGAGAAGGATGAGTATTATACTATTAATAGACCCATATCATAAATATGTTAGAGTGTTATACTTACGGGAATACTCTTGATGGGATCTACCTATGTGAGTGGAAGTGTGGTCATTTCTAGGAGCTCAAGGGCTGGGCTTTGACAGCACTCATGAAAAAAGATTATAGGCACGTGGCCATAATAATGTCTCTAGGTACTTTTCATTGACTGGTGTTGAAATCATTATGTGAGATGTGTTCAGTTAATCAAATGAAATAGTTGGTTCAAAGCATAATCTACCATGTAATTTCGATTAACTTTAACATATTTTCACTTAGTGAATGTTCAATCGTAAGACACCTTCATTTATGCAATTAAGTTTCAAGATTATCAAAATCTAGAATATTTTGAAAATAGAGGGAGATTGTTGGAATATTTTCAAAATATATATAATGTTCCAATAGTTGCAAATGAAAAAGTTATAAGTACAAAAAAAAATCATGTTAGAAATTTAGCCTATTGGACTAGATTAGTTAGTTCATAATTTAAGGTTGACCAAGGTTACAAGTTTATTTGATTGTGAGTTGATTTGGATTTGTTAAGTTTTTATATTTTTTTATTTATTGTATTATTATTATTTGACTTAAATTTTTAGTACGTTTTTAATTTAAAATTTAAAGAATGTTAATATATATTTTTTTGTCATAATTAGGATATTCATTGATGACAGTAATGATTAATTCTTTCACTGTGAGTGTTTTTCGGAGAGATAAACAACTAGCCATAAAATGTACTCTATTCTCATAGCCAGTGATCAAATCTCCAACTATATGATTGAAAAATGAGTTGAGCAACTCCTACACCACACTTCATGGTTAAGGATATTAATATTTTTATTAGGTTTACTTTTTTTCCTTGATACCTAAATTATACTATTTTTTTCAAATTAGTATTTAAACTTTTTTTTATTCAAAAATATGCTTAAGCTGTTATATTTTCCGCAAAATATAAATAAAGATTATTTTGTATCTACTTTTCTTTCTCCTTCTTTTTCCCATATTACCTCTCACATCTCTCTAAAAACCCAAGTCAACCACCGTGCAACTACCATCCCCAACCATCGTTCAGCCGGCATGCACTGCGACAAAACTTCCATTTACTGACAAAAGTATATACTAACAGGCTAAATTCGGTGTATAATGTGATATATTGACAGTAAACTCAAATTCTTCAATATAAGTTGAATATACATAGACGGAATATATGTATCCGTCGAAATCGATGTTCCATAAGCCAACTTTAACACGTTGTATTTCTTTATCAAAAAAAAATATAAATATATATTTTCGAACTTTTTCTTTCTTACATTCCTGATCTCAATACTTTAATTTTTATCTCCCGTTTTTCCTTTTCCCATTTCTTCTTTCATATTGTCTTCTTCTTCTCTAGGTCTAGTTGGAGTGGTAATCAGCTTGTTTGTGAAATTAAAAATAGCAATTTGCAGTCATACATGTTGTTTCTTCTTATATAAAGTAAGAACTCTTATTTCTCTAAAAGAATATATAAAGGGCAAATTATTGATTATTTCTGGATGCCAAAAGCTTTCATTTTTCCTGCTATAGAATGTCTGCTAACATATAAAGGAATATATAAAGGGCAAATTATTTATTATTCCTAAATTTTCATCACTGAATTATGAAGTTCCTCTTTGCAAGTAGAGGTTCTTCATTGGTCTTTTCCCTTTGTTAACATGAATCTTCATTGCTTGATTTAGATTTATTTATCTGCAGTTTTAGTTGCCTTGAATGAACAAAATGAGAAGCCATCCTGATGGTCACTAAATTAACTATAAATACGACAAAGACAAATGCACTTATCAAATAATAGTATAGCTATAGTGAGTAGGGAATATCATATCAACGAGAACTAAAAGTACTAGTAATTATCATCTTCTTATTATCTAGCCGACAAATTGGGGTGATATGTTTTAATCTAAAATTACTAAACTAATTTATCTCATAATGCAATAGAGAATGAAATAGGAAAATAATCAAAGATAACCAATGAGATAGAAATACCCAAGAAAGAATCCACCTTAACTTCACCTACTATTACGAATCTAAACTAAACGATTTATTCACTTGTGTCTTGATCCATAGAAATCCCTAAATTATGTTAATATCCTTTTCGAGAGTAAGAACAACTGACTCTAGGTTGATTAATTGAAATTTCTTTCTAATTAAAACCCCTATCGTCGTATTAACTTGATCTATGGATTTCCCTATTAGATTTGACTCTAATCTGATAGATTTATGTCGTCCTATTTCTAGGATTGCATGCAACTCCACTCAATTATGCTAGATCTACTCTTAAATAGGGACTTTTGCTCCACTGAAATAAGCACATTAAACATGAATTAATATCCCAAAAAAATTAAAATACGAAATAAGCATACATAATTGAGAAAAAGAATCAAGTATTTATTGCATAAAAATAGAATTTAAATAATAAGATTCGTCATAGGTTTCATCCTCCCTAGGTATCTAGGGAATTCAATTCATAATCCTGAATAGAAACATCTCAAAGTTAGGATAACCACAAGACATAAAGAAACTCAATAAAATTTTGAAAGAAATTAAATGGAGACCTTCAACCTTGAGGGAGATCCATTTCCGAGTTGATTCCGGTGGCATTCTTCGAGTGTTTTCTTCGATCTTCTCTGATTGTCCCCTTCTCTATTCTTCTAATTGCTATTTATAGTCTTTGGAATGCTCAGAAAGCCTAAAAATTGGGTTTTTCCGCGTATTTGGGAAGTAGAGTGCGAAATCGACACGGGCTAGCACATGGGCGTGTGGTTAGCTTGTGTGGATCCTGAAAATAGCTCTTTTTGTCTGATTTTGGCTCGTTTTTCGCTCCTTTGGCTCCCAAATGCTCTCCTAAGTATAGAAACATGAATTTAAAGGATTAGGAGCTTCAAATTCACATCAAAAAATGCATTAAGAATGAGATTAAAAATATGTTACTTTTATAACTTATCACATCATCGGACCTTGAGTATGTTTCAAACTTTGTATGTCTTTTGTTCAAGTTATGCTATTCATATCTATAATCCAAATTCCTTATTGCACACCATTTCATTATTTGCTCGGGGATTTAATAGTTTTGCTTTTTTTTTGTCAATTTCCCAGATGTTATATATCGTTTTTCTTATTCTTTAATGTTGTTCTTGCATTCAGGAAAAGTTCTATGAAATCTAACATTATTTAATGCCAAATTAAAACTATATTTTTGAAATCAAATTTTATTATATTTCCCCATTTTTTATAAATATTCTGTTGATATATTATTATGAGGTATTATCTTTTTAGCAATTTGATTCCTAATGGGATATTATAGGATATTATTATGAGATATTATATCTTAGCAGTTTGATTCCTAATGGGATGTTATAAGATATTATTATGCGATATTATGTTTTAGCAATTTGATTCCTATGTAACTACTATTATATATATATACCTTGAGTTCTATTACTAAAATTTAAGAGATTACCTTATTCTTGTCATGGCATCTGAGCAAGGTTTTTGACACAAATATTTTTCTTTCATCATTCTAAATGGCTAGCGGTGAGACTTCTCCTCCTCCACCACCACCAAGGGGGAAACACTTCTTGGTTTTATCGTTGAACAATTGCACTCTCTTTTCACGGTGTTCAGTAATAAACAATCAACTTCCACTCGGTGGAATGGTAAGTCCAATAATAATTGGATTATTAATACAGAGTGTTCAAATCATGTTACGAGTGATCTTATGTGTTTGATAAATGTAAGAGATACTCTAGCATGTTCCGTAGGACCCCCTGATGGCTAAACAGTGGTGGCTACCCAAGAAGGAATGGCTAAATTGACGAACAAAATTAACTTAAAACACGTTCTTTACGTTTTTAAATTAAACTGTAATTTAATTTCGGTTTCCTAGTTGAATGATGATATGAACTATTTTGTCCAATTTTCTACTAATTAACATATGTGTTATTCAAGACCTTTATTTAAGGGAGTTGATTGGAGTGGGTGAGAGACGGGATGAACTTTACTTCTTCTAGCAGGTTTCAATGGTCAAAGTGGTCTCTGTTGAAGCTTCATCCTCTTTGGAACTTTGGCATAGAAGATTGGGTCACCTTTCCAAGAAAGTAGTAAAGTTACTTCCTTATGTTAGTAACTCTAGAGGCCATTTGAATAAAGCATTTGAAATTTGTCATCGTGCTAAGCAGACTAGAAATAGCTTTCCAATTAGTGAATAGAAAGCTACTCGTATTTTGAGTTAGTTCATTATGATTTATGAGGGTTTTGTGATACTCGTTCATCTTGTGGATCTCATTATTTTTTGACATTGGTTGATGATTTCTCTTATGCTATTTGGGTAGATCTATTGGAAAATAAAAAAGAGGTTTTCAAATTTTTCATGTAATTCATTGTTATGGTTGATCGCCAATTTTCTCAACAAATAAAATGTGTTAGAAGTGATAATGGGACAAAATTTAATTGTGTCCAAGATTATTTTCTTGCAAATGACATTACTTTTCAAACATCTTGTGTTGGTACTCCTAAACAAAATGATGGAGTGGAGAGGAAACATCAACATATTTAAATGTAGCTCGTACTTTGTGTTTACAGGAAAATCTGCCTATATCGTTTTAGGGCGAGTGTGTGTTTGCTGCTTCTCATCTCATTAATCAAACTCCTTCACCTTTTCTTCACAATAAAACACCCTATGAAATATTGTTTGGCAGCCCTTCTTTGTTTGATGATCTTCGTGTGTTTGGTTGTTTATGTTTTGCAGATAATCAAAGTTCTGTTAGTACCCTTTTGGAAAAAAAGGTTGTATTAATATGATATGGATTCTAAGAAGTTCTTTGTGTCCCGTGATGTGAAATTTTTTAGGATATTTTTCCATATTTGGATAAGAATGCTACAACCATTGAGCCTAACAATGTTGCTCTATCATATGGGACTTGGGATGTAATTTTTGATACATATTTTGGTAAACCAAAGGTGTTAGAACCTGTGATAGTTCCTTCGCTTGCTACTCCGTAACCTGTGAATTCGCCTGATTGTCACTAAACTAACTATAATTACGACAAAGGCAAGTGCACCTATCGAACAATAGTATTGCTATGGTGAGTATGGAATATCATATCCACGAGGACTAAAAGTACTAATAATTACTGTTTTTCTATTATTTAGCTGATAAATTGAAGTGATTGTTTTTAATCTAAATTTACTAATCTAATTTAACTACGAACGCAACAGAGAATAAAATAGAAAATTAATCCAAGACAACCGATGAGAAAGACAATACACAGGAAAGAATCCATCTAGACTTCACCTATTATTCTGAATCTGAATTAAATGATTTATTAACTTGTGTCTTGATCTGTAAAAATCCCTAAATTATGTTAATATCTCTTTCAAGAGTAAGAACAACTGTCTCTAGGTTGATTAATTGAAATCTCTTTCTAATTAAAACCCCTATCGTCACATTAACTCGATTTATGGAT
>CM025245.1:28398461-28408860 GCA_013677275.1 Gossypium schwendimanii
GCCACATACCAAAATTATTGGTACCATCAAATTTCTCTACTTCAAATTTTGCATTGGTCACAGTAGTCTCTGCTGATGACGATACATTTTCCATTTTTCTCCTCAATCCCAACTACTGTACGTGAATAGTGTCGTGAACGATTGTATTCCCTAAGTACGAACCTGGCTCTGATACCAATTGTTGTGCAAAATCATGTAAAAGAGTAAAATTATTGTACTAAAAAATCACACTAGTTCAATTCCCAGGAAACAGAGGTGGATCACAAGGATCGCTTAAGTACCAGGTCTTTCCTAGCCAGAATATCCCTAAATCATAACAATCACACTCACAATTCATGCAGAATAATACAATAAAGAACACAATAATTTAACAAGGTTCAGCAAATTTTGCCTACGTCCTCGGGCACTACCAAATATATTTCACTCCAAAATACAAGTGAGAACTTACAAACAGAAAGAGAAAACAATGCCTTAAGTAGAGAATGGAAAATTTGGGATGATGAAAAAGAGAAATGGTTAGGCCTATTTATAGTTGAGGTTTAGGGATCAAAATTACAATTATCTTATCCCAAATCTCAATCCCACTTTTGGTGCCTTAAATCCCAGATTTTGATACCCATATGTTTCTGATACCCATATCTTTGACTTTCCATAAATGTGGATGATTGCCAATAGTGCAGTTATTTCTTCATCGGGTTCTGCCTATGACTCAGGTATTCAATACTTATGAGAAATTATTTAAATTTAAATATGTTGAATATTAAGGCAAGCTTGGGAAAGATTTAACGCAATTCTTATATCAGTGTTGGGAGGAGGCAAACATTTTGTAGTCCAAATCCAACATTTCTCTGATGGATTAGATAGTTAGAATAGGAGCAAATTTGACATTATAAACATGGGAAGTATTTAGATGGAAAAGGGAAAATAAGTCATGAAAATATTGGAAATATTCAGTGAGAATGAATTTACTTGGGGCATACACCAGGAATTGGAAGATGTAAAACTGGTAAAATCTAAGCCAAAAGAGCAAGGGTGCAATAAACTAAAGTCAATCATGAAAGATTTGGCTGAGCACGATGAATATGAATCAGAAGAGGAGAATTTGGATGATACAGAACATGAAAACAAAAAGATAGCTCTTCAACTTGACTGGTAGCGGCAAAGTAGAGAACAACCAGAATAAATAATTCCCAATGCAGCAAAAATGGTGTCTTCCATTGTCAAACCACCCAAACTAGAATTAAAACCTCTACTAGAAAATTTGAAGTATGGGTATCTAGGGGAGCAAAACACTTTACCTGTAATTATAGATGTAATATTAAGTTTTGAGTAATGCATTATTAAGTGTTATAAAAACGCACAAAAAAGCCATCTGATGGACTATTGTTGATATTAAAGGAATTAATCATGCGCTACGTCAACACAAGATTAGATTAGAAGAGGGTAAATTCGACTATGAAAGGGGGATTGTTTGTGCAATTACTCAAATGGCTAGATGCAGGTATTGTTTATGCAATTTCTGATAGTGAATGGGTTAGTCCTACACAATGTTTCTCAAAGAAATGGGGATTAACAGTGGTTGGGAATGATATGAATGATTTAATTCCAACAAGGACAAACATTGGTTGGAGAGTATGCATTAACTACTAGAAACTAAACGATGCAACAAAAAATGATCCTTTTTCTCTTCCTTTTATTGATCAAATGCTGGATAGATTGGCTGTAAAAGAGTATTATTACTTCCTTGATGGATATTCTGGATATCATTAAATTCCAATACACTCTAACGATCAAGAAAATACCACATTTGCATGTCATTTTGACATGTATGCTTTCAAATGAATGTCATTCAGATTATGTAATGCCCCAACAACATTTATAATATGCATGAATGCCATTTTTGCTTATATGTTGGACGAGGGCTTGGATATATTCATGGATGATTTTTCAGTATACGAAGATTGTTTTTGGGAATGTTTAGATAACCTTGAGAAAGTCTTACAAAGATGTGAAGAAACCAACCTGGTACTTTGTCATTTCATAATGAAAGAAGGATTGGTTTTATGACATCAAATATCAAGAAAATATTTTGAAGTGGACAAAGCCAAGATTGAAGTTGTCAAAAAACTTTCTAATCGTACAAAGGTTTGGGGAGTGATAAATTTCTTGGGATATGCTGGGTTTTACAGGCGATTCATAAAAGGATTTACTCATATCTCTAAACTCTTGAATCAACTTTTTTAGAAGGAAACACCTTTTATATTTAATTAAGACTGCATCAAAGCTTTTGAGGTAATAAAAGAAAAACTTATCTCCACACCTATAATCATTAATCCTGACTGGGCAAAACATTTCATTATAATGTGCAATGCTAGTGATTATGTTGTAACAGCAGTGTTAGGACAAAAGAGAAAGAACATATTTGGCACTAGTCATTATGCAAGTAAGACACTCAACTCAACGCATTTCAATTATACTACCACTAAAAAAGAAATGCTTGCTATTGTGGTTTCTTGTGAAAAATTTTGCCCTTCTTTGATGGCAAATAGAGTTTACGTCTACATTGATCACTCCACATTAAAATATGTTATGAAAAAAAGAAAAAAAATAAAATCTAGACTTATGAGGTGGGTGTTATTTCTTAAAAATTTGATCTATGGATAATAGATAGAAAAGGAATGGAAAATCAAATCGCAGACCATTTGTCTAGAATAGAAAATGAATCGGAGGAGAAAATTTCTGAAGAAATTAAAGAAACCTTCATTGATGAGCAACTATTCTAGGTAGACATAAATCAAGTTGGGTATAGAAATAATAAAACACTATGGTATGCAGATTATGGAACTACATTGTCAAAAGAGTTTTTCCAACAAAAGCATCATTAGAAAAAATGAACAGGATCATGCATGAATTAAAAAAATACATTTGGAAAGATCTATATGTATTCTGCAATGTGCATATTAGTTAATTCAAAGATGTGTAGCATTAGAAGAAATAAAGGATATTTAGCAAGGATGTCATACATCATCATGTGGGGAACATTTTGATGGAAAATGAACGATTCGAAAAATATTACAATCAAGATTTTATTGGCAAACTATGAAGATGCTCATGAATTTGTACAAGGATGCGGTAGATGTCAAAGGACTGGAAGTATATCAAAAAGAGATGAATTGCCATAAACAAGGATACTTAAAGTAGAGGTATCTGATGTTTTGGGAATTGAGTTCATGTAACCCTTTCCAAGTTCTTTTGGGAATCAATACATCTTGTTGGTTGTTGATTATATATCTAAATGGGTTGAAGCTGTGGCATTACCTACAAATGATGCAAAAGAAGTAGTTAGATTCCTGATAAAAAACCATCTTTGCTAGATTTAGAACACCCCGTGCATTACTGAGTGATGAGGATCCCATTTTTGAAGTAAATAGATTGAAGCAGCTCTAGACAAATACAATGTGAGACACCAAATGACAACAACATACAATTCACAAGCTAATGGCCAAGTAGAGGTGTCCAATCGGGAGATTAAGTAAATTTTGGAAAAAAAAATGATATATCCAAGCAGGAAAGATTGGGCAGCGAGATTAGATGATGCATGTAGCCTTACAGAATAGCATACAAAACACATTTAGACATGTCCCCTAACAAACTAGTTTACGGGAAAAATTATCATTTACCATTTGAATTAGAAAGAAAAGCATATTAGGCAATAAAAGAATTGAACTTAGACCTGGAGTTAGCCAAGAAAGAAAGATTATTTCAACTGCAAGAATTGGAAGAATTTCATTTTATGGCTTATGAGAGCATTAAATTGTATAAAGAGAGGAGCATACTTTGGTATGATGCTAAAATATGAAAATGAGAGTTTTTGCCAGGACAAAAAAATCCTCTTGTTTAATTCAATGCTAAAATTATTTCCTGGCAAGTTATAATCAAGGTGGACTGGCCTATACACTATAAATAAAGTGACACCTCATAGGGAAATAACACTTATAAAAAATGGAGGGAAACCATTTCTCGTAAATGGATAGAGAGTAAAACATTATTTTGGGGGAACAGCAAAAGAAGTAATCGACACCTAAGCCTTACAATGCAAGGCTTTATGGAGAAAATTTAGAAGTAAAGAAATCATGGGAAATAACTAGGAAATGGATGAAGAAAGTGAAACAAACAAGGATCTTGAGGGGGGAAAAAGTATGGTAGAAATTGCTCTCCATCTAGCGACAACAGCCCCGCGTGTCGCGATATTGAATGAAATTTAGCACAGGTAAACTACCTTCGATGTCGCGACAACCTTGTGTAACCTACAGTCCAAATTTACTAACTTTTGATGTATCTATAGTTAAATTTTAGTAGACTTAAAATTAATTAATTCAGCACTGATTATAAAAAACATATCTAACACAACTTCAACTCTCATACTTATTATCATCTTCCTTTAAGAATTAATAGGCCACATAAATCTCTTCCTTCTCTTTCAACGTTGTGAAAATAACAAGATTTTTATGTCGTTCAAGAAATTTGATAATCCCGGAATGAAATACTACAACAAATTCAGGTTTGAGTAATTACAATTTTTTGTGTAACATTATGAATACATCTGTTGAATTCCAGGCAAACAACATAGACAAATACCTACAACAATTGCAACCCTATGCATTCATCCAAGAATAGGGGTTTGACTCGTTAATAAGAAATTGTAAATTAGTGTGGGAAATTGCAACAGAACGAGAATAGACTAACTTCTGCCTGCCTCCTAAATAGCCAATAATAATAATTTTTGTGCAGGATTTTTTTCTCGCATTAAAGGAGAGAGAAGTGAAAAGACCATACTATGATATGTCAAAGTTAGAGGGGTCAACATTCTGGTAAAAGAAAGAAGTATTTTTTAATTTTATGATAATCCATATTATTACCATGATTACTTGTTCAAAACATATCTCAAACAATTTTAAAACGTAGACATGGAAAAGGTTTTGAGGTTTTTAACAGAAGGGAAAGAAGACTAGACATATCAAACAGGAACAGAGATACCTGAGACATTCAATCAAGAGCTAATGACTCCAAGAGAAAAATTATGGATGAAGTTCATATGTTCAAAATTTGGCCCACAGTAGACATCTCGAATATAAGCCAGGTACTGGCCATCTTAGTATATGCGATCTTGCAAAAGAAGCAGTTATGTATTGGTACTTAGATCTATTAGAATATGATTGTGTGTGGAATCAATCAAAAGGAACATTCTTTCCACATCTAATAACGGAATTATGTAAAGAGCAGGAGTACGTATGGATCGACTGGACAGAGAGATGAACCCTCCAAAGAAATTACTAGGAGACGACTTATACAAACAATTTGTAGCACTCTACAAAAGACAAAAATAAGAGAGGAGAAAACAAGGACTCTAGGAAGGGGATGAATGAATGAAAAAATATATATAAATTTATGATACATATATACGTTAGGATAATTTTTATGTTTGATTTTTTTTACGTTAGGAAAATTTATCGATTTTTTAGGATATTGTAATTGGTAAAATTTATAGAAATATTAGAATTTTACACATTTATAAATTTATAAATTTGTGTAAAATCCCCACATGAAAGACATACTAGAAATTCGAGATTTCAGCAAAAGCATGGAAGAAAACACCCACCATTAGCCGACAAACCTATCATGATCAATCGAGTAACTTTTCTCTTTTTTTAGGGTTACACATTGAAGACAATGCATTATCTAAAGTGTGGGGGTGACATAGAAAATTTTTTTAAATTTTTTATGCTTTTCTTTAATTTTTATTGTCAATTCTATACTTGAGCTTGTAGAAATAAAAGTGATTGGTAATGAGCATGTATATGGGTTGATTGTAATTACTATAAATTTGGCATGATAGTATATGATTTTAAATTTTTTATTATTATTAGACTACTAAGTTCTACATATTACATTGTAAATAGGCATTAAGCAATTGAATATGCCAAATGATATAGAGAATACAAGGAAACAAACATGCTAGTATGTATGATAGATTATTGAATTTGTGATTATTTGATTGATTAAATTTGTGAATATTGAGATACCTAGGGATGACCTAAGGTATTATTTGGTAAACACCTAGAGCCAAAAAACTAACCCTGTTTATTTGTCCTTAGTACATATATTTGAACCATGATGAACTTTCATACAAAACCCGAGCCAAAAATGTTAATTTGTATTTACCATCAAAACTTGAAAGGGTTCACAATGTTTTCCACATGTTGATGTTGAGATATTATAGGTCTGATCCCTCACATATGATTTCTTCGGATGAAATAGAGTTACAACCTGATATGACCTACAATGAAAAACCGGTTAAGATTTTGGCTCAAGAGGCTAAAGAACTTTGAAACAAATAGGTATCTTTAGTGACAGTTCTCTAGCAGCATCACAGTGTTAAGAAGCCACTTGGGAACCCGAGGAGACTATGAAATTACAATACTCGAACCTTTTCTCTAGTAATATTTTCAAGGACGAAAATTTCTTTAAGGGGGAGAGTTGTAACTTTCGTTTTTAGTGGTGTCAAAAATAGTGGTTTCGGGACCACAATTTTTACTAGTCAATCAATATTTATTATTTATTTAATATTTATAGAGTTATTACAATTTTGTATTAAAACTTGGTTAAAAAATTTTAATGTTTAGATAGTTAATTAAATGAAATGGACTAAATCGTAAAAGCTACAAAAGTTAATTAGTATGGAATCTTGATTGGGGTGATTTATGTGGTAAATAATCCATGTTTGATAATAGTGGACGATTTAGGTAAGGTATGTCATGAAATTTAATTTATTTTTAAAGGGTAAAATGGTAATTAAATTAAATAAACATAAAGTAAAACAAACAAAGATGTTCGTCTTCTTCAATTTGTTCTTTATAACCGAAAACCACCATTTTTGAGCTCCTTTAGGTTCAGCCAAGTTCAAGTGCATGGTATGTATTTCTCACCCATTTTTAGTGATTTTTATATTTTTCAGATTGTTGTAACTTAATATAGCTAACCTGAGGACTAATTTGTAAAAATGTTAAATGTTTTGAATTATGTCATTGATGAATTTGTGATGTTTTTTAAGTTTGATGATAGATTTATAAGTTTGATAGTTAAATAGGACTATTTTGTAAAGCAGTTTTGGTTGATTTTAAAGTTCACGGGCTAAATTGCTAAAATAGTAAAGTTTCATAAAATCCTTGTAAAAATATGATGAATATGGGTTGTAAAGGGATTACAAAAAATTTGGTTGGCTTTGTTTAGGTTAAATTGGTATATTTGTTTAGGTTAAATTGGTATTAAATTAAATAAAAGGTAAAAGTTTAGGGTAAAAGTGTAAAATGACAATTAACGGTCAAATATGTCAATTTATGTATTTTATGGTATTTTAATTGGTTAGTTGAGTAAAATTATTATATTTAGATCAAGAAACAAATCAGTCGGCTGATAATGGCAGGAAAGAAAAAGTCGTCGAGTAGTCCTCGTCGAGTATTGATAGCTATCGTATTTTGGTAAGTTCGAATTACATTTTTTATGTTATTAAATGTCTCAATTAATTATGTGTTTGGTTATATGAATATGAATTATGCTATGATTTATTGAATGGTAATAAAATGGAACGATAATGGATTGAAATGTAGAGTTTGAACATGTGATGATCTCAAAAAAACATGATAAGCCCGTGTGAACTTAGTGAATAGCTAGGATACAAATGACATGTCATTAGGGCATTCCAGGCACTAGTTGTCGGTGATTATAGATCAGGTACTTTATAACGGTGTTATAGTTTCGGCACTCAGTGCCAGTGATTATAGTTTTAGGTACTATGTATCGGTGATGGATATCATACCAATGGCTTGAGATCATGCATGTGTTACAAATTCTCTAAAGCTTGTGTGGGCAACATTTTGTATCGGTTAATGTTCTTTTTTCAGCTTGTGTGAGCATTACCCTCTCGCATATCCGAAGTCAATTTACTATTGTTCTCCAGGCAAAACAGTTGGTTATTGAAATAAAAATGAAATGAGATGGTATGATGAACTATAGTTCGTTGATTATATCTAGCTATATGATTCTTAACATGTTATGTATTGGTGTTATGAGCTGTTCAGGCTAAACCATTTCGTTTAGTTGGAATGATGAAACAAGAAAAAGGAATGTTAATTCTATGTTATGTATGATTTGTAAATTAAATTGATAGGTATGTAATGTTTTGTTTTATGAACTTACTAAGCTTTATGTAAGCTTAATCTATTTCGTTTTTCTTCTTTATAGATTGTTGAACTCTCGCTATCCATTGGAATATCTTTTTAGATCACACTATCAAGCAACTCTTTCAGTAGCTATTTGTTTATTTTGGCCTAGCTATAAGTAACATGTAAATAAGGTTTTGGTATGTTTATGTTAATAGGTATCTTGAAGATAACTTGTTCCATTGTAATGTAAACATGACCTTGGTATTTGGTATCTTGAAATGGTGACTTGTCATTTGTTGTCCTTCTTAAAAACTTGTTGAAATTGGTATTTTGTTTTGGTAACTTCTGAACTTTGGTTGGTATATACTTGTATTTGAAAGTTTGGTATAAATGGTTGATTGTGGTACATGTTATTTGGAACTTATTTGATAATTGAATAAGGTTGACATGTTGATTATGTCTTGGTTTGATAATTGTTATTTATGCTTGAATTGTGATGGCAATGAAGGCATATTGGTTAGACACATAGGTTGAATGTGATTTGGCATATTTTGGCTTGTTTTAGTACATTTTGAATAGGTTTATGTGATGGTAAATGCATGGCTTGGAGTCTAAGAAATTGTGGGTGAATTGACTTGTGTTTGAAGGTATTTTGGGCACACACGGTTTGTGACACGGTCTGCCACACGGCCGTGTGTCCCATATAGTTGCATGACACGACCATGTGGCCTCTTGGATTTTTGGTGTAGGTTTGTCCATATGGCATCAGAAAGTTACACGGCCTGGTAACATGGTCGTGTGACCCTAAGTTACACAGACACAGTTTGTTATACAGTTTGACCACACTACCATGTCTTGAGCCACATAGGTTGAGTTCTATCACATGGCAATGTGAACCTTGTTTTCACTTTTTACTCAAACTTTTATTAAAGTTTCATTTTAATCCAGAATTGTTCTCGGTTTGTTTTAAATTTTTCGTAAGCTCAAATTAAGTCTCATTTTGATTGAATAACATGAAAAATGATTGCAAATGAATTATTTGGTTATTTTTTTATTAAATTGTGAACAATGTCAAAGTTTAATAGTTGTAATACCTTATATCTTGGGTCGAGCAACTGGACCAGGTATAAAGTGTTACAAATCTAATATCTTCAAATATAGAAACTGACTTTACTCAATCTGTAAGTAATCAGACTCGATAATATTCAAATCTTCAATTTTAACTCAAATGGTCTTTATGTTGTGGTCTCTAATTAGTCCAAATAATTCCAAAATAGATAGCTCAATACTTTTGTTCTAAAATTTGCCAACTCTAAAAATAGGCAAGTTTGGCAATGAAACAGTGCCTGAAGATGTGGTCACTATTTTAGTCACAGAGTTTTTGCTTACCTTCAAATGGGTCAACAAGATGCATAAATACTAAAGAGCAAAGAAGAATGAAAGCACAAATTAGGTCTCACAAAGCAATCGAATCATACTTCTATTAACCTTCGACTAGAAACAAGGGTTTAGAAAACCATAAAATAAAGAAAACAAAATAAAACTAAGAACGAATAGGTCTATGTCCCCGTAATCTTAACCTAATAATGTCTATTTATAAGGAAAATAATATAATGGAGAAAATGCAAAAGTGTCCTTAATTACTTAAAGCATAATTTTTCTAAGCTTTTCAGTAATTTTTGTGTCAAACTTCCAGGCAAATTTTGGAAGCCTTCCTAACATTTTTGGGTTTCAATCGTGAAATGGATCTAGTTAGGTCTTTCAATTTCCCTTGAATGAGTATTTTATGGGTCCAAAATGAAGGTTTGTAGCTCAAGTAATGACCAACATACTAAAGCTAGATTGTGTGAAAGCCCAAACCGCAAAAACTGGTCAAAAATTAACTTTAAGCTTATTTTTCTCCAATTATTTTTTAAATAGTAATAACTAAAATATAAGTACAAATAATATAATTAAGAACATAAATAACATAATTCAAGAAAATCACAAATAATTGAGAAATTACACACTTAAAAATTATTATTTTAATTTCAACATTGAAACAAACAAGATAGAGATTAAAAAGTTGATCCTAATACTTTAGTTTTAAACTTGAATCAATGTGCTAGTACGGTAATTCTAATAGCCTAATAAGTCAATGGAGTATGAACCGAAATCAGTAGTTTACATTAATTAAA
>CM025245.1:28419043-28435648 GCA_013677275.1 Gossypium schwendimanii
TTTTAATTTTAATTTTAAATATTTTTTAAAAATAATCCGTTTTAAAAAAAAATTAACATATTAAGGTGATAGCGTCATTCTCTATGACTCCACCACTATTATTTATGTTTAGCCTCCCAAAATATTTAGAAATATTGAAATTTCTCTAATATTTATACAGGTGGCGCCAAATAAATTAGCTCTACCAAAAGATTGGTTTTTTTTAATCTAGTAGCCAATGATTGACTGACGTGGCAAGTTAATGGCGTCAATATTGCCTACTAGATTTCGACTAATAAAATTAACCAAATCAATCTACACATCTTTAGAATCAAATTTGCAAACAGAAAATAAAGAAATAGGACAAGGCTTCAAGGCGTGTATCAAGCCACTATCTTTAAGGTTATATTCGCCCCCACCTATATTCAATGTGCAAAAGAGTTTCAAGCAAATTAACTTTGAGGATACAATAAAGTCGTTGATTATTTGCGTTTTGCACTGACGAGGATAATCCACAAAGCACTGAGCAATGTATAATAATAAACTCAATTTTTATAAAAAATTTCTGAAGTAACTCTTCATACAACAATATAATAATATTAGAAAATGAGGAAGGATAGAAAGAATTCTTAAAACTTGTTGGTGTAATTACCAAATGAAATCTCATTCCTATTTATAGGAATTTTCATGTCTTTTCTTAGAGACATCTTTCAATAGGTGTCTTTTCTGAATAATAACATCTTTAAAAAGCTATATAATTATTCATCTAATATTATAACTATTCAAGTAATATAGTTTGAATAATTATAATTCTTTTTCAAAAATCAAGTGATATAACTCTTTACCAGTGACCAAAATATTTAACTTTTGATTACTTACACCCATTTATTTATAGTTATTGGAACACTATAAATATTTGAAAATGTTCAAACAATCTCCCCCCATTTTCAAAATATTTTAGATTTTGATATTCTTGGAAATCAATTTGCATAAATGGTGTCTTACGATTGAACCTTCACTTAGTGAAAACATGTTAAAGTTAATTGGAATTGCATGGTAGACTAAGCTTTGAACTAACTATTCTGTTTGATTAATCAAACACATCTCACACAATGATTTCAATATCGGTCAATGCATAGAATCCATGGACACCATTATGGCCATGTGTCTGTGTCCTCTTTTCATAAGTGTTGTTAGAGCCAAGCCCTTGAGCTCCTAGAAGCGGCCATACTTCCACTAACATAGGTAGATCCCATCAAGAGTGTTCTCGTAATTATAGGACTCTAACATATTTATGTTATATGTCGATTAAGAGTACATTGCTCATCGTTCCCTTATCATTACAGGTACCTAGCACTTTAATCTTAGGATGGATTTATTTATAGTGCTAACAGTCACATACTAATGATGTACTTTGTCTCATTGAACTCAAGACTTGACGTTATACCAAGGGTTAATTTGAATTTCCATCATGGGTGGCTATAATTAATGGGCTTGCGTTATACCAAGTGTGGTTTCGGTCAATTTTGTGTATTTGTTTCTTTGCTTTTAGGTGCCGCTTTTTGTTAGTTTTGGGGTACCTCTCGGGTTGTTTTTACCTAATTTCTTTTTGCCGAACACACTCTCCTCCCTCATCTTTTCTTTTCTTCTTTTTTTCTATTTCTTCTTCTCTTGTTGTCAATTTTCCCTTCTCTTTTCCCTCTTCTTTATTTTGTATGCCGAATCTTTTTCTCTTCTCTTTTTTTCTCTATTGACCGAATAACCTTCTTTTACTGTTTGTGATTTAACCTTCTTTTATTCTTTTTGACCGAGACATATCTTTTTTTTGTTTGAGTGTTGTGTAGCCGAACATTATCATTTGTAGTATCGTTCTCTACGTTGATCTTTCTCCACTGCTTCTTGCGGTTCCTGTGCTGCAGGATTCTGATTATTGGTTTTCCTCGAAAAGTGGTGCAGTGTAAGCATTGTGAAGTCGTCGAAATCACTCTCTCATTCCTCAATCAAGATATCTGTCAACAAGTTTGAAGTCAATCTTCATCGTTTGTAAAAGTGGGCTAAGCCATTTTTGTTAGTTGAGATTTTGGGTGTTTGTGGATCTAGGTGTGCCTCCGCAACCAAGTGTGTAATCACCCAACTGCAACCGTAAATCGGTGAAAAGCTGAAAAGCCTTAAAAAGCGGTGTTTGAAACCACACGGGCATGCGACCGCTCGAGTGGTAAGCCCAACTTGCGATTCATGGTAAAATTACCGAAATATCCTCGAAGGGTAAAATTATAGAAATACCCTCAAAGGGTAAAATTATCGAAATACACTCAAAAGGTAAAATTACTAAAACACCTTCAAAGGGTAAATTTATCGAAATACCCTCAAAGGGTAAATTATTGAAATGCCCTTAAAGGATAAAATTACCAAAATACCCTCGAACGGTAAAATGACTGTTATACCCCTAGGAGTTAAAAAAGTGTATGACCGGTTTACTTTACGTTACATATATGACTGTTATTGAGTATGACATACTGCATACATGTATGATTTATGGCATAACATGCTGCATAGAGTTGGGATTTTGATATAGGGGAAGTATACTGTACTGGTGGCTTTGCCACATATACTATTACTGGCAGCCTTGCTGCGTTACTGTTACTGGCAGCTTTGCTGCGATATTGGTGTGTTGGTTGGGTGGGTCGATTTTATCCCCACATGGTGTGTTGGTGGTACGAAGTGGTGTGTTGGCTGGATTGGGATGGGTTGCATAACTGCATCGTACTGATTACTGTATTGGGCTAGGGCCCACTCACTATTACTGTACTGGGCTTATGCCCACACTGTACTATTACTGAATAGGGCTCAGGCCTAGACTGTTATTGCATGTTGTATGTGGACTGTTTGGTAGAGGATTACACATTGAGTTTCGAAAACTCACTCTTTCCTTTTAACTGTGCAAGTAATCCTTAGCCATAGGAAATTCGGGGCTGCGAGGGACTCGGAGGTGGCCACACAACTACTACTAATGTTTACATTTGCCTTTTTCTTAAATTTTATTAATTTGTTGGGTTTTGTTTTTGTAATAAGGCCTTTAATTTGGTTTTTTAACTTTAATTGGGCTTTGCTTACATATTTTATACTGCTAGTTAGGTGAAAACGAATTTTTAAAATAATTACGATTTTTCAAAGACACAAACTTTAAACGTTAGAGTTTTCAAATGCTTCCGCGTTTTAAATCAACTTAATATAATAATAGCAGTTAATAAGGAAAACATTTGGTTAAGTGTTCCATTAAACATTACTAAAGAGGTTTCCAAAATTAATAAACAAGTTTCACCAACAAGTCTAAGTATTAAGACACGCTTCAATGTGACACACTAGATACGGCCATAACGTCTAAGCCAGGTTTGGAGTGTTACACTTGACTTGTTGGATCATTGGAAAAAGTGCGTTTTGCTATAAAGTTCCCTAATACTTGTGCTTTCACTGCTTTTCCCAATAAAAATTTCAATCCAAATTAACTCAGTTTTATTCCCCATTTCATCATACGACCTTGTACATATACTTTAGTAAGGATTTCCTTTAGGGGTTGATCGAATAAGACAATAACTTAATGGGCCTAAAAACATTGTCGTAACGTTCTTACAGTCATAATTAACACAAATACCAAATTTTCAATTCTAGAATACCTTATCTCTGAAGTCTAGAGTATCTTGCTAACATAATAGACTGGATTCTACAAGGATCCCTCCTCCTTAATTAGAACCGCAACTCTTATTTCATCTATTGCAGTTAAGTACAAATACAGAATATCTCCTGAGAGAGGTGAAGTGTTGAATGTGAATGCGTAATGTGAATGTGCAACTGTACACGTTAAATCAAGTAATAAAGTAATGAGTGAGTATCATCTCCACAGAGATTGAAATTGACTAAAATAATTTGTTATGCTGTTACTACAATATTGACTAGTTAAATTGTGCAAAAGAAACAGGTGATTAATTGATAAAGAAATGTAATGAATGGATTAATAAAATCAATTATGAATAAAAATATGCTAGGGCAATTAAAATGTTGTGAAAATTCTCAAAGAATAAGTGGGAAAGAGTTTGTATTATTGAATGATAAAGGTTGGAATTACTCGGGCTTATTTCTATAACATAATAATGTCATGGAAAAATCTTGACCATTCTACTGCTCAGGGAATCACTCTTGCAGTCTGCTTCTTTGGAATGCCAGACTTTGAGCTATCATTCTGAGTTTTTGTATGCCTATAGAACTCAAGAATTATATTTAGATTTTTCTCCCTTTCCATGTACAGATTTCAACTTCTACGTCTAAAGTCTTGCAAATATTCTTTCGAATACTTGATTGTATCAACCGATTATAATCCAATCTAATTAATCTTTTTAGAATTAAATTAGATCTAATAACATACCTCACAGTCATCTAAGTCTAAAGCTTGTATCTATGTATTTAAAATAATCACAAATCGACTGAAACAGTATCCTACTCAAAATCAAACCATGGGCATTAAAGATAATAAAATTCACCTAAATAATTCCAACCCAATGAGAATTAGCTCATAGGTTAAACATCCGAATCCATAACAAAACCATTCAACATCATTGTTTAAATTCATAAATCATAAAGATAAAATCAAAAAACAAAGACAGAACTGCAGGAAGCTTTCGCTACTCTAGCTTTCACTCTAATAATGAGATTTGATGCAAAATCCAGGGCAGATTTCTCTTCCTCTTCCTTGCGTCTATAATTCTTCTGCTCTGTAAGTAGCATAAGTTGCTACCCTTTCTTATCTTTCTCTGAAATTTCACGAGAACTTGATGCAGAGAGATAAAAACTATTTTTTTCAATCCTTCTCTCTCTCCCTCTGATTCTTTGTTTCCCTTTTCTCTTTCCTTTCTTATAGGCTAGGTCCCTCCCTCTCAACACACACCTTTTGCTTTCTCTTTTTTAAGGTGGTTTATCTGGTATTTTCCTACTCTTTTTCACTTATCTTCTTCATTCTGCACCTGCTGCCAACCATAAATAACACATTTCTTCCCCAATAATAGAAGTAACAAATAATAACATTTATAGCACAATCCAAGCTTTGTTATGTAATGTTCTCAAAATATCTAAAAATGCAAACATATTTACTTAATCACAAACAATTAATTCAATCTAGAGGCTTGAAATATAACTCTTTTCAAGAGTTATCATGAAGTCAAAAAATGGGGCTTAGTCAAATAAACTTTTAGCTGTTCAAAGGATTTTTGGCATTCATCGATCTATTGAAAGGGAGCCTTGACAACCATAAAGAATGACAAACATTTATCCGACAACATCGAACCCAAATTGTTGAGAGCAATAATCTTTCCATTAAGGCACTGGATGTCTTTTATATTTTCTTGGCAAACTTAGATTCAATATTACTTTAATTCCTCGCTTAAAAATTATAAAACTCAAAAATTGCATGTTTCCACTCCAAAAACACATTTCTCTAGGTTCAACTTCATATTATATAGCCCAAGAACATCAAAAGTCTCCTATAAGTCCACCAAATGTTATTCAATTGAAAGGCTCTTAGTTAACATATCATCAACATATACTTTCATGTTGCGACCAATTTGATTGCGAAAAATCTTATTAACCAACCTCTAGTAAGTTGCTCCAGCATTTTTCAGTCCAAAAGGCATGACACTATAATTAAACAGACCATCCTTAATTAAACAAGTCGTTCTTTCGTAATTCTCCAAAGTTATCTGTACTATATCTTGAAAAAGTATCCATAAAACTCATATATTTACAGTCGAGTGAAGCATAAACTAGCCTTTCAATGGATAAGAGTGGGAAACTATCCTTAGGACATGTTTTATTGAGGTAAGTGAAACCAACACACATTCATCATTTCACATTATATTTTAGAACCATAACCACCCTGGGTATGAAACCTCTCTTATGAAGTCCGCCATAAGAATTTTCTACGCCTCTTGCCTAAGTGCATGAACTTTTACCTATGGGAACTTTTGTTTTTGGATTTACATTCAAACAATTTTGGATCAACGAATGATGAATTCTCGACATGTCTACTGTGGACCACACAAATATGTTCGCATTATTCCTTAAAAGGCCAATCAACATTCTCTTTTATTCATTCAATAACATAGACGCTATTTTTTGTAGTCTGCTCTATATCTCCAAGAAATAATTCAATTAATTTTGTCTTCTCTGCTGACTCAGCCTTGCTAAGCCTCTCCTCAATTTTGACATCCAAACTTTCTAGATTCATCATTAACTTATTTAAAAGATTGACTGCTAACCTGCCTTCAGAGAACACTACTTCTCTATTAGCATGTTCATGACCTTTTTCATTCTCTGCTAATTGTAGAGAAAGGATGTGCCAATTCCTTGTTGTTTGTTAATCGAATTTCATGAGCCTTTCACCCATCGAGGTTGGAAATTTCACCTTTAAACAATATGTGGCTACCACTAACTTATTTTTTTCATTAACGGTTGACCAAAAATAACATTATATGCCATTGGATGATCTACAACCAAGAACTCCACCATCTGAGTAATCATTCATTCATCATTACCAATTTCTACTGAAAATATGATTAACTCTCTAACTTCAATTGGTTAGTTGTTGAATCTATAAATCAAGCTTGCTCACTTCAACTTTGCATCTAATAAACCTATCTATTTGATGGTCTGTCAACTCAAGACTTCCCCAACACTTCCAATATCAAACAAAATTCTTTTAACTTCAAACCTTGCTATCAATTCTGACACTACCAATGGATCATTACCTTTTGGATCATTCAAATATACTTTACCTTGATCTGAAAACACAACTCTCTATGGTTGTACCTATCGAGCCATCTTTATTGATGTTGTCATAGACATTACACCATGCAAATAAGCTTTCCTTTTAATGTTGGACTTAATCCACTTTTCATTAGTTCCAATTATTACATTGATGACTCCTCTTACAATCTATTTGCTTTTTCCCTTATCAACTTCACGTAAACCTGAAGCCATATAATCTTTGTTTCTACGCCCATAAGGTTGTTCTTGACGAGCAACAAAACATTATAATTGCCCTATACAAACTACAGTCTCAATAACATCTTTCAAATGAACACAATCATCTATTTTGTGCCCTCTATCTTGATAGAAATCCCACGCATCCATCAAATTATCCTTGTGAATGTTAGGTCTCAAGGGGGGTAATGGTTTTAAAATTCCCCAATGCTCTATCTGGCTTAATATTTGTATAGAAGTTGTGTCAAATCTAATAAAACTGGAATTAGTTATAGGGCATTCTTCCTCTTTGGTTTTGGTGATAGTTCCTATCTCCTCTCAATTGTCTCTGATAACCCTAAAAGTTGCTAAAATTGTATCTTCCCCTTGAATACAAATGTTAAGAATAGGTCATTTCAGTTCAATTATGTAAAAGGGGCCTTCCTCTTCGAGGTTTGTAAAAATTTCTTAAAGTTTATGCACTATCTCAATGTAATTGTATCTTATCCTTTTATGATTCATCACTTGTAGAAAATACATGAGCTTTTTCGTATAATGCTGACAAACCAACTAAGGGCTTACCTATCATGTTGTACTTCAAAAACAAATGTGTTGTTCTAAACATGAAAGCTTGGACAAAAAATTCTTTAGGGACATCCTTTGTTATCATGGTCGATGCATTAAACCTTTTCACAGAATCCCTCATAGGCTCATCCTCACACTACTTAATAGACAAGAGGTAGTCATGTGACTGTTTCAATTTCTTGTTTGCCAAAAACTTACTAAAAATAGGTTTGCCAACTACTCGAAGTTTGGGATGGAGTGATGTGGTAGTTGCAAATACCACACCTAGTCTGAGTCCTTCAATGTGATAGAAAATGCTCTAAATTTAACTTCATTTTAGGCTCCAAATATGTTTAGATAGTCCACATAATAGGCCAGATGATTCTAAGGATCTCGTCTACCATCATACATTATTTAGGGAACATAAAGGTGAGAGAAATATGAGGCTACAATATTTTTTCAGCTAAAGGCTCATTTTTATATTTCTTCACTAACCTTGCGGATTCAATTTTCTAAAATCATATATATGCTTTTCTAAATTTTCTATTTTTTTGGCCCAAGGTATTCTAAATAGATTAGCCATAACTATAATCATAATCTTCATCGTATTTATCATCCATGTCAATATCATCTATTAAATTTTCATTACCTTGGCTTGTATGTTTGTGATCGCATTCAGAATGGATAGACTCTTCTCTTTCATGCTGTGGATTTTGATCATGATTCATCCCATAATTAGTCCTGCCTACTTTTTACTCCTTGATAAGCTTTTCATTTCTTTCATCTACTTGTTTCTGTTTATCCATTTGTTCATGGATAAAATTTTATTTCTCATTATATATTTTTGTTGGAATGACATTTGTTTCTCCATGACTCTAATCCTTTTTTGATGTCTAGATATTGTTGATTACCAGACTAATGATGTCAGGATCCTTTCTTAATTAGTGATACCCTAGCATAATGTTGGGTCTGAGGGTTGTAATATCATGAGTGTATTGATAAAATTATTGGTATGGATTTTGTTGGTTTTGAGGTTGAGTGTTGGTTTGATTTTATTGACTAGCATTTTGGTTGTCATGCCAAAAGTCTGGATTCTGGGTTGGTTTGGTTTGGTTCTAATTTGCTCCAGTGTTTTAATTGGTAAGTTATATAACTTAGTCGATGATAGGATCAAACTTAGTGCTGAGAGGTCAATACTACCTGGGTTTGACATGTCAATTCATGCTCATCGCACTAATTGTTAATCGACGATGTAAGCAAAGGAATAAAATGGAAGTTGCATAGAAAAATGTAAGGTAAAGGTTGGGAAGGAGATCCTTTAGGGGAAAGTTTGGGATTTTTTGGAAGGAGGGTGAGTACATGTCTGTATGAGCTATTTGCATAGTCCTTTTATGCTGGGAGAAAATTTTAGCTATGTGTCTTTAAGTGGCTAACATGAAAGTCCAATTTGATACTCTTGGGAGTGATAAAGATGTTGCATCTTAGGATAGGATGTTTTAGCACGACCAACAATCAATTACTCTAAGCCACCACATGGTCTTCATGTAATGTCAATGAAGATGCCTAACTCCAAAGTTTTCCAAGTTGAAGTTCATAGACTAATCCAGGTTTGCCATGTCATCAACTCCATCGAAAGATATTTGTCGTATTCTTTTTTGGTACACTATGAGGTTTGCTATGCATGATGTGAGGTTCATGAGGTTCATTATGTAAGATATAACATACCTTATGTTCAAAAGGGTAGCATTTTAAGGATTCCGGTTGCGTGAACCTATTTGATCTTGGCGGTATAGAAATGGGTGTCGTAAGGGAATTGAGGTGGATTTTGACTTCATGAACCCTAATAGAAAGCATGGGAGAAGTTTAGGGAACAAGTTTGTGAAAAAGCAATTCTTCCACCCGTCACTACCCAAATTAAATCATGAGAGGTTTCTAAATCCATTGAAGAGGGGTTGATGAAGGGTCTAGGCATGTTGTTTTTTCTTGTAGGTTGTAATATTTCTTTTTGTGAATAATAAAATTATCTTCTTTTGCTTACTATATCATGTTCCTTATTTTTCTTATTTGGTCTTCATAATTTATGTAATATGTAAAAGTGTTTTCTACTTTAGTCTATATCAATAAATTATGGGTTGTGAATGCTGGGGAAACTGTTACCATGTGTAACACCCCTCGCCCAACCCAATCATCGAGTTAGAGCTACAGAATGTTCCATTCGAAAATGGAACAGTTACAAACATTTAACGAACAATTCAAAATAAAAACCATTTAATTCTATTATTTTAATCAATCAGTACAATTTAAAACCTTTCTTGAGTCATATTCAAGCTTAAAACAATAATACACAATTCAATGATGATAGTTGCATTAATTTTTTTTACCTTCGACCCACGTTGGATTAATTACATACAATAATTCCTGATCCCGAGGCTTAGCCTACAGATTTCTTGTAACACCCTTTACACGGTCCGATTACTAGACCTAAGCTATAGGATGTTACCATTGATTACTTGAATGATTATCATTTTATTTGGTTTACAAAATACAACATGCTTAATACAATCATGGCAGACCATTACATGGTGGACTCTCTTGCAAACAGTTCAACAGTATACTGTCCTACGAACTCCTATACTGCAGAATGTCCTACGAATTTCTGTATCATGGAATACTGCTGAATGTTAAACTAAATTGCATTTAATCTTATGCCTTGTTCAAAATAACATCTATGCGGATACAACACCATTACATGCATACATATCCAGAAATGGACTTGGGTCCCCTTCATTTACAAATGTTAAAAGACAAACTTCGAACTTGACAAGTTTCAATAATCATATCTGTAACATCCTATACCAGATCCAGATATCGGATGTTACAAAACTTAAACACTTAGTAAAAATTTTATGACAGGCGTAAAGCCATTCTAAAACATACTTCTCATTCTTTTATTTACTATTCTTAAAATAAAAGATTAATAAAAGAGAATGTTTAATAATTACATTAGATTTTTGGAAACAACATATGACATTTCAACTTAAAACTTTGTTAAAGGCAGACTTCTTCATGGCGTAGAGTACTAAGCACCATGTTCCTATGGTGTCCTCTATATACATAATATCACAACTCGAACTGCCACCTTAAAGCAATCTTGGCTTGGTCCCTCCAGGCGTACCAACTCTTTAATCAAAACCTGCATCCCAAATAGTCACTTGTAAGTTCAACAGAACTTACTGAATTTTAATACAGGTTACCTTTGAATGTTTATTGTTGAATTCCTCAACTTGAATATTTTGGATTTCCTTTCAGTTTTTGGTGGATACTTTCTAATATCGGCGCTTACATATATGCCAATTCACTCATTAGGCATATTACAGATTTCACCAGATTTCACCACTCAATGCAGATCTCATTTCCTCTTCGAAAAATGGATGCATTACTCAAAAAGATATTCATTCAGAATCTACCTTCGACGGATTCTCACAAAGACAGATGTTGAACACTTCACCCAGAATGGTGTACTCATAGATATTTTTCTTAATGAATACTTATACTAACTAATCTTTTAAGATGAACTTCATATGAATCCTACCTTTGGTAGATTTTCATAATGAATTTGGCAGCTATCAAGAAACAAGTCAGATCATATCTTAAATCAACCCAGACCACATCTAATACTGATGGATGAAACATTCTAAGTCATCTCAGGAAATCAAGGACAACTATGTTACATATCATGAGAACGTCTAGGTTTGGAGGACAACTTAGACTTCCGATAACCTCTATATATAGCATGAAATACTTAGATTTGATGGACACCATAAAATTTAGATAACATCCTTACATAGCATAGACAAACTCAGATCCGGTGAATGCTTAGACGGCTTATAATTATGAATAAGCCAAGTTCTCTGTACAGAAGAGCTACTCTGGCGGATTCACCCTTCAGAAACATTACTGAGAAATCTTCCAAGAAATACCTCTAGGGAAAATTCAAAATTCACCACAAGGCTATCAAAACAAGGATATTTTCAAACATACCCAGATCACTACCATAAAGTCAACTAGCGGAGAAGTCTCAAAGCATACCCAGATCTCGCCACAAAGCCAGTTAACCAGATTTTGCCTCAAAGGCATTATAGAATACGCCACAAAGGCATCACATAATTGATCTTATCATATTTATTTTCCAAAAATTGCCACGACCATGGTCTTTCTACATGTCTACTATATTAGCCTTTTCTCGTGTTTATTGTCTCGGCAGATCTCGTGTTTCTGGTTTCGGTGGACTACATTGTCGCCATAATGGTCTTTGTGTTTACTGTCTTGATAGACTTCATTAAATACCACCATGAAGTCCATTATCATATCACATATTTTCCCGACACTCCGCCAAACTCCTATTCTCCAACAACTTAGTCATGCATTCTCATTTAACACAGAACACACTTACTTAGATTTCATTCATACTCCTGATAGATTCATACTCTCAAATACCTAATTTCACATACATACATACCACACATCATCTTATTTATGTAGCACATCATATACCTCATTTGTAAACATGAAGACACTTTACGATACTTCACACACACATACATTCATTAGTTATTCGAGAAGATGTCAACATATGAATAACCATTATAAATTAACATGTATGAGGCAGGTTAAAAACTCACCTGAACCTCACCTTTACTTAAGATTAGAGTTCCTGTTTTGATAGTCCTACCCAAACCAACAGTACCAACTGCTTAAAAGATCATGGAACTTCCATTAAAACTCTATTTATAGACAATTTACTAACATATAAATTTCATGTGACCCCATACAGGCCTCTCACTCACACTCTACTATTCTTATGCCTTATAACATCCTTATTCTTCATAAATCTCAACATACAAATTTATAAACTTACCAGGAGATTAAAACATCCACTAATTAAACCAAAAATCTTAGCTTCCAGTCCTAAAGAATAAGAAGATATTGTTTAGGTTTAGGAAAAAGAACCAGAATGTAGAGCAGAAGGAAAAATGACCATCTAAAATGTTCCCTTCCTACCATATTTATTCAGTTTCCCCTTCAGCGGGTCTTGACAAGCGTCAAATAGTACTAAAATTGTCCTTTAAATGCCTACCAAAACCGGGAAAAATATAAAAAAGAAATTTGAATGCAGATATTGTCTGACTAGTCAAGTCCATTCAGTTAACTCTTAACCAATCTCATTACATGACCCACTTGCACTTCCAACTCAACCAAAACTCTAAGGCGTACTCTCTATTTGTTGTACTTTTTATTCAATTGAAGAATACCCCAAGATGAAATCCTTAGTTACTTTCACGGGTGAATACAATATGCATCAACCGTCCACTAATATTAAAAGTGGATAATTTCCATATAAAACCTTTTAATTCATAGAGGTCAAGGACGACTAACTTTTACCATCTTTACAATTTAGTCACTATACTAAAATTAATTATCTAGTCAATCGAATTACCAAACAAAGATTTCATATAACAATATAATATACTAGTAAATATTAAATATTAAAACTTACGGACTCAATCATTGATAAACGGGGTTTCAAAATCACCATTTCTGGTACCACTGAAATTAGGCTATTACATTTCCCCACTATATGCACGCTACAACTTAGAAGAACAGCTCATACTGGCTTGAAAGATTTTGGCTTAGTTCCAACATCTTGTATAGCCCATCGTACTAGAAAAACATAACAAGCAACTAGGTAAGTTTGAATAGATCCCGTGAGTTATTAATATATATACCCGATCTTGATATTATCATAATATGGTATGACTTCAATGGCTTGGTCTCATGTTTGACGTCACTTGTACGAGGGTTGATCATTTGTCATCATGATGCACTATTGACATCATTCGTCTTAGTGTAACTTGTAAATTGGCACATTTAACACATTGAAATGGTTCTCTATTTTCATCATTTTTGCATTAGTATATCTTGTAACATGGTTCCGCTTACACATATGCATTGATTTATACAAGATAACTCGTTATCAATGCTTAGTAGTCAATCACGTGCAGAGTACCTTGGCAGAATAATACTACTGCGAACTAACACTCAGTGGTTGGTCCTTGAAGACTCAAGCATAAAATTTCACATTTTGAGGACTTTTACATGCGGACCCACACATGGTAATTTATACATGTGGATTCAAACTTGGCGATTTATACTTATAGATTCCTATTTGCGGATCCTTATTTAGTGGACATGCTCCTGCGGACCCACACCTATGGACCCACATATGTAGATTCATACATGCGAACTCATTCTTGGAAGACTTAAATTTGTGGGATAATACATTAGTGAACTTATACTTGAAGATTCATATTCATTGGTTAGTTCTTGTGGACTCTTACTTGAAGAATAGCCCCTACGGACTCTTGCTTGAAGAATAAGCATTACGAATTCTTGCTTGAAATAGTCCATATGGACTCTTTCTTGAAAGATAGTCCATACAGACTCTTGCTTGACGAATAGTCTTTATGAACTCTTGTTTGAAAGATAGTCCATTTAGAATTTTATATGGCGGAGACCTACGTATAGCCTTGGCATAAAAACTTAAAGACATACTCAATAGGCCAGAATAACTTGAAACATGGGGACAAGTCTTACAGACTGTCATAAATTGCATATGTCCATGGCCATGGGACTTGCATACATACATGAGGCTTAGAGCCTTAGAGCCTTAGACTCTACAAAGTCTCATACTTGAGAAGAACCATTATAGGGTCATCAAATGCTTGTGCGCGTATATCTTCGTACAGTCCATCTGAACCTTCGTAAAGCCAAATAACATGCATATACATTCTCCGTACCCTCCAACCAAACCTCTGCAAAGCCAATTAACATGTACCACAAAGTGCACAATATGACATCTCCTTATTCATTCATCATTACATCCCTCCATAATCGCCATATCATTCATTTTCACCAAAATAACACATATCAAGCATTCAACAATATAACATAATCAATAGTACTTTACCCAATAATAACTTATCAAAACAACAAGCTTATACTTACAATCGGGCATGCATTTATGTACCAAAGTTATCATGCACTAACATTACGACATAAATCGCACCAAAACAATATATATGTAAAGTAACTAGCGAACAATTTAGAAACCAACATACACCATAACATTGTACTCATCAAACAATTCATCAATACCATAACTCGAGCTCACAACCAACATGCACCTTATCTCGTAATATACATCCTTGATTATGGTAACTTTCCCATGACAAGGTAACACTTCTTCATAAGCATAACACACAACCTGAACATCACATTACAAAGCATGCAAGATAAACACTAAAGATTTAAGTTCAGGAATTTATGAAAACATACCTCAAGGTCGCATCACCTACTAGCTTAACTTCCCCCTTGATGTTCAATCTCCATCTGTCTTCACCAGCTAAATAGTAACAACCATATAGGACCGGCCGTGAAACATTTAAGAGTAAGACAATCGAGTTTTAACAACATGCAAAGTAAATTCTCTACTTAACATGCTTTTTTTACTTACAATCCACAACCAACATTTAGCGGAATGTCTATAGTTTATTTATCTCTTTCAAAATTAAAAGATACTGAAGAGTATAAGAACGTTACCAGCTCACCAATTATACATTTGATTAAGCTAATTTTCTATTTTTTACCAGCATGCAACTCAATCCCTTCGTTCCTCTGTCTCTTATTCCGAAACAGCTAGAGAGAAAAAGATAGTTGAGAAGAAGTTGGAAAAAGGAAAAATATATCTTCACTAGTTTCCTTCTCCCCTTAAATAGCCACTCTCTTATTAACCTCTCAACACTTTCTATGCAATCACTAACCCAATTTAAGATAAGATATTAGAAACAAGTCATTATTTCTCAATAGGCCTCTTAGAAAATTAACAATCATCATTAATGCCTAATTTACCCCTCAAATTTTACAATTCGATACAAATAAGATTTCATAGGATTTAATTAAATCATATAAAAAAACTCAGGGTCACTGATCCAATATGGCCAAGTTTTGATCAAAATTTTAGGTGTGACACCATGAACCGGTCTAAGGTTGGTCCTTAGGTTGCTTTTGTTAATATCTACTTGCAAGAATGTCTTTAGAGTGAATCATGCTTATCCATGCTCACCATACCAATTCTTGGTAGTAAAAATATAGAGTGGAGGAGCCAAGGAGAACAACAAATGATAGAAGAGGGGTAGCTCATCCTATATGGATAGAAAGTCGTAGGGTGAGGGTAGGAAGAAGTATCTGAGATATCACGATAAAGAGCGGGAAATTGGAAGGAGAGGGGGAGGAAACGAAAAAAGAATAAGAGAGAGAGATATCCTATACTAAAGAGTAGGAGATGTATATATAAGGTTGACCTCTCCATACAACATGTTATTCTTTAATAGGTTGACATTCAATGGTTCTTTGTTAGGTCAATAATATGGTTTGGCATGACCAGTGATAGTTGTCTCATTAGAGTAACTAGGTTATCAAGGGTAGTTGACTTATGTAACCTTAACCTCTAGCATAGTAGTTGTTGTGGAGGAGGAGACGATTGGAAGATTTGACCATAGCAAGCATGTATTATGGAGTAAGGTGGCAAAGGTATCTCAAACTCAATATTTGTAACGATACTTGTGTTCTTGAGTTTGATTTTCATTTGAATAAATAAAATAATTTATATTTGATTTTGATTAGGGATGGCAATCGAGCAAGGTGAGGGGCAAATAGTGCTAAATCCACAACTGCTCCACTATTGGGACGCTCTACTCCACCACTTGTCTCACTCCACTTTGGATATATAATCTTGAAAGCAACTACCACCTCCATGGATGTTGGATGCATCCATCCCTGCCCCACCCCTTTCCTCTTCATTTTAATTTTTGCTACTTATATTTTTTTTTTCAATATTTTTAAATTCAAGTAAATGTTTCAACATAATTCTTCAAAAAAATATTTGAACATAAAATGTATGATTTTTTTTCTATATTACATTATTATATTTTTATC
>CM025245.1:28467936-28488249 GCA_013677275.1 Gossypium schwendimanii
GTGTTCAATTTCTCAATTTATTCCGCTATTTTTTGTTACTTGTTGCTTAATCGGGTCGATCCCTAACATCATTATTTTGCAATTAAAAATTGAGAAATGAACAAAATATCAAAAACATATAGATAAATTATAAAGGTATGATTATATTTTTATTTAAATTTTGCTTAGTAAATAGATCTCAAAGTAGTAAAGAGATTTCCTTAAAACCTAAGGGGTAAATGGGTATTTATCAAACTACAAGCGAATAAATGTAGTTTACAATAAACTTGCAGGGTAAGTGTTGGTTACCCGATTTTTAAATTCCTTTATTTTACATTTTCTTTTTTATGTTTGATTACTGCTACCCCTATAAATACCTAATAGGCACACCAATAATATTTATCATTCATTCTTCAATATTCTCCTATCTTTTATGGTATAAGTTTGATCTAACACTTTTGTGAGTCGAATCATGTATGTTAAGATATAATGCCTTAAATATAATTTATTTTTCATTTATATTTTTAATTTTTCGAATTGATTATTTTAAATAAATTTTCATTATTCACATTAATATCATTTGTATATGTCCTTAATAATTTTTGTATGCAAAATAAAATGTAAGCAAATATTAGATCATTGATTACCTAATGTTTAACTAATATTAAATTGCATTACGTGGTCGGATTGTAATGCAAGAAAACAACTTATATTAGTGAGTAATTTAAAAGGTCCATAGTTTGATGGATCAAAATTGAGCAAATTGATTTAAGGACTATTATGTCGTCTATCAAGTCCAAATGGGGAGATACCTTGTCTTAGGTATCAAAGTGGTTTACTCCTAGAAGATAAAGACATATGTGATTGTCTAGATTGACAGTATATTAGACATGGCCTAATCTGAATTAATCCTAATTTTTTTATGTATTAATTCACTAATACGTTCATAGTGTGACTTATCTCAATCCCAAGTAAATGATTGACTATGCATGTGTGACTCATATATTTTGATGTATTGAAAGTCTGGGTTTAAACATCTCAAGAGTTCAAAGCTGGTATGTTGGGTATATAACTTCTTCATCATATAACTTTATCTATAATAGTAGAATTCATAGCCTAATAAAAGGTAAATTATATCCTCTCATTGGCATTATATGATAGATGGAAAAGTAACATGGCCACAAGTCATTTGTTTAGGACAAATGATTTAATTGCTATTTGTTAGTAATTAAATTTTTCATGAAGGAAGATGTAATGACTACCATGAGATAAAATAGATTCATATTGGATAAATGGATTTAACCCCAAAAGATTAAGGATATCTTATTAGGGTAACAAACTAATTACAAGATCATTGGACAAAAACTTTTTAAGTTGATTTCATAATTGTATATAATAAGGGAAAGTTCAGTCATGGTACTTTAGTAGAATGATAGTAGAATGACTCCATAATTAAATAATATTGTAATTAATAGTTGACGAGTCATAACTTAACTATAAATTATTTGAGCCCTAATTATATATGTCCAATCGGTTCCTTCGCTAGCTCAATATAACCCAAATATCAAATTCTTCTATTAGATCATGTACTTTAATAAGTTGTTGATTTTAGTACTCGTACTTTAATTTGATCAATTTTAGTCCATGTACTTTTCAAATTTTGAAAATTCAATCCAAACAATAGTAGTTGTTAAATATGTCTGGTTAAATTCTACTATTAGTCATATACTAGGTGTAAAGTTAGAGATTTAGTTTATGTTCTTCAACTGGATTATTCTTAGTCGTTATATTTTGGATTTCAAAATTTTAGTCTTAATATAAAAAACAGTTGCTAAATACATTAATTGGTTTTTCAGTGAGAAATATATGGAGATGACAAGCTGACATGGCATTACACATGCAATAATATGTTTGATGCATCAAATTTTGAAAATAGCATAACTTAACTTAATGAATTTAATAGTTGTCATTTGGTCTAGACTAAAATTTTAAAATTCTAAAAGTTCAAGGACCCAAAATGACTAAATTAAAGTACAAGTACTAAATCCATGATTTATTCAAAGTACAAGGTCTAATAGAAAAATTTGACCTAACCCAAAATTAATTGCATGTAGAATTGATACTATAGAATGAATGAAAATGATGATTAAGAGAAATAGATCACATGTGTCACTATCTACAGTAAATGCATTTTCTCACTGATGTGATTTCCCGAGACTTGGGATGTTTGGAAAATTGCTTAAAGGGAAGGATCGTCTTGAATGGTTCAACAAAGGTGGAAACCTTGACCCAAAGCGCTTGAATGTTTTAAAGAACTGAATTTGTAATATAACTCGACATGCTTAAACTTGAAAACTACTCAAACCTTGGTATGATAGAAGTCGCCACACCCCGAGATGGGTTATGGGATGATAAGAAAATTGGTGAACGCCACAAACTTGTAAAAAGTTTGATAAGTTCAAGAAGTTCGGTTAATGTATTTAGTATTCAAGAAGTTCAAGAAGTCACAAGTAAAGTTTAGTATTTGAAATGTTCTTCAACCTTATAAATGACAAGACTCAAACTATTTATAGGGCTTAGAAAACTAAGAGCCACATACGGCCATAATGATGTTCACACATGCCATTAACATGTTTATACATGGAATTAAAAGCCATTCATGTATTAGGTAGATACATTGAACACGTGAAGGGTCACATTCTTCTCACTTGGATTGTGCATGCATGCTTAACTTGGAAGAAACCTTCAAATGCTTGAATGATCATTAAGACTTTTCTTTTATCCCCTTTGACTGAACATGCATCTTGTATGAATCATGCATTTTCAATTAATGGACACATTAAAAGCTAGTTGGTTCATGAATTGATGTCATGAATCTTGTAAATTCATTCCCCAATTCAGTGCATGTATTGTGAAGAACATGCATGAGTCTTGAATGCTTCCATTATTGTAGTTACGGACGCATCAACGAACCAATGAGTCGGTGCATGAATGTTGGGGTTCAATGTGCAGCATTTATGTAGAATTCTCTCCCCTTGTATGTTCATGAATCCTTCTTCATTAAGAAATGCATTAAGACATGTACTTAGCCCTCCATATGAACAATCACATGTATCATCATTAAAGGTTGGTTCTTAAATATTCTAGAAGCTCTCATTGTGCATGAATTCGAAAAATGAATGGTCATTCTTGGCCCATACGAATAGTCACCTGCATCAAGTATAAATATGCATCAAAACCTTCCACAAACCATTCCACAATTGAATTAAGACAAACACATTCTAAACTCTAAACTCACACGCATAAATATAAATAACTCATGCAATACATTAAATATAATGCAAGATAAAATTTGTGGATTAAATTAAAATGCAACTTATTAAAATAAGAAAAAGTCCTTAAAATTGTTGGCCCAATAATCAATCAAGCCTATGAGATGTTTTATTTTGCACTTAGTCCCCTTGTGTTTGGGTTAATCTCGACATCGTCGAATTGCATCGTAACATGATGTGATCAGAATCACATCACTCACTAAGTACAAAAGATGACTTAAAAAATAAATTGATTTTGTAAAATTACTTTTTAATGTATTCAATTATATAACTGGCGTTTGAAGTGAGAATTAAGTTAATTATTCATCATAGTTTTATCAAATGAGACAATTAAATATATTTCCTCATAAAATTTTAATACGATAAAGTTGTCATGACTTTAATGGAATTAGAATTGGGTCGAAAAAATAATTTAATTGGATAAATTAATATTTTGAGAAATAGAAAGGTAATTGTTGGGTTGGATAAATTATAAATGTTGGATAAAAGTCTAGATAATACATATAATTATACCAATACACGAGACAGGCCCAATGAGCCCACTCTATGTGATTGGAGCGGTAAACCCTTGTATCCCTTAGGGTTTCGCCACCCCTAAAGTTTCCCAAATAAGGGAAACTATATTTTTCTATCAAAATATTACTATTTAATTATTCATTGTTCAAGTAAAACTCTTGTACTGTTTCTCTATAAATAGGACTTATGTGATGAACCAAAAATACCAGTTATATATATTTTAAGTGTTGCTACTCTTTAGAAAATAGTGACAATTTATTTAACGAATAAATTTTATTTTCTTAAGAGCTCAAGTTCTTGGTTTCCAATAGAAAGAGTTGACTTTCCGCACTGAAAATTAATTAAAATTTTCACTTTGTGTGATCAGTTCATGAATTTATAGGCCACACTCTAAACAAGTCGATGTTCAAGGATAACGAAGAAGATCGTTTCGTAGAAAGCCAAGAAACGACCTAGACCACCTCACTCAAAAAATAGGTACTAATTTCGTTGAAGGTTTATTACTATAAATACCACAAAGCTTGGCTTTTAAGAATAAAATTTAAACTTTGGTGTTGACCAAGTCTTTGTGATTGCCTATGTGCCAAAGGAATTGCCCACTTCCTCTATCACTGCACTAGGAACATAGCTTGTACTATTTGTTGGAATGTTTGACCAAAATATTTTGATGATTTGCTTGCATTTTCTTTAAGATATTGTGCAATCAATCTCAAGTTTATCATTGGAGAAAAGAATGAAGCAAGCAAGATTATTTTTTTAAGGATTCTTTGCGGTTTACTTACCTTATATATTGAGATATGCAATCCATGAAGATATGGGTTAATTTTGTGATATTTTGTATCCTTCATATTAGGACAATTAGTTTAATGAAATATGGGAAAATTAAAGGTTACCTTATGATTATTGATTCATGCTCTAAATATGGAAGGCTTCAATTGTGATGGAAGTTTTATTGTTGAGGCAAGTGTTTTTTGAAGTGGCTGTTGAAGTGCCCATGGAAGTGACCACTTCCGTTAGCACATCAATAGGTAGTATAAGTTGCCTTATTTGGAGATGGAAATCTTTTCAACCAAATTAGTGAGGCAATATCTTAAATGATTTTGTGGACATTTGCTTAACCATATTTGAATATCCATCTTGTAGAGCAAAAAATCTTTGAAGATCCGATCATATCTAATCAAGCAATCGAATCTTGTTAAATTTGGAGATTGAATCAAGGCTAATTTGAAGAATTATCTTTAAAATCTCTGATTTATTCTAGAATTTATTTTGATATTTGTAAAGCCGTTTTGTAAGGCTATTTTAGTGGAATATTAATTGTAATTTCTCTTTATCTTAGCCAATCAATAACTCTTATATGTTAAATATTTGTGTAAATTAGAATGTATTTAAAAAGAGCACTTGTCAGTTCATAGAGAAATGGTGTTTTGTAAGTAAATTTGAGACCGAAAAACCTTTTGTTTTTAGTTTTACAAACTAAGTTCTTAAAGGAAGAATTTAATGGTGAGAGATCTAGGCTTCGAAGTACAAGAGTGGGGATTCTTCACTAGGGTTTGTTAGAATTAAGATCAATGGCTATGTTGATTCAAAGATAGTATATTTATCTCATTGAGCTAGGCTCTGCAGATGTAAAAACTCGAACTACATAATCAATTTTTCGTCCCCTGTTTTTTGTTTTGTTTTTTCGTAGTGCTTTCAAAAGTACCCACTTTCGTAGCCACTTCTGCTCATATTTTGTTTATTACAATTATCGACTGATTTAGGTTAATAATTGGTATCAAAGCCAAGAATGTTATGTTTATAGCATAAATTGAATATTGTATTTAGCTTCTCTCATTGTTCGATTAAATAAGATAAAAAAACGACATTCTTAAATTGTATACATGTTTTGTATTATTGTATATGTGGATGAATGTATGGATTTATTTTATAATTGACATAAAGTAATTTTGCCAAAACATGTGGTTTCTAGTATTAGAATGATTATATTTAGGATTTTCAAAATTTTTGGGTGTGTAATGCACGTTTTAATTTTATTTTTATAAAAAAAGAAAATTTTATGTAAATTTAAAACATACTAGGTAATTTTTTGTAATCCTAAATTTACGATGGAACCCAAAAAAGCATGGCACATCAATAACCCAAATCAATTGATATACATATAATGAATGAACGACAAGTTATCGTTGGTGGCAGCCAACACAAAGTGATGTAGGCAGAACCGCTCAAGTGCCACACGACGCGTGAAGGGCTACATGTGCCATCGCATAAACACAACACACACAGCACTGAGGGATGGCTGGGGCATTGTACCCCTAACGGTTAGTGTAACCAACAACTAAGGGTCAGAACGACTAAGCTTCGTACCCTATCGAGGCCCAGTGCGCGAAAAGTAGTTAAGGCATCGTACTTCATAACTTCCATTACTATTCTTGCTACTTCTCCTAATGATGCTCATGTGGATGATTCTCTCCATCAATGAGTTGTTGGTAAAGTCTATTACTTATCTTTCACTCACTATGATATATACAAACTAATTCAACTCCTTTAGGAGATTACTCAGAGACTGCAATCTGGTATATTAGGATTTATTATTTTGTTTCATAAGAAATATAGGATCAGTCATTAATTGATTCCTAATTAGTTGTTTTCCTAGTTTATTAAGATTTCTAACTTTGTGAGATTGTCCTATTATCTTTCCTAGAATAATGGACTAGAATGCTAGTAATCTTAATGTAAATATTAGGTTGTATTTTCTTGATGAATATAAGAATTTTCCTTTACCAAAATTCTCATGGTATTAGAGCTAGGTTCAGAATCTTAATATGGCATGGATACACAAACCATCTCTTCATTGGGAGTCAAATCCAAACCCGAGAAAAATCCCTCAGTCAAGAACTATGAAAATTCCTCAGCCAATATCATCGAAAACTCTCCTTTTCCTACTCCAATTCCAAAAATACCTTTAAACTTTTTGAAATTAAAACTCAACCGTATGATTTACGACAAGGGGATATGACTATCACTTAATATTTCAACACAATAACCCAGTATTGAAAGCACCTAGATATGTTTGAAATATACCCCTAGAAATGTCCAGATGGTGTAGCTTTACACAAAAAGCTTATTGATCAAAAGAGAACATTCAAATTTCTCATTGGTCTCAATAAGGATTTGGATGAAGCAGGGGTAGAATCTTAGGCAACATGCCTCTACCTTCCATCCGAGAGACATTTACTGAAGTCAAAAGAGTTGAAAGTCAGAAGAAACTGATGATGACAAAAAATATGAGTTCCCTGGTTTTTGAAGGTTTAGTCTTGTATACTTATAAGTCACATCAACATAACAAGATAAAAGGAAGGCCATGGTGCAACCATTGTAAGAAACATGGTTACCTCAGAGAAACTTACTGGAAATTACATGGGAAACTTGTTGATTGGAGGCTTAACTGAGCACACCAAGATCAAGATAGCCGTGCAAATGTTGCGAACACTACCAACGACACCGAAACTAGCAAGGAAATCAATCCATTCACCTCGAGAGCAAATTGAGGTATTGCAAAAAGTACTCGGATAGATATCACCCACTATTGGATAGCATACTAGCATGTCAGTACATCAAAGTGCATTTTCCTCTACTCATATTGCAGCAACCAGAAATTTAATACCATGGCTAGTTGATTTTAGAGCTTCAAATCACATGACCTGAGGCATAAATGTCTTCCACAAGTTCAGCTCATATTCAAGCCCTTCTATAGTATGAATAACAGATGGATCACTCTCAAAAGTGGTAGGAATTTGATCAATCAAATTAACAAAGGACCTTCTTCTTTTATCCGCAATTTAGGGGGAGAACTCGAGGGAATTTTACCTTTGGAAAATTCTTCAAGACACTCAGTTCATGTATATTCCATTGATGGTCACTAAACTAACTATAAATACGACTAAGGCAAGCGCACCTATCGAATAATAGTATAGTTATGGTGAGTAGGGAATATCGTATCCACGAGGACTAAAAGTACTAGTAATTACCGTTTTTCTATTATTTAGCCGTCAAATTGTAGTCAGAAAAACTACAAGACATAAATAAATTCAAATAAAGTTCAAAAGAAGTTAAAAAAAGATCTTCAATCTTGAAGGAGATCTGCTTCTGAGTTGGCTCCGATGGTGTTCTTCGAGTAATTTCTTTAATCTTCTCTGCGTCCTCCTTAGATCTTCGTCTACTTAAAATTTATAGACTTAAGAATGCTCAGATAGCCTAAAATTTGGGTTTTTCTATGTGTTTGGGAAACGAGGTGCGATATCGACACGGGCTGGCACATAGGCGAGTGGCCAGCCCGTCTGAAGTGCCCAGGCTGTGTGGATCCTAGAAACAGCTCTATTAGTCTAATTTTTGCTCGTTTTTTACTCCTTTCACTCCCAAATGCTCTCCTAAGTATAGAAACATTAATTTAAGGGATTAAGAGCATCAAATTCACTAATTTACATCATTAATCATTCAAAAAATGTATTAAGAATGAGATTAAATATGTTGCTTTTATAACTTATCAAATATCCCCACACTTAAGCATTTGCTTGTCCTTAAGCAAAATCCTCAACTTAAAATTAAAATTAATCTTTCTCAACTCATAATTTTTATCAATGATGTTTCGTCATAATTCACAAATAATCATACATTGATAATTTAACTAAAAGAGCACTAAAGATTCAAACAATCCAAGTCGAATATTTTTAAAGCATGAAAACATAGGTATTTCCCCTTATCTAAGTAATTACTTTTAATTCAAAATTGACAAGAATCGACATCCTCACAAAAGATTTACTCAAATCACTCAAAGTGTTTAAGGTTTAAGAATAAGCGCTCAATAGTCAAACATGAAATGTTATTACCATAGGCTTGCATTAAAATCAAATCTCCACCACTATAAAATGAGATGATACACAAATCAAAAGGCCTTTAAAAGGTTGTAATGGGGCTTAGGTTAAGGGTGTGGTGAAAGGCTGAAAAAATTTGTTAAAATTGAGATTGAATTGATAAATTACCAAACTAGAAAAATAAACAAAGGCTGAGTTAAAACACAATTACATCAATCAAAACCTGTTCAAGAATAACACGAGCTTCTTCCCAAAATATGCTTTAACTGTTCAAGCTCAATCATAGAACTAAATAATAATCAATATATATTTAATATTTTTTTGAGAACAAGAATCAACTTAGAAAATTAACAAAAGAACACAGTTAGGTAACTAACTAAATCAAATCTCGATAAAAAGGGAGTCAATAAAATGGAAGAAATTTTCAATGAATCAAAAAGAATGATTTATGGGTTAACATTAATGGGTAATTTAAGAAACGGTGTCTTTGGCTCAACAGGGTTCACTAAGGGTTAATTATGTAGGTAGGCTTTTTATGTGATAAGTGGGTTAAAACCTAAGTGCCTTTATCATCTCAATATATCAAATCAAAGGTGTGGTCTTGACATGCATAATCGAAGCAAGTTCTAGAATAACAAATCAATATTGACACACTCATAACCAATAAAAATGAGCAAGAAAGAGGTACGCTCTAAAGGCTCAAAATCTCACATAAAATTATGGTTTTTGATGTCAATCTTGTAAATTTAAAACTTTAAGATAATACCTCAATCCAGGGAAACAACCTAAAATTTTTAATTCTGGAAAAAACTTATCATGTTTGATTCTCTCATGTCTTAAAGTTTAAACAATCAATGCACAATTATCAGCAAATTAATCTAAAACATATCAACAAAAATCACAAATTGATAAAAATTCATTCTAATAGAAGTATAAGAAAATTACTTGAACACAAGACATGATTTAGGGATTTTCTAATAATTATATAAATAACCTCCCCACACTCAAGATGTACATTTTCCTTAATGTAAAAACATAGATAATCACAACATACACAGAATATCATAAGAGAGGGAGAAAACTTAAACTACCCTAAATATTGGATGAAATCCCCAGAATAGTGAAAAGCATAATTATAGACAAAGCTAGATGTAGTGTTTGATTTCGAGCAAACTAAGAAGAAAATAAACACAAATAATGAAGATTAGGGGATTATAACTCGAATAAAAACAACCATAAAAATAAAAATATTATTCAAAAGAGAAAAACGACATAAGTCGAAGAAAATAACAATAAACATAAAAAAATAAAATAAAATAATAGACCCAATGGTCCTCATCATCAGAAGCGTCGTGAGTCATCGACACTGAAGAGATTATATGGAGATATTGACAGATATGTTGTAATGTCGTGTCGATACTGTCGAACCTTTGAAAGTAATGTTGCTTGAAGTGAGTGAAACGCTCGGAGAAGTCCGCTAAAGTAGCAGCAGAAGAAATAGGACGGTGACTCGAAGGTGGAGAATGAGGTGTATCCTCGTGATGTAATGGGACATCATCAGTGAAGTTCTCAGGGTCATTCCAAGAGTCATCGCATGTGGCGCACTAGGTCTCCGAGTCTGAAAGTGATGGCATCCTGCTCGTCATGAGATGTCATCGCATGCTGAAGATGAAATGTCAAGCAAAACTCCAAAGTCAGCTCCATGTAAATGGGCTCGATAATGGAGAGGAACTGGTCCCATAGGGCTGTAGTAAGAAAAGCAAAAGTAAGATTAGCGAGGTGGATCTGCTCTAAAGTTGCCTAGTCGATATATCAGCCCAAACCGATTGGTTGCACTCGAAGGAGATGGAATAAGTCCTCCTGGGGGCTTGCTGAAAATCGAAGAAAAATGTGGTAGGCCTCGACGGATGCGCTCGAGGAGGAGGTTGTGCCATGAGCGTTCCGCTTTTTCGAAGCGGGGACAACGAATTTGGACTTATTACGAATGTTTATCATGGTGTGCCTAAAAAAGACAAGAATTCATCAATAAATAACGCATCACCAACTATGCAAACAAAGGGACGGAGAACAGTCATGAAAGAAAAATATGAGACTAAGAAGATCCCTAAGATACGTATCGAATCTAAACTGCCCAAATAGAAAATCGACTCTGAAAACATAATTTACTAGTATCGAGCAAGCAAGAATAATGAAATAGCATCAAAAAGAGAAATAAGAACACATAATAATACAAATAATAACAAGCATGAATAAATAAACAAGTCGAATACTAAGAACAAAGAAGAATAGTAGTAGACACAGGGAGCAAGCAATTGAAAATAATAGACTAAGGATTAATCATAATAATATTTGCAATTAGAAATTAAAACAAGAACATGAAGAACAAAGATCGGATGAAGTAAAAAGAATAATAACAGTAGTAACGAAAAGAATATAACTAATAATAAAAAGAATAGATAATAACCAATAAATAAATAAAGTAAATGAACGAATAATCATAATAGATAATAAATAATCAAATAAATAAATAAATAGGGCAAACAATGGTGGGTGGTGATCGGAGGAACGACAATGATGACAGCTCGGGGCAGGCATGTGTGTGGGTCAAGTGAGAAAAGAAGTAAGGGGAGGGGCCTATGGCGGGCGGCGGTGGACACTGGTGGCCGTGCGTGGTTTACAGCTTGAGGGGAAGGAAAGGAGAAGGGAAGGCTTGTGAAAAGGGGTTGTTTAGTGAGTAAGAGGTGAGGGAGGAGAGAAAGAAGTGGAAGACGGTGGCGTACGTGGGTTGGCTGATGGTCAGACGGTAAGAATTGGAATAGCGGCAGCTAGGGTTGTGGGGTGGGTTGGAGAAGAAGATAAAGTAAACTAAAAAGGGATTAGGGATTTAAAGGGGGACACGGTCGTGTAAGGCCCGTGTTGGGTCACACGCCCGTGTCACATGCTCGTGTGAGGTATTTTCAGACCGTGTGCGCTTTTAAAACATAGGTCAAGTCTTCACATGGCCTCAAACACGTCCGTGTGTCTAGGCCGTGTCACACGCACAGCCATGTCGTACAGATGTGTGCTACCTCCCACACGCCCATGTGGTTCGTTTGTGTCTCGCACATGGTCGTGTGGCTCAATCGTGTAACTCTCTGACTTGTTTTAAAGATAAGAAAATAGCTCTAGGTTTCATACAGCCTAGGACACGACCATGTGTCATGGCAGTGTGTCCACACAACAGTGTAACACGCCCGTGTGGACTATGTTAGGCCGTGTCTCTGTCGAATTTTGGAAAAATTAAGTCCCAAGATCCACATGGCCAAGGGCACTCCCGTGTGTCCAGGCCATATGGCGCACAAGGCCATGTCGCCTGGCCATGTAACTCACTGTCGAACCCTTTTAGTGCACACGGCCTAGGACACACCCGTGTGTCCAAGCCGTGTGGGTCAAAAAAATTAATTTCAAAAATTAATTAATTTAAAAAAATATATATCATGAGATAAAATTAAGAAAATTAGCAGTGTTAACACTCGGGTTGCCTCCCGAGAAGCGCTTATTTAAAGTCTAAGCTTAACTTACCTCAAATTCGCACGGTCACGGTGGTTCGCTAAGTTGAAACTCCTCTTTCTCGCTGTCAATTCTATTATCAAAATAAGGTTTGAGCTGAGTAATATTTACCTTAAAAGTGCAGAATTCAGAATGAGTTACCTCAACTGTACCGTATGGGAAGACATTCTGTACCATAAAGGGATTTGATCTGTTTACATCAAGCTCCGAAGTGGCAATTCGAGGATCTGTCTTATCTAGCAGTACTTTGTATCAACTTAAAATTGATTTATTCCATTCACATGTTCATCATGACGTTGGTTTGGTTCCGTATCAGGTATTTTCAGTTTCTCATTGACATGTGTCCGCCATTCATCTAGTTCATCGATCTGTAACATTCGTTTTTCATGAGTTCTTCCGATTTTGTCACATGGACTGAAACGCGGTTCTATTGTGTTTTTTTTTAGGTGTTTCTTGCAAATAAGGTTGAGATACAAGGTTACTCATATTAACAGAACTCGTATAATCATCTCGATCACTAGATGTCTTAACAGAATCACGAGCTTGGAGTTTAATTGTATCATCACCTATACAAAATATAAATTCACATGTACCAACATCAATAATAGTTCTGGCAGTTGCTAAAAAGGGCCGACCTAGAATCAAATGTACGTCATTATCCTCATCCATGTCTAAAACAATAAAATGAACTAGGAAATCTAATGGTTCTATCAGCTAATTGAATACTCATCCTAGTTTGTTTGGGTTTCCCAAGACCTAATTGCTTAAACATTTTATAGGGCATGACATTAATACTAGCCCCTAAATCAACCACAACATTATTAACATTTAAACTACCAATTAAACAAGGAATAGTAAAACTCCCTGGATCTTTCAATTTGTTAGGTAGTTTATTTTGCAAAATGGCTGAGCACACTGCATTTAGTTCCATATGCGACGAATCATCTAACTTTCGTTTGTTTGCTAAAAGCTCCTTTAAAAATTTCATGAAATTCGGCATCTGTGAAAAAGCTTCAATAAATGGTAAGTTAACATGTAACTTTTTCAGAAGTTTAAGAAATTTATCAAATTGTTTGTTCGTATGGTCTTTCTTTTTCACCTTAGGATATGGCACACGAGTTTTATATTCCTTACTAACTGGTTTTTGTTCATTCTGGCTTACCTCGACCTTATCATTACTTACCACACTTTCTTGCCTCGGTTCTGATTTAGATTCAACCAACCCTTCTTCATCACGAATAGTAATTGCTGAAGTTGTTCTCTTGGGTTAGTTTCAGTATTTCTCGACAAGCTACCTTGTGGTCATTCCGAAATGAGTTTAGCGAGTTGACCTATTTAGTTCTCGAGCCCTTGAATCGATCCTTGTTGATTTTTAAGTGCTACCTCAGTTTTTTAAAAATAGGTTTCTGACACTGAGATAAACTTCATTAACATCTCCTCAAGGTTCGGCTTCTTCTCTTACTGGTAAGGTGGTTGTTGGAATCTTGGAAGAGATTGTGCTCTCTGGTTTCCTTGACAACCCCAAGAGAAGTTGGGATGGTTCATATAACCTGCATTGTAGGTGTTACTATAAAGATTATTTTGAGGTCTATAATTATTACCCATATAGTTGATTTGTTCGTTCTCTGTGCTAGAACCGTAGGGTAAAATTTTTGGATTTTTCATTCCTCTTCTATTTGTATCGCACTACATCGCCAGATGTACCTTGCGTAGAAATACATAAACCATCAATTCTCTTATTTAATTGTTCTACCTGATTTGATAACATGGTGACTGCATCTAGATTGGAAACACTGGTTGCTCTATTAGGCTTCGTCCTCATGACTTGCCACTGATAATTATTCAGTGCCATCTCCTCTATAAACTCATAAGCCGCTTTAGGTGTTTTATTGTTCAGAGTACCACCGGCTGCTGCATCGATCAACTGTCTAGTTGAGGGTTTCAAACCGTTGTAGAAGGTTTGAACCTGTAGCGATAAAGGTAACCCATGGTGAGGGCACCGTCTCAATAAATCCTTATACCTCTCCCATGCATCATATAAGGTTTCTAAGTCAATTTGAATGAAAGAAAAGATATCATTCCTCAACTTGCTTGTCTTAACCTGTGGGAAGTACTTTAGTAGAAATTTTTCAGTCATTTGCTCACATGAAGTGATAGAACCTCGTGGTAAGAAGTTCAACTATTGTTTTTCTTTGTTCCTCAACGAGAAGGGAAACAACCGTAGGTGAATGGAATTGTCAAAAATGTCATTTATCTTGAAAGTATCACGGACTTTTAGAAAATTAGCCAAATGAGTATTTAGATCTTCGTTTTGGAAACCATCAAACTAAACAAATTGTTGAATAATCTGAATGGTGTTCAGGTTTAGTTTGAAATTATTTACAGCAACGGTGGGTCTCACAATACTCGATTCAGTCCTAGTTAGAGTGGGTTTGGCATCATCGTACATAGTACAAGGAGCAGGATTTGGGTTTGCTGGATTTGCAACAACCGCAGGAGGTAACTGATTATTCTTATTTTCACCCATCTCCTCAGTAATAATAATATTGTCCTCTTACTCTCCCATTATACTCTGTTGATTCTGCCTTGCTTCTTTACGGTTTCTACGAGCTGTACTTTCAATTTCACTATCAAATAGTAATGGTCCCGACGGGTTTCTTGTAGTCATAAACTAAAGAAACCTACCAGAAGAAAATAAAAGAAAAATTAGAAAACAAAAATTAAACTAAAAACAAAAATAAAATACAGTAAAAATAAATAGCTAAATTAATAAAAATCTAGTGTTCCTAGTATTTTAGTCCCCGGCAACGACTCCAAAAACTTGATTGTCAATAAACTAACTATAAATACGACTAAGGCAAACGCACCTATCGAATAATAGTATAGTTATGGTGATTAGGAAATATCGTATCCACGAGGACTAAAAGTACTAGTAATTACCGTTTTCTATTATTTAGCCGTCAAATTAGAGTTATGGTTTTTAATCTAAAATTACTAAACTAATTTAACTAAGAATGCAACAGAGAATAAAATAGGAAAATAATCGAAGATACCAATGAGAGAGACAATAACCAGCAAAGACTCCACCTAGACTTCACTTATTATTAAGATTCTGAATTTAAACAATTTATTCACTTGTGCCTTAATCCGTAGAAATCCCTAAATTATGTTAATATCTCTTTCGAGACTAAGAACAACTGACTCTAGGTTGATTAATTGAAATCTCTTTCTAATTAAAACCCCTATTGTAGCATTAAGTCGATCTATGGATTCCCCTATTAGATTTGACTATAATCCGGTAGATTTATGTCATCCTATTTCTAGGATTGCATGCAACTCCACTCAATATGCTAGATCTACTCTTAAACAGGGACTTTTGCTCCACTGAAATAAGTACATTAAACATGAATTAATATCCCAAAAATATCAAAACACAAAATAAGCATACATAATTAAGAACAAGAATCAAGTATTTATCATGTAAATCAGAAATCAAATAAGAAAATTCATCCTAGGTTTCATCTTCCCTAGGTATCTAGGGAATTTATCTCATACTCCTAAATAGAAAACATCTCAAAGTCAGAAAAACTACAAAACATAAAGAAATTCAAATAAACTTTCAAAGAAGTTAAAATGAGATCTTCAATCTTGAAGGAGATCCGCTTCTGAGTTGGCTCCGATGGTGTTCTTCGAGTAATTTCTTCAATCTTCTTTGCGTCCCCTTTAGATCTTCTTCTAGTTGATATTTATAGACTTTAGAGTGCTCAGAAAGCCTAAAATTTGAGTTTTTTCGCATGTTTGGGAAACGAGGTGCAATATCGACACGGGCTGGCACATAGGCGTGCGGCCAACCCGTGTGGCTCATACGGGCATATGGCCAGCCCGTGTAGAAGTGCCCAGGCCATGTGGATCTTGGAAAAATCTCAATTCGTCCTATTTTTTTCGTTTTTCGCTCCTTACGCTCGCAAATGCTCTCCTAAGTATAGAAACATGAATTTAAGGGATTAAGAGCATCAAATTCACTAATTTACATCATTAATCATCCAAAAAATACATTAAGAATGGGATTAAATATGTTACTTTTATAACTTATCATTCACCCCAAAGTATTAATCTAGCATTCTTACCCTCTTTCAAGTTCTCAAATATCTTACCTCTTCTGAGTCCTAAAAATTCAAATTTTAGTTCCACATCAGGTCCAAAGAACACACCATCTGAGTTTTAGTTCCATGAGTCCACTCAACCTCAACTTGGCGCAAATCATCAGAAACTTTGTGTCTATTCTAGGAGGAGACAACCTATTGAAAATCTAGAGAACAACACTCAAACCAGAGATTGTCAAGAACTTGAATCAGAGCCTCCTGCATCAAAATTTCACACTGGAATGGATTCTTCAACTCGTGAGCCTCTTGCTCCTTTTGTTGATGATTCTAATTTGCTTATTTCTTAAAGAAAAGGAGTCCGAACATGTACAGACCATCCTATTGAGAAACATGTGGCATATGAGAAATTGCTACCATCATATAAAACATATATTTAAGCTATTGATAGCATACAATTACAAAATTCAATTCAAGAAGCTTTGAAAAATCCAACATGGAAAAAGGCTATCGAGGAAGAAATCAGGGATCTAGATAACAATGGAACCTGGACTCTTACAGGGTTACCTCAAGGGAAGAAGCTAGTGAGTTGCAAGTGGATATTTATAGTTAAGTATAAAGCAGATGGAAGTATCGAGAGGTTTAAAGCCAGGCTAGTGGAAAAAGGCTTTACTTAGTCATATGGAATCGATTATCAGGAAACCTTTGCACCTGTTGCCAATTTAAAAACGATTTGAGTACTATTGTCACTAGTAATAAATAAAGACTGGTCTTTGTACTACCTAAACATAAAAATTGTCTTTTTGAACAAAGATCTTGAAGAAGATGTTTACATAGAAATACCTCTATGTCTAGAAAACTCCTCAAATAGTCATCAAGTGTGCAAGCTAAAGAAGTCATTATATAGGCTAAAACAATCACCTCATGCCTGGTTTGATAGGTTTTCCAAAACAGTAGTCACAAACGGATACAATCAATGCCAGGAAGATCAATCTTTATTTGTGAAATCTTCATCAAAAGGTAGAATTGCTATTCTCATTGTCAATGTAGACGACATCATTCTAACTAGAGATGACTCAGAGGAAATTATCAAACTCAAAAGATTACTTGCTACTAAGTTTGAAATTAAAGATCTTTGTGCTCTCAGATATTTCCTAGGCATAGAGGCTGCTAGATCTAAGGTAGAGATTGTTATATCCCCAAGAAAGTTCATTTTAGGTTTGTTAACTAATATTGAATGTTTGGGTGTAAACCTACAGAGACGCCTATGGACCCCAAACCTAAATTTAAGGAAAACGAGGAGAGTGTACCAATAGATAAAGGGCAATATCAAAGACTAGTGGGCAAGTTGATATATCTCTTACACACGAGGCCAGAAATTGCATTTTCAATAAGTGTTGTTACCCAACACATGAATGATTCTCATGAGGAACATTTACAGGCTGTGAATCAGATTCTCAGATACCTAAAGATGACACCAGCCCACGATTTACTCTTCAAAAAGAGTGAAATTCATGAGATAGAGGTTTACACTGACGCAAGTTAGGCTAAAGAATTAACTAAAAGAGGATCCACAAGCAGTTACTACTCCTTTGTTTGGGGCAATCTTGTTACATGGAGAAGTAAAAAGCAGTCAGTGGTGTCAAGAAATAGTGCAGGGGTCAGAGTATTGTACTTTTACTTTTGGGCATTTGCAAAGGAATGTGGATTCAGAGATTACTAAGGGAATTGAAAGTTGATTTTAAGGACCAGATAAAAATACATAGTGACTGTCAATCCGCCATAAGCATTGTTAAAAATCCAGTACACCACGACAGGACCAAGTATGTGGAAATTGATAGGCATTTCATTTTAAAAAAGGTCAACAATGGAATAGTCCAACTGAGCTACATCCCTACGCAACTCCAACTTACTAACATTCTCACCAAAGCTCTTCCAAGAATCAGCTTCGATGAATTCAACTCTAAGCTGGGATTGCATAACAAATACACCCCAGCTTGAGAGGGAGTGTAGAAAGGAGCCGAATTAGTTTCTATATATATTAGGAAATTACTCATAGATTGTAATCTAGTATATTAGGATTTATTATTTAGTTTCCTAAGAAATATAAGATCAGACATTAATTGATTCCTAATTAGTTACTTTCCTAGTTTATTAAGATTCTTAACTTTGTGGGATTGTCCTATTATCTTTCCTAGAATAATAGACTGGAATATCAATCATCCTAATATAAATATTAGGTTGTATTCCCTTGATGAATATAAGAATTTTCCTTCACCAAAATTCTCATTTATGCACCATTTGCATCGTTCTCATCGGAAATCGACTAAAAGACTATTGTGATATCTCAAAATGCACATAAAAACTTGGCATCCAAATAGTAAAAGAAATAGATATACAACTTCATATGTATTCTAATTCAGATTAGGTAAGAGATCTTTTTGATTGAACCTTTACATCTAGTTATGTTACTTATTTTACTAGCACACTTCTCTCTTGGTCTTCAAAAAAGCAATATTCTATTTTACTCTCCTTTACAGAGGTTGAATATCGAGTTGTAGTTGTTGCACTTGTTAAAACATATTGGGTCACACATTTGCTTTGTGAGCTAAATTTTCCAATTACAAGCATTCCTTGAATATTTTGTGACAATGTTAGTGCTATATACATCTACATCAATCTTGTCTTCCACGACAAAATGGAGTGTATATCAATTGATTTTCATATCGTTAAAGACCAAGTCCAAAATAAAGATGTTGAAGTTAACTATCTACATACTACTGGTCAAGTTGTTGACATCCTCATAAATCCATTTCTATTGACAACTTTTGAGCGACTCTTTTCTAAGTTAGGAGTTGCGGAGGCCACCACTAACTTGTAGGGGTGTAATAATTGTTGTTGACCTAGTCATTGTTTTTTCTATTTTAATTATATTTATTATTACTTATTTTTAAAATTCCATTATCTTATCTTTTCTGATTTATTTTTTAATATAATTTTTTTTTGAATTTTCTTATCTCCTTATATCTAGTTCAATGGTTAGTGTAACCCTTATAAATACCTACCAAACACATAAAAAAACTCATAATTCATTCTTCAATATTCCCAAATATTTTATTAATGTCTATTAGATCGAGTGATAAGGAACTTCCCTTAAATAAAATCTAAAGCTCAAGCCTTATGAATGGAGAAAATAATGTTGGAAAAGCTTTACCTTCCATTTAAAGGTTTGACCAAACTCAACTCTAGATTTTGTCGAAGCCAATATGAACAATTTTATAATTTATTGATAAAAAATTTGAACTCTAAATTCTATTGATAATCATAATACAACTTCTCTATTATGTACACATAAATTTCGAGTCAAATATTGACTTTGAAAATTTGGAGTCAATTTTTTTATCAACTCGAAAAGAGTTACAATCTCTAGATATTTCACTACAAAGAAAAAACTTCTTTGATTCTTATCTTTAATTGGTTTCGATCCAAGGGTTATCTGGACTTGATCTTGGAAAGATGTGAGTCATTTTAAGTGTCATGTTGACTTGCTCTTAAAAAGGGTTTGGTCCTCCTTTCTTCAATTAAATTGAATCGAAAGGTGGCTTTTCTTCAGAAATAGCTTTTGACTTTCTCTCCTCAACTGAGCTAGATGGAAAGGTAGCTTTTCCTCAAAACAAATATGGTGTTCGTCAGAATTTCTTCAAATTGTTTAGTTTCTTCAGAGAACTTCTAGACTTTTAAACTTGTGAATGTGTAGAATAACTTGGTGGTGACTAGAGGTGTTCATGAGTTGGGTCTAAGTATGATATTAAAACACTTTATTCTTGCCCAAGCCCAACTTGACCTGAAATATGAGCCTAAAATTTTGCCTAAGCTTGGTTATATTTGTAAATAGCTGACTGAAACCCATTTTAGGCTCGTCCATATTATTTTTTAAAAAAATTATATTATTTTTAATTTAAT
>CM025245.1:28605427-28615694 GCA_013677275.1 Gossypium schwendimanii
AAACTCTTGTACCGTTTTCCTATAAATAGGAATTATGGGATAACCTAAAGAAATACAATACATAAGTGGTTGAGCATCATTATTTTGTTAGAAAATAGTGATAATTTATTTACTATAATAAATTCTATTTTCTGAAATGCTCAAAGTTAATAAAAGTTTTCACTCTGTGCGTTCGATTGATTTTGTTTGAGCCTACACTCAAAATAATTCGAGGTTTGAGAAACAACTTAGACCGTCTCAAACAAAGCACAAGTAATAATTTGGTTAATGGTTTATTACTATAAATACCATACGACTTGGTTTTAAGAAAAATTAAACCTTCAGCTATGCCAAAAACATTATTTTCTAAATTGATTTTGCCAACAGATATTCCATGATCTACTTACAAACCCAAAATTTGAAAAAAAACCCCTAGGTTACAGTCAGTCTAATATTAGGAACCATAACTTTTGACAAAATTACTTTATAACTAATATAAAATAAAAAACCATACATCTATTCACATACATATAATTTAAGAATGTCACTTTTTATCTTATTTAATCAAATAATGAGAGAGAGAGAGAATCAAATTCAATATTGGCTTATACTATAAACTTAACACAACCTGATTCTAATATCGATTGCTGAAAATTTTGATTTAAAAACTGTGTTTTTAGGCACATTGGAAGTTAATTTTTTTTTTTTTAAAATGAGCCATGTGGTATTTATAATACTAAACCCTAAACCAAATTATTACCTGTGCATTGTACAAGGCGGTCTAAGTTGTTTCTTGACTTTCTACCAAATGATGTTCTTCACTATCCTCGAACCTCAAATTACTTTGAGTATGGGTTCAAACAAAACGATCCGAACACACATAATGAAAACTTTTATTAATTTTCATTGGGAAATTTAATTTTCTCTCCGTGGGAACCGAAAACTTTGAGCTTTTCAAAAAATAAAATTTATTCTTGTAAATAAATTGCCACTATTTTTTGACAGAGTAATGATGCTCAACAACTTGTGTAATTAGATCATTCCATAGTTCCTATTTATAAAAAAATGACACAAGAGTTTTACTTGAACAATGAGTAATGAAATAATAATATTTTAATATAAAAATTCAATTTCCCTACTTGAGAAACCCTTGGGGGTGGTGGTAACCCTTATTAGGACTAAGGTTTGTCACCCCTCATGTAATGAGATAGGCTCTTGGGTCTGTCTCATGTATTAGTTACAATTATATGTGTTATCTGTTCTTTAACCAACACGTATAATTTTATCAACCCAATAATTATTTTTTATTTCCCAAAATATATTATTTAATTAAATAAATAAAATAAAATTTTAATGACTCGACTTTGGCCAATGTAAAAAAATACGGTTTCAAAATACAATTTCCTAAATCGAGTTTATGAAAATATGAATAAAAGAATTTACAAAGTTAGTATGAAAGTATATTAAATAACAACATGGAAATTAAATCAAGAATAATTAATTAAGGTTTAGGGATTAAATTGTAAAAAGTCAATCATTATTGAATTTTAAATTGGAAAATGCTAGAGGACCAAATTAACAATTAGTCAAAGGATCAAATGGTTATTTAACCATTAAATTGAAATGAGTTAGTGGAATTCGATGATAACCCACTCACTTGTGATTAATGAGGTTAATTAATGGATTAAACATGTTTAAATGTTGAAATAAAGGTTAATTAAATTTAATTAAAAGGTTAATCATTATATATAAGGTCATGTTAGTGGAGAGATGAAGGACATTCATCCTTCATCCTCCCATAGTGTCGTCCAAGTGAGGAAAAGAAAAGAAAAGAAGGAAAGAAACTTTAGCCCTTTTTCAATTTAGTCTAAAATCTCTAAGCGAAAGACGACGTCAGGTTGTCTCGAGAGAAAGGAAAAGTGAGAGTAATAAACAAGTAATGAATACAATTTGTACTTTCATGATTTGAATTCAAATATATATTATTTTGTTACAAACTAGCATATTAGAGGTAAGAATTATACTTGTCTCATGATTCGAGTTGTATATGATGATATGGAATGTCGAGAATTAAATTGAGATGAACATGGTATAAACGAGCATTGTATGAAATTATGATATGTGATCATGAATATATATTTGAATATTTGGTTACCCTATTAACTGTCTCGGGCAGAGTTGAGTATAGATGGGATGCAATATGATTAGTGTACGGGATTATACTTTGGTTTCTACTGATGAGGTGCGGAGTGTATATTATACTTTGAACATTTTGACAAGGTGCAAAACACACTTTACTTCGGTTTATACCGATGAGCTATGGAGCGCAATTTATAATTCAGAAGTTCCGATGAGGCATTAGTGTTAGATATGTTGGTGTGATGGTTGGATGATTCATGTATCCGTATTGAGTCTGTGCTTGATTAATAGGGATCATTAAACATAAACTTACTAAAGGATAGTTGATATGAAATGTTGATGAAAAATGGTATATTATGTATATATATGTAATGTGACAAATGATAGCATGTGAAAGATCATGCGAACCAACGAGCCTAAAGGCATATGTGGATATGAAACGAATCAATAGATTCGAGAAAGAAATGAATAAGGGATATGCTATGGAATATAAATGAATGTGATGTAATGATAGAAAACATAGTATGGTATATATTAATATGAGTTTGTCAAATGAGATAAGTTATGAATTTTGGTACATTAGACATGGACGATGAATTACAATTGTTGAAAACTACATCACATTTTGATTGTATTCTTAACATGCTATTATTTTTTACATGTGTCATGAAAGTACCACTAAGCTCTATCGCTCAGCGTACACGTAAGTATCATTAGATTTCGATCTCCCAAGGAGAAACAAAATCTAGATCGTGGCTCTTGGCTTAGTAAATTTGTATAGTTCATTATGTTATCAATAAGTGGCATGTACATTTTGGGTGGAAAATTTTAACTTGAATATAAGCATATGAATTGAAAGTATATATGTATGAAGCACAAGACTCAAGTGGATTTAGATATGCTTAAGGTCATATGAATTAAGTTGTTGTAAATATCGATGAAGTTAATTGGGTATTTGATTTAATGTTTAAGATGAGTTAAATTGCATTTTTGGGTCACTTAGACCAATTGAATTATGTGATTGGTAGGTTTGAGTTAAATTATGCAAAGTTTGAAGGATTTTACCTTCTGAGTCTCAATACCACTCTATTGATGTTGCGACATCAAGCTTCTATCTCTATGGTTGTGATTCTCCCCTTTTGAGGTGGCGATATTGAATCCCCTTATCTTCAAAGTCATGACATCGGCCCTCTGATTTCAAGGCCGCGACTTACCTCGATTGAAGTCATGATGTCGAGTTTCTGCTTTTAATGTCATGACATGATTCCCACATGGCCGCAGCCTAATCTTAAAAATTTATCTAATTTAATTACTTAATAATTTATTTTTCGATTCTTGTTCTTACCTCAGAAACCTTTCTGTTCAACTTTTCAGAATGGCTCGATTTAAAAAATCTGATCTTGAAACCAAAATTTCTAACGCCAACAAAAATCAGGTTATTACAAAAATAATTTATAATTAAGTTCCAACTCTTCTTCTATTAATTAAAACATTATTTAATCATGGAGTCATTCCATTTATAAAAGCCTATTTTTTAGTGGTGATGAAACAGTGGTTTCGAGACAAAAAATTTCTGTCATGTTAACTTGTAAATATTATTTATAGAATATTTATGAAGCCATTAGAGTTGTATTAATTTTTGGTTAAGAAATTTTATCGTTTAGATAGCTAATTAAGGAAAAATAACTAAATTGAAAAAGGTGCAAAACATAGTAATTATTACATTTAGGTGATCAAATAGCTTAATTAATAAGGAAGAACTTAAGTAGCAATTATGCCTTAGTTAATATGGTGGGACAACAATTTGCTTGAAAATGATATAATAATATATGTACAATGGTAATTTTGTAATTTAATGAAAATTAAAACAAAATTAAAGAAAGAATAAAAGATTTTGTTATTCAATTGACCGAACACCATAGCTAGGGAGAAAAAGCTTCGGTTTTGGTTGTTTCCACTGCATGTAAGTGAAATCAAAATCTATCTCTTATAATTTTTATGTTTTTGAGATCGTTGCAATTAGGTTGTTCTAGCCCGTACCTCCGTTTTTGAATCTGTTAAAAATTTTAGAAGTTTCCATTGATGAATTTTGAATGTTTGTTATGATAACTATGTGTTTGAATCTTTGATTGTGGTATTTGGTTGTTTTGTGAAGTGATTTTTGTTAAATTTTGATTTATGGATTAAATTGTTAAAATGGTAAACTTTCAAGGTTTGATGGTGAATTTGGTGTTTAATAGGGAATTTTTAAGGGCCTATAATATTCAACTATAATTTGATTCCTAGAAAATGGTCAATTTGATGATTTTCAGGTTAAGGGACTAAATTACAAAAGTTGTAAAAGTTAGGGTCAATTGTGTAATTTTGAAAAATAAAAGGGAATAAAATGTAGAATAAATTGGAATGTGAATTATAAGCTGATAATTGAGAAATTTTACATTTTAGATTAAGACCCTGCTGATTTACATGGAAAAGGAAAATTATGAAATAGTCCCTTAACTTTTGCAACTATTACAACTTAGTCCAGGTAAGTTTGTACGAATTATAATTTAATATCTATCTTAATTGTTTTAATGATAATGTAAAGTTTTTTTGAGAAATGTTATTGAATTTCAATATTTGGATTGGATAAACGCGAGATAGAGTACAATTGAATAACGTGTTATGTGGGGATTGGAGTGGAGATTGATGTGGTGTGATTTATATATCTTTCCTGAGTATGTCGAGGTTCAGGATTTGTTGCGAATTCTCGTGTTATACTATCTTGTTCTGACGTGTTATGGGGTCGAATGTATAGCTCGTATGATCATTTAGCGTGTTTTCGATTGGATTAACTCTTATGAGCATTTGACATGTTATCTAGCTCTTCGGAGCACTTGGCATGTTTTTGGTTGGATTAGCTCTTATGAGCATTTGGCATGTTTCGAGTGGATTACTTTTGTACTCGTATCTGTAAGTCGTTCATCAGATCGTAAGTTATTGTGCTACAACTTATTTAATGATTTTGAATGGCATGGCATGTATTTGACCTCTTGAATGGACTTCATTATGAATATATATATTTATTCTCCCTAAAATTATCATTTGAACTTTGAGTTGAATTATGTAATTCACCGGTTCGACTTTATGGATGGCATGAAACACTTGTTATTGAGTTATTTTTTATTTAATTATTATATTTACTTCGGTAAGATTTTAATGTTTTTGTACGTGGAACTTACTAAGCTTCAATGAGCTTACTTGCATTAATTTCTATTTTTGTAGATACTTTCGAAGGTTAGATGATTGGATCAACACTCAAGTCACACTATCCATCCGTATTCAGTAGTTCTTGGAACGTTTGTTTTGGATTATATGACATGTAATAGGCTTGTTTTGACATTACTTTTGTTTTAGTATGTATATGTGTAAGGAGCGAATACCATTACATGATTTTGATGTTTGCTTGGCAAAAGTTTAGATATGAATTGCTATGGAATGTGAATGATGGAATATGTTTTTGATATAAACTTGTAGTATGTGTATGACTAAGAGGTCTATTTGGATTTGTTGTGATTTAAGGTGCCTATGATAGGCATATTGGAGTTAAAATGTGTGAATTGACATGTTTTGGTTGATGATTTATAATGTTGTATAATTGTGTATATTTGTGGTACCAATGAGGGTACATTGGTTAGACACTTAGGATGGTTGATTTAGTATGTTTTAAGCTTGTATAATTTCATTTTGAATAGGTTTAATGGCTGGTAAATGGATTACTTAGGATCCAAGTAAGTTTGAAATGGTAAACTTGTCATTTAAGGATCATTTAAGTCCACATGGCCTGGGACACACCCGTGTCACTTGGCTGTGTGCCACACACGGTTTGAGACATGACCATGTGTTTTAACTTAATGTGTCACATAGCCTAGCACACGGCTTGCGACACGGCCGTGTGTCACTAGTCAGAGAATTACACGGTCTGGCACACAGCCTACGACACAACCGTGTGGCCCAACTCATTGAGTTACACGGGCAGGGAGACGGCTGTGTGTCCCTATTTCAAAAGTTACACGGCCTGGCCACACGGTCGTATGTCCCCTATTTTGGAAAATTTTCATCATATTCTTAAAACTTCTGACTTGTTTCAATTTAGTCTCGAATTACTTATAAGCTATTTTCAGGGCCTCGAAGGCTCAATTTAGTGGCAAAATGCATATGATTGGTTGGTATTTAATAAGGTTAATCTATTTAATACTATGATGTTAAATGTTTTGCGATTGATCAGTAATGCTCTATAATCCTAATCCGACAACGGAGATGGGTTAAGGATGTTACACCATTAAAGTACCATGTTTGAACTCTCCCTTATTATATACCATTATGAAAGCAACTTTAACAAGTGCTTGCCCAATGACCTTGCCATATGTGTGTTACCCTTCATAAAATATCCTTCATCTTTTTAGGTTAAACTCGTTCATCCAATATGATCCTATTTTATCTTATGGTAACCATTACATCTTCTTTCATGAAAAGGTCAATTACTAACAAATAATAATTAAATCATTTGTCCTAAACAAATGACTCATGACCACGTTAATTTTCCTTCTATCATGTAATACTAATGAGAGGATATCATTTACCCTTTTATTGAGCAAGGAATCCCACTATGGTAAATGAAGCTAAGTCATGCAAAAATCATATACCGAACATACAAAATTTTGACTATTTAGTTATTTGAACTTAGGATTTTAATGCATCAAAGTATACAAGTCATACACACACATAGTTAGTCACTTTCTTAGGATTGATATCATAAGTGAATTAATCCATAAAAAGATATAGGATTAATTCACTTGGATCATGTCTGATGTATTGTCAATCTAGACAATCACATTTATGTCTTTATCTTCCGGGAGTAAACCACTTCAATACCCAAGATAAGGTACTCTCCATTTGGACTTGATAGGCAACAGAATAGTCCTTTAATCAATTTACTCTATTTCGATTCATCAAACTATGAACCTTTTAGCAAACCTACTAATACAAGTTGTCTTCTTACATTACGATCCAACCACGTAATGTAGCTTAGTATTAGTTAAACATTAGGTAATCAATGAGAAAATATTTGCTGACATTTTGCTTTGAGTGCAAATATCGTTGAAGACAAAAGCAAACGATATTAATGGGAAGAATGGAATTTTATTTAAACCAATATGTTCAAAAATTTACAAATATAAATGAAAAATAAACTACACTTAGGGTGTAAGTTAACCTACAAGAAGAAAAGAAATGAGTATGAAAAAGTGAAAACTTATAAGGTCAGACTTGTAACAAAAGGTTATACTCAGATAAAAGGTATTGATTATGAAAAAACCTTCTCTCCAGTTGCTATGCTCAAGTCAATCAGCATATTGTTATCCATTGCTATGACTCTCAATTACAAGATTTCCAATTAGATGTCAAGACAGATTCTTAAACAACTATCTTAAAGAGAGCATATATATGATGCAACCCATCGAATATATAGCTGAAGGAAACAAGCATAAAGTTTGCAAACTGCTTAGATCCATATATGGACTTAAACAAGCATCTCGCTCATGGAATCGAAGATATGATCAAGTTATCAAGACTTTTGGATTTGAGCAAAACATAGATGAACCTTATGTTTATAAACGTATTAAGGATGGAAATGTGGTCTTTCTCATTCTCTATGTCGATGACTTTCTACTCAATGGGAATGATGTAGAGAAATTGTCATTTGTTAAACTTTGGTTAACCAAATAGTTTAGCATGAAGGACTTGGGAGAAGCTAATTTTATTCTAGAAATTTGAGTTCTAAGGGACCGAAAGAACAAAGTGATATAATTATCTCAAGCTTCATACATATACAAGATATTAGAACGTTATGGCATGATTGATTCAAAGAAGAGAAATCAACCTTTTGTATCAGGATTTTATCTTTCTTTGGAGGATTGTCCTAAGATAGTGGAAGAAAGAGAAAATATGAGAAAGGTTCTTTATGCTTCGGTAGTAGGAAGTCTCATATATGTTATGTTATGCACATATCTAGATATCTATTTCATAATGGAGTTTGTGAGTTGATATAGGCAAATCCAAGATTAAGAAACTAGCAAGAAGTTAAGCATATACTCAAGTATTTATGAAGAACGAGGGATTATATGCTTGTGTATTCCAGAAAAGATCTTACTCTTATTGGATATATTGATTTTGACTTCTAAACGTGTTAGGATTTAAGGAAATTGACATCTGGCTGTGTTTTTATCCTAGGTGGCAGGTCTATTGTGTGGAGAAGTGTAAAGTAAAGTTGTACTGCTGACTCCACTATGGAGGCCGAATATGTGATTGCTTCTAAGGTTACAAAAGAGGCAATATGGCTTCAAAAGTTCCTTACGGATCTTGAAGTTGTTCTTGGTATGGAAAAAGTTATTACACTGTATTGTTACAACAATGCGACAATAGCTAATACTAAGGAGATGATAAACCACAAGAGGACGAAACAAATTTATAGAAAATATCACATCATAAGAAAGGTAGTTGCAAAAAGAATCGCGGATGTAGTCAGGGTCGTATCCAAGGACAACTTAAAGGACCCATTTACCAAGACTCTTCTGCATTCTTATTTATCCCAAAGATAGGAAGGATATCTTAGAAGGGTAACACACTTATGGCATTGGATGAGCATTGATCGATTTGCTTTCTTAATGATATGTCATTATGTAGAGCTCAGTCACGATACTAAAATGGAATGATTTCGTGACTAAATGAGTTTACAATTGATAGGTCAAAACCTGAAACTTAATTATAAATCATTTGAGGCTTAATCACATATGTCCAATCAGTTCCTCCGCTAGTTCTTTGAAACCAGAAACGAATTATAAGTTGAATCAAATGAACATAAATGGATGAAAATGGTAAAGTTAGAGAAATGTGAAACATTTGGAAAATGAATTTGGTTTTATCTAAATTTAAATGAATTGGAAAATGAATTTATGGTTTTTCAAATTATTATTAAGTGATTAAATAATTGAATTTCGAAAATGGAAATAAATTTATTGGTCATGGTGAATCCATTGAATGTAGAAAAATTAAATATATTTTCTCATAGATTTTTTTACGATAAAGTCATCACAATTTTAACGGAATTAGAATTGGTTTGAGAAAATTATTTAATTGAGAAATTAATTTAAGATATTTATTTTGGGGATTAGAAAAATAAATATCGGGTTGGATTGAATTATAAAGTACTGCTGACCCTTTAGATCCTTTGATTAGGGTTTTACTTCAACACATTGGACTCTTTTCGTACACATCAACAACAACTTGCTTTTAAATCTTATAGGTGGAGCAACGATTGTCCAAGAAACTAATGGCTCACAACTGATCCCAAATAAAAGCTTTAGAGCAACTAGAAATTTACAAACTAGAATCCTCACTTTACGATCTATCCTAATGATTCTCAAATCTCACAATGTCTCATTCGTAGCCTTCTTAGAAAAGATCGAAAATGGATTAATATCACCCTTAGTCAAACTATCATAGGTTGGAAGATTTTTTTGATGTATAATGACATCCACCACCTCCTCAAATCAACCTCCATTCACCAATAAATCAATGGCAACCTGTAACTAAGGAAGGAAGTAAGAAGATGGGCCATTTGCATATCAATGAACTACATCATTTACTCCTAGTCGTATTGTTTGCTCATCTTGCCATGCAAAAAAAAAAAAGTATTTTTCTTAATAAGGCATTGAATTATTGGTTAAGGTGGAGGTTCTGGATCTTTGAGTATCTAGGTTCAATTCTCACAATGCGCAATTGTGTTGTATGGGTTTTCGTCCCATCATGTGCAGGTTTTGTCTAATTTTTCACTGTTGCATTTTATATTGATTTGATTGTACATTGTAGTTAGTTAGACATATATTTGTACTTATTTTATATTTGTAACCCAAACTGAAGAATTAAATGTAATCTTTTAACCCTAAAAAAGTGTAAATTTTGTGCAATGACATTTTGGTAGTGTTGACAAAGGCTAATGTCCTAAAGTTTTAATATTCCATTTTTTACTCTCATTTTGTGTAAATATATGTGGGTTTTCCCTAATTTATTATGACTTAAATCTCACTCGAATATATTATTCTCAATTGCT
>CM025245.1:28644585-28672127 GCA_013677275.1 Gossypium schwendimanii
CCTTTAGTTTTTTTTTTTTGTTTTTTGTTCTGGACTGTTAGTGGGCCATTTGGGCCTAGGCAAAATATTGGTCTGTACAAAGTGAAATTAAATATATCAATTCAATAAGTTATTAAGTTATTTAATTAAAGTATTCTACTATGAATTTGAAATATTATAAACTTATAAATTGATTACTTAACTTAGTAACTCATGATTCATTCATTTATTAATTAGTCGACAATATAAGTGTTATATTGCCACCAAAAGATTTGAATCTATCAAAATGGAACTATAGATTTAGGGTTTTGTTATGTATTTATTATCACGGACCTAAAATTCGGGTATAGTTCGGGTCACCTATCTGCAACCCGATTGGGCCTTACTAGTTGGATGCGTGCTGGTCTCGCAGTGGGGGTTCGTTAGAAGAGTTCGCAAGGGTAGTTGGCAGTTTCAGTTTGCATATACCAAGGAGTTTGCGTGTGAGGGCTACGAAGTATAGCAAGCAGACCAGAACAATACACGTGTCTAGCATGCATAGAGCTTACCAAGAATGTCAATTCCATGAACAAAAACCATGTGTATAAATATTCGATTGTCCTTTTCAATGAGACATGACGGAAAACACTCAACAATTGGTGCAATGAGCCTGGACAGACTTCCGAAAACAAATTTCTTTCAGTTTGAAAAATTACCAAAATTATAATGGCTCACCAAAATGGAAATTTCCCCTTTGATCTTTCATCCAGATAGGTTGGAGCCTCAGGTTCTGGCAGCCAACTTGTTGGAATAGACTTGTTTGCCAACTAGTTTGCAGACCGACTGGAAAACCTAGGTAATGTGGCTCACCCGGTAGTTTCGAGCCTATTCGACTTCAACCTTTCGTCCGGTTGCGGGCTACCACTTCTTTCTGGTCAAGAAGCATCACCGCAACAATTTCTTGCTTTTTAGGATAAGATGAAGTTGATGAGGGAACAAATGGTTGCACAAAATGCACGGTTTGAGCAACAACAGACTTTCCAACAAGCGTTATTAAAGCAAAATGAGGGGCTTAAAAGAAAGATATAATCTGATAATTCTGATTTCCATGATAACATGGCCATGCAGGATGAAAGTCCAACCTTGCATGAAAGGGAATGGCAAAACTAGATGGATACATTGCGGCAAGATGTGAGGGTATTGCATCTCGAGTCTCGAGACATGGACTGACTTTTCTATTCTAATAATCCATTGGCCCTAGAGATAGTAGCATTAAGTTTACCGAGTGATTTTATGGTCTCGAAGGACGTGTTCGAAGGAAGGAAAGACCCATGATCCCAGTTGATGCAATATAATGATTATATGAACGTATTGAGAGCTTCAGACTCTGTGAATTGTAAAGCTTTTTCCACAACGCTTAAGGGAAGTGCGAAAGATTAATACTTGCCCCTTCCTCAAGGCTTCATCCGAAGTTTTTCCCAATTGGGTCAGATGTTTTAGGGGAGGTTCAGGGCTCATAGGACGATTATGAGCAATCCTATAGGATTAATCTCTGTACAACATAGAAAAGAGGAGTCTCTTCAAGACTATGTAAAGTGATTTCATGCAGTAACATTGAAGATGAATAATCTTGAAGACCAGTGGGCCATTGATGCCTTCATTATGGGAGTGCAAAATGAGCATGTGAAGTACTCCTTTATTGATAATAGGCCCTAGAGTTTGGTAGACTTATATGAGCGGGATTACAAGTTTGTGGAGGCAGAAGAGATTAAGAGGGAGACACGTGGCACATTTCAAAGAGATGGTAGACAGTTCAGAGAAAGAAAAGGAGCTCGCAGTAGACAATGGCCACCCAATCAAGTTTTGCGTGCCCAAAGCGACAGGTCATAGAGAACGCAAGCATAGGGTAATTCTTCTAGGGCTCCTTAGGGATCTCAACTCGAATAGACAATGAGGTATATCCCTCAATGTAGGTTTGAAACCTACACTCTATTGAACGCTACTCGTGCTTATATCTTAAACTAGGTAAAGAGTTTAGGCATCCTGTCTAACCCATCTCCTATGAGGCACAGTACGAGGATGTCACATTCCAGGGATAGGTGTGTTTTCCATAATGGTGTACGGCACAAAACTGAAGATTATTTTACTTTTAAGGATGTTATTGAATAGGCGGTGAGAAATGGTGAGCCCGTTGAATTTGTGGACTAATGTACTACTTATCAGGGCCAAAGTTCTCGTGGTGATCCTAAGGGTAAGCAGAAGGTCAGAAGCACTATCCATGTAATTGTAGGCATAGATGAGGATTGGACAAGTTCTAATACGAAGAGGAAAGCTCACATGAGGAGTGTCATGTTAGTTAATGCACCCAAGAGGCAGTGTCAGTAGGGAAAATAGAGAGTTGAGTTTGGTAACGATGATGAGGACCTAATGTGCGACGAAGAAGGTAATGACCCAATAAATGTGTCAGCAACGATCGTAGGTTTCGAAGTTAGAAGAATATTGGTTGACAGTGGGAGTATGGTGGAGGTTTTAACCTAGGAGACTTATCAAATGATGGGGTTGAAGGAACAAGTTTTGTCTAAGGCTAGCTCATTGTATGATTTCGCGAACCACCCAGTTGAGGTGAAGGTTCTATCACTTTGCCAGTCACCTTGGGAGATGGTGGGGATACGACTACGGAGTATGTACCATTTTTTTTGTTGTGGACCATCCTATGACATATAACGGCATTTTCAGGCGTTCGATTATGAGAGTAGCGAGGATTGTGGTGGCAATATTTTGTATGAAGATCAAATTTCTAACAATGGCAGGGATCAGGTTCATGCGATCCAACTAGTAAATAGCAAGGCAATATCATGTGTTGTTTATGAAGCAGGTACGGGAACCCGCAACCAGGGGGCAGAGTTCATAGAAGACGGAGTTAGCTAGTTAATCCTTAAACTTAGACAACCTAGATGTGAAGGATGAAAAGAGAAGTAAGAAACCTAAACTAGCAGAGCACACCGAGACATTATAGCTATTCTACGACGACGAAGAAAGGACAATAAAGATTTATTCAGCATTATTACCTAAAGAAAAGAAAACTTTGGTTCAGTGTTTGGAGGTGAACTCTGATGTTTTTGTCTAGTCAGTAGCAGATATGCCAGGGATAACCCCATAGGTAATTGTCCACAAGCTAAATGTACTCCTTGAAGCATAGCCGGTTAAGAAAAGAAAATGAAGTTTTCTTTGCAGGTGGTAGAAATTGTGAGGTAGGAGGTAGCGAAATTATTGTCGGCAGGTTTTACAAGGGAAATTGAATATCCATACTAGGTCTCAAATGTAGTCATAGTGAAAAAAGCAAACATCAAATGAAGGATATGTATTGATTTCACCAACCTCAACAAAGCGTGCCGCAAAGACAGCTTCATTTTACCTTCGATTAATCGTTTGGTTGATGCTTCTGCAGGTCACAGGTTCATGAGCTTTATGGACACTTTTTCACTGAGGGGTTGTTTTGTTATCAGGTCATGCCTTTTAGCCTCAAGAACGCGAGAGCAACCTATCAGAGGTTGGTAAACAGAATTTTTAGGGAGCATATAAGGAGTGGTCTTGAAGTCTATATTGATGATATGTTAGTGAAAAGTGCGACTATGGAGGAGCATATGTAGAACTTGTCAAAGGCTTTGGTTGTTTTGAGGGCCCACAACATAAATTTGAACTCAGAGAAGTGTGCTTTCGGTGTGTGAGCTGGAAGGTTCTTGGGTTTCTTGATCTCAAAGAGGAGGATAAAACTGAACCTGGAGAAAATCTGTGCAATCTCAGAAATGCCTCCTTCGTAGACTATTAAGGATATTCTGCACCTCACGGGTAGAATAGTGGCACTTACAGGTTCATCTCCAGGATGGTAGACAAATGCTTCACTTTCTTTAAAGCCTTGATGACCTCCTTTTTGTGGGCTAAGGAGTACCAGATAGCTTTCGAAAAGCTTAAGTCATATTTCACATCCCTACCACTTCTAAAGTCACCACGAGTGGGAGAAATCCTCTATTTATAATTGGCTACTTCAGAGGAAATAGTTGCAGTGGTTCTAGTCAGAGTAGAAGACGTTTGTCAATTCCTAGTAAACTACATTAGTAAGGTACTCTAGAATGGTGAATTAAGGTACTCAAAAATTAAAAAAAATTATCTTTGATCTGATTGTTGTAGCTCACAAGCTGCGTCCCTACTTCTAGGCTCATCCAGTTGTCGTCATGACCAATCAACCTATAAAGGAAGTATTATCTAAAGTTGATACCTCAGGAAGGGTGATGAAGTGGGGTATCGAGTTTGCTGAGTTCGGTATGGGGTTCACCCTGAGAACTATAATAAAGTGAAAAATATTAGTTGAATTTAGAGTTAAATGCTCTTTCAAGAAGCCTGTTGATCCAGGTAATATAGTTTATAACTTGAAATACTGGGTAATGGATGTTTTATGAAGTTAAACGTGTATGTTATTTGCAATCTCTTGTAAACATTGGCGAACATCAGTAATTTAACTCGTTATTTTTATAATAATATGTAATGAGCTTAAATTTTATTCTAAAATCTTTTTTTCCATCTGTTGTATGCAACCTAGTAGTCAGTTCACCTCAAGAGGGTGTAGATACAACCGATAATTCAAAAAGGTGGTTAGTTTATGTTGATGGCTTCACAGCGAAGACATGGTCAAGAGTAGGGGTACTTCTAGTTGATCCTAGTGGGAATGAATGACAGTACAGACTATCTTCTGGATTTCAAATATCCAACAATGCAACAAAATATGAAGCTTTGATATCAGGGTTGCAACTAGCATGCCAACTAAGACTGAAGGATCTAATCATCCTTACAGATTCACAGTTAGCGGCGAAGCAAATGAATGGCGAGTACAAGGAAAATAAGGAAGTGTTAAAGAGATATCATTCAGTCATAACTCAACTCTTCGCTGGATTTAACAAAGTTCAGACAAAGCAACTCATAAGGAGTGACAACACGCGTGTAGATGCTTTATCTAAATTGGCATCCTTTATTGTCATTGAGCAAAGAGGGAAAATTTTGCTAGAGTACATGAATACCTCTAGCTACGACATGCCACAAGTTTTGGGTATAAATCAGGAGGAGACATGGATGACTCCCATAGTTCACACATTGTAGGGAGCATATGATAATTTGGACAAGAAAGAGCTCACAAAGCTATAACGTAAAGCTGCAATGCAAAACTTTCACAAATTACACGTTTGAAAAAAATTTTAAATCGATAAATTATATATTTGAATACTGTGTAGTTAATTGTTAAATTACTCAATTACATAACAAGTTAAAAAATTTTGTTTTGTCCTGTAATTGTTATGTATACCCTTTTAGAGTGTGTACTATATAAAAAGGGGTTTTCGCATCCGCTGTTACGATGTCATCGCCGTCTGAGGCCAAGTACGTAATGCGAGAAATTCATAAAGGCATCTGTTGTGACCATTTGGGTGGAAGGCTGCTTGCCTAGAAAATTTTCAAATAAGGGTATTATTGGCCTACAGTTTAAAAGGATGCACATTATTTGGTTCACATGTGCGACTCTTGCCAGAAACATGCTTAGGTGTAACAATAACCAGTAGAGCCTCTTCAAGTCATGTCGTGCCTTTGGCTATTTGCGACCTGGGGAATTGATATCCTTGATCTATTTTCGTTAGCTATAGCACAGAAAAAATTCATAGTGGTGGCTGTGGACTATTTCACCAAGTAGATTGAAGTTGAAGTTTTGACGACCATCACAGAGAAACAAATGGAATATTTGCTCTAGAAATCAATGATGTATAGGTTTGGCTCAGAATTCTATTAAAATGCCACAAATAAATGCCACAAACAAATGGGTAGGCAGAGACAATGAAAAAGAAGATTCTAACGGCCTTAATGAATAAAAATGGTGAGGCTAAGGGTGCTTGGTTGGAGGAGCTACCAGAAATCTTGTGGGCCTTGCGAACTTTACCCCATACTATAAGAAGAGAAACTGTATTTTCCCTTATCTATAGTGTGGAGGCACTAATTCCCATTGAGATTGATATGCGGTCACATAGAACGACACATTTTAATGAAGATGCCAACCAGGAGGCTATCAAGCTTAACCTTAACCTTATTGACAAATTCAGAGAAGCAACAGAATTCAAGAATACAACACATGCTCAACAAGTATCTCGATACTACAACACTAAGGTTAAGAATAAGCAATTCCAAGTAGGTGATCTTATTCTTAGAAACATTAAGGCTAGTTTTCAAACTTCACAGCAGGGGAAAATGGCTCTGAGCTGGGAAGGGTCACACAAGGTCATAGAGAAGATAGGTTATGGAGTATATAAGCTGATAAAGATAGAGGGCATGGTTCTACCACTAGCATGGAACGCTGGTAACCTTAAAAAAAATACTATGTGCAATTTCTTACTCCTTGAATAAAAAATATTTTCTTTATAAAAACTTGTACTTGGTATAATATAAAGGTATGTCGATTTAAGATCGCAAACTCCAAAACAACTAGCGAACCTACATTCCCAGCTGATACTCTAAAGGCTTATCGGTTTATGATCGCAACCTCCAACATAGCTAGCGAACCTATGCTCCCAGTTGATGCCATAAAAGTTTGCCGATTTAAGATCGCAACCTCTGGAATAGCTACTAGACATACATTTCCAACTGATACTCTAAAGGCTCGTCGATTTATAATCCCAGCCTCCAACACAACTAGCGAACCTACGCTCCCAACTGATGTCATAAAGGTTTGTTAATTAAGATCGCAAACTCCAAAACAACTAGTGAACCAACATTCCTAGCCGATACTCCAAAGGCTCATCGGTTTATGATCCCAGCCTCCAACATAGGTAGCGGACCTATGTTCCCAACTAATGTCAAAAAGGTAGGTCAGTTTAAAATTGCAACCTTTGAAACAGCTAGCAGACCTACATTCCCAATTGACACTCTAAAGGCTCTTTGGTTTATAATCACAACCTCTAACATAGCTAGTGGACCTACGGTCCCAACTGATGTCATAAAGGTTTGCCAGTTTAAGATCGCAACCTCCAAAATAGTTAGCAGACATACATTCCCAGCTGATACTCTAAAGGCTCACCGATTTATGATCCCAGCCTCTAACATAGATAGCAGACCTACACTTCCAGTTGATGTTATAAAGATTTACAGGTTTAAGATTGCAACCTCCAAAATAGCTAACAAACCTATGTTCTAAGTTGATACTTTAAAGGCTCACCAGTTTATGATTGCAACCTCTGACACAGTTAATGGACCTACGCTCCCAGCTGATGTCATAAAAGTTTGGCGGTTTAATATCGCAACCTTCAAAATAGCTAGTGGTCCTATGTTCCTAACTGATATGCTAAAGGCTCACCGATTTATAATCACAGCCTTCAACACAACTAACAAACCTATGCTCCTAGCTGACGTCATAAAGCTTTGCTGATTTAAGATCGCAACCTCCAAAACAGCTAGCACTCATATGTTCCGAGTCGATACTCTAAAGGCTCGCCAGTTTATGATCGGAGCCTCTAACACAACTAGCGGACCTACGCTCCCAAATGATGTCATAAAGGTTTTTCAGTTTAAGATTGCAACCTTCAAAACAGTTAGCGGACCCACTTTCCTTGTTGTTAATCTGAAGGTTCGTCTGTTTATGATCGCAACCTCCAACACAACTAGTGGACCTATGCTCCCAACTAATGACATGAAGGTTTGTTAGTTTAAGATCGTAACCTCTGAAACAACTACCAGACTTACATTTCCAGCTGATACTTTAACGCTTGTTGATTTATAATCGCAGCCTCTAACAAGGCTTGCGGGACTACGCTCCTAGCTAATGTCATAAAAGTTTTTCGATTAAAGATTGTAACCTCCAAAACAGCTAGTGGACCTATGTTCCTAGCTGATTATCTAAGGGCTCACCGGTTTATGATCATAGCCTCCAACATAGCTAGCAAACCTACGCTCCCAATTGATGTCATAAAGGTTTACCAGTTTAAAATCGCAACCTTCAAAATAACTAGTGGACCTATGTTCCCAGCTGATACTCTAAAGGCTCACCAGTTTATTATCGCAACCTCCAACATAGCTAATAGACCTCTACACTCCTAGCTGATATCATAAATGTTTTCTAGTTTAAGATCGTAACTTCCAAAACAACTAGCGATCCTACGTTCCCAGCTGATACTCAAAAGGCTCGCCGATTTATGATTGCAACCTCTAACACAACTTGTGGACCTACACTCCCAACTGATGTCATAAAGGTTTGTCAGTTTAAGATCATAAACTCCAAAACAACTAGCGAACCTACGTTCCCAACTAATACTCTAAAGGCTCACTGATTTATGATCACAACCTTCAACACAGCTAGTAGACCTATGCTCCTAACTGATGTCATAAATGTTTAGCGGTTTAAGATCACAACCTCCAAAACAACTAGTGGACCTATGTTCACAATTGACATTACAAGAGCTCATAGAGTTAAGCTCGCAGCTCCATAGCTAGTGAAACTATGTTCCCGACTGATACTTAAGGCTTAATTAGTTTGAGGTCACAACTTGATTTCCTTTAAGTTTGCTAATTTAAATTCACAACTTAGAATGTCTAAGAACATTCGAGTCAAAGTTGGTGATAAATCACTTAAAATGGAGTTTTTGTATTGCACTAAGTCAATTAAAGGTTTTTAACAGTATATTTGAAAATTTTCTTAAGTTCAAACTTTTGGTACGGGCAATGTTGTTATGCAAAAAGATGAAATAAGTTCACAAAAAGATATTATGTCATAACAGTAAGAAGTAAACTTGAAAATTTTCAAAGTTTAATTTTTGATTCCGAAATAGGAAAATTAATACAAAGTTAAAATTAATTATGACATATTATTAGCCCTTTCATGGTCACTAGGGATCTCATCTTCTCCTTCTCCTTTTTTAACAACTTCGTTGTTGTCATTACCATCAACACGAGCAATGTTGGCTTCAATTAAGTCCTTATCAACTTCGTTGTTATTGTGGTTATCAGCAGGAGCAGTGTTGGTCTCAGTTGGGTCTTCGTCCAAGTAAAAGCCTTTCAAGTCCCTCTATTTGGATACAAACTCATCCCAGGCAGTTCCCGAGGGGAAGCGGACATCAAAGCCCGGTTGATTCATATCCATATCATAGAGGGCATCGAGGTCAACTCAGAGAAAATTTAACAAATGGAGGGTTCCAAAAGTTAGTGGTAAATCAAATTTTGAGGGGACTGGTCCAAGCATTGTTGTTGCTGGTGATGGGAATGGGAATAATTTTTAGAGATGATGTTTACGTATGAAAATAAGTTCAAGGAGGCCATTCGTAAATATTCAAGGCAGTGTAAAAGAAAGCTCAAGATCGTAAAAAAAAAAGAAACATAGAGGATAAAGGTAAAGTGTATTGCTGTTGCAAGATGTCCTTGGTCCATCTTTGTGAGTTATAACAACAAGCTGAAATGTATGCAAGGGAAAAGCTTTCAAGAATAACAGTCTAATTGTGTAAGTTTTAAAAATAAGATGGTGAATGTCCAAGTCATTGCTGGCACTTTGAAGCAACCATTAAAGATAACCCAAAGATGAAACTAAATGAAATTCAAAGTGTTGGATATTTGATGAAGAATGAATTGAGACGGAAAGCAAAAACAGATCAAAAAAAATGAAGCAATCAAGTTATGAACTTCAATTTCATTACTTAGCTTATAATTGACATGTACAACAATGCTTAAATAAGCTAAAAATAATATTAAATAATTACAACTTGGCAAGTCTTGGAACTTGTATAGTACAACTTGCATCTTTATTGGTTGATTTTAGTCTAATCAGCAACAAAAACATCTTGTCAAAAATTGTTATCGCTTCAAAACAAGTTGGCAAATTGGAAACTTACAAAGAAAGGGCTAACATGTATAATAGAGCTCGCATCTTTGTAATATGTGTTCGCCATTGCATGGATAGCCACTTCGCAACACTCTTCCTTAGCCTCCATACTGCGAACTCCAATTTTGTTTATTGTGCAACTTCTTTAATATTTGTTGGCTCCAACACTGAGAAGTCATATCTATGATAAGCTTTAAGAATAGTCCTGATGCCTTTAACAAGAAGGTCATCCAAAACTTCATCTTTAGATTCATCTTTAACTTTAGTCATACTTTCAACCAAATTTATCTTACTAATATGTGATTTATCAACTACCTGGTATAGGCTTTTGAGGCCATAAGGTTCCAGTCCAAAACAAAACTTCTATTATTCATTGAGACTGTCACAAATTCTTGTCCTAATAAATCAAATATAGTGCAACATCTTTCTTTAAAAACAATAGTGTATTTCTTTTCAAGCAACTAACCAATACTAAGGAGATTATGATTTAACAAAGGAACTAAAATCACATCTATAATTACTTTAGTACTTATTAGAGTGCTGATTAGCATATCACTTTTTCCCTTAGCCTCAATAATCTGGCCATTTCCAATTCTAACTTTTGAAATGCAACTCATGTCAATCTGCTTAAAGATGTTTTCATTTAAAGTCATGTGGTTTATGCAATCACTGTCAACAAGTCAGTTCTTTCTATCTTTGTTGGAGGGTTCGTATGGTGCAGCGAACTAGGTTTCACAGGCATGGTGCAGTGAACTAGGCGTAGGAGGTAGCGAGCTTGACTTCGTAGGAGGCAACGAACATCAATTCTTCTTTATTTGCTTCTGTTGTCTGTGCCTGAGCATTTTGTTGCTGTGATTTCCCCTTACTCTTACACACTTCCTCTATATGACCAAATTATTTACAACTTCTACATTGAATATTTGGCCTGAACCAACAATATCTTTCCAAGTGATTAGTCTTTTTGCAATGAGAGCATGGTGGATTTTTCTCCTTGCCACTTTTTCTCCACTTATCATCTTTCTTCTCTGTCTAACCTTTTTTTCCTTTATAGCTTAAGGAGCTCGAGCCTTCTCTATTTTTGGCTTGAAAGGCTCTATTAATGTGCCCCTCTTCTATGCTTTCCCTTCTTTATTTTTGAGCATACAGAACATTAATTAGTTCAAAGAGTGAAATGGTTGAAAGATCCTTCAAATCTTCCAATGAGGATATCATTGATTCATATCTCTTAGGAAGTGTGGTAATCACCTTCTCAACTAATCAATTGTCTACGAACTAGTCCCTTAGCAATCTTATCTGGTTCACCACTACCATGATTTTGTCTGAATATTGCTTTATAGTCTCAGCTTCTTTCATCTTGAGATTTTTAAAATCTCATCTTAGATTGATCATCTGCTGGTGCCTTATCTTCTGCGAACCCTGGAACTCCTCATTGAGCTTATCCCAAGCTTGTTTAGGAGTGTCACAAGCCATAATTCTTATAAATATAACTTCTGAAACACTGTTTTGTATGCAAGACATTGGCTTATGTTTTTTTTCCACATTCCTCACTATGTTGTCTCATTTGAGCAAGTGTTGGATTTGCTCTTAAGGCTGGTGGTTCTATTTCAACATTTATGACCTCCCAAAGATCAAATTCTTAAAGATAAGTCTTCTTTTTTACTACCCAGATATGGTAGTTTCTCCTATAAAAACAGGGGGTGGAGGTGGTGAAAAGCTTGCTGAAGACATTTTTATAGAAACAAAGGTCAAGGCCCTCAAAGATAAGTGGCTCTAGATACAAATTATTGGATATTTGATGAAGAACGAATTAGGACAGTGAAACACCCTTAACCCGTCTTAGTTGCTGGAATAGGGTCACGAGATATTACGACGATTAACATATTCGATTATATTTAAACACAATTTAAAAATTAATTTAAATATCATAAATCAATGTCCAATCAATAATCATAGCATTTATACAAAAACAGCCTTAAATCAAGCTTATTGGACCTTAGAAATAGTTCAAAACAAACAGGAACTAATCTGAAACAAAACAGAAAAATATGGAAAAAACTGAAAACACGACCGTGTGGCTACCCTACTCGCCCATGTGACTACTCCAAACGCCCGTATGCTCAGACTGTGTAACTGACTGTGATTGTGTGAAAAATCCTACACCTAAAATTAATAAGACATATAGCCGTGTGTGGCACAGGGCCGTGTGACAGCCTGTATCCTAGGCCGTGTGCACCCAAAAAGACCTTTAATGCAAACCAATTCAACATTCATGTCTTAGACACAAAACCAAACCTGTTCCAATAATTTTTACATAGTTAAAACACTTTCAAATATACCTAAAACATGTCAAAATCATTCATCCTATATGCCTAACCAATATGCCATCACTTCGCACCCAATTGAAACATAATTCATTCAAGTGCAACTACTTAGCATTTCATACTTCTTCAACTATCAAATTTACCTCATTTATTATGACCAAAATCATCAATCAAGATTTACCAAGTTACCTAAGAATTTGTACCAATTCAACCATTCCATCCACATTCAATTTTACCATATTTCAAACACTTCCAAGAAGCATATACCAAACAACTAAAGACATACATATATGGACATATACAAGCCAAATCCAATGATATATCACATATATACTTAAACTAAGTTTAAACAACATTATTATAGAAAAAGAACTTAAATACTCCTAGAACATGCCACTTATAACCTAAATAAAAAATAATCACATCTTATACCGAATCGTTGAATGGATAGTGTGATATTCAAAAGTAATCCAATCAACAACTTGAATCCAATGGTATACAAAGAAGAAAAACTAAAACGAGGTAAGCTTGTGTAAAGCTTAGTAAGTTTGTGAAAAGTTTAAACTTTGACTTACCAAAAAGGATGTAATAAAACATTTTACAAGATAATTCAATGTCCTGGTCATGAGTTCGTTAATTTCCTATACACATCACAAGTCTCACAAGATTAGTGAGTTTATATATAAAACATGTAACTTTATCATGTCATCAAACATATACCTAAAAACTCATTTGATACATAAATCAACCATCACATATTCATTTAACATTTAACATCTTTATTCAAGTATATATTTCAAATGTCCCTTTTTTACATATTCTATATTCCTAAAAATATTTCGTATAAACACTTCATCTATTTGTTTCATATATCTATACCCATAAAAATATTTCGTATAACCATTTCATCTAAACATTTCATTCTACCATTTAACATATATTAATTCATTAAATCTTGTACTTACATTTCTTTCCTTACAACACAACCTCACAAGGTTAGCAGGTATCGTAAAGAAATGGAACATGTAATAATAACATAACAAGTACATATTACATCCATCATGTGTTAGATAAAAATAGCTTCCCATTTCAAGTATTTATATCAACATCTTCCAATTCACATGTCTTGACCATATAACTTTTCATAAATGTACATATTCATTTAAACCTTTATCACCCGTTGAACCAAATGAAATAACATCAGATACTCGGGAATCGCTTACACAAGCGATAACTATAACATGTAACCGTATATGCTCACAAGAGCTATGAAATGGGTCTACTTACACGAGCTGTGAGTCGGGATGTTAGGCTGCACGATGTTTCTCACACAATTTGTGGAGAATCCATAACAAATGAAGACATCAACCATCGGTAGGACATCCAAGACCAGCACCCGAACTGTAATAACCCTAATGGCATGTCATTTGTTTCCTAAGCCTTCACGAGGTTCATACGGGTCAATATCCATTCCAATTAATTTAACTTTCTTCATATCATACCATTACAAGAGCATATCGATACAATTTCCATTTACGATCATAATCATTAACTTAGCTAACATGGTAATTCAAATAATTTCATTAATTACTATTTATCAATTAATCCAATTCATCACTTATCAATTATCAAACATATGAACTCAATTGCAACATATATAGATCATTATTAGATCACAAAACAATAACTAATTAGTTAAACCAATTTACGAACTTACCTAAACTGATTATGCAACAAACACGACTCCAAGGACTAATCAACAAATTTTCCTTTTTTCGTGTTTGTCTATCGATTCATCTGTTTCTTAACCTATATATAATAATTTAATTCAATTATCAAATTCAAATACTTTTAAAAAATACTTAAGTTCATGTAATTTACCATTTATCAAAATTTACACTTTTACCTTGAACTTTCACCTTTTATTCAATTTATTCCCTAAACTCGAAACTTCAAATTTAACATAAAGAAACTCAAATCATGCTGAACAAATTTTCCTTCATCCCTAAACAGCCCATATTTATTTCATTTTCAAAAGAATTTCATGAAATTTACTATTTTAACAATTTAGTCCCTAAACACAAAATTAAAAAAATTACTTAATCAAATAGTTTTTAAAAATTTCATAGCTTCCAAATCTAACAATTTGTTTCAAAAACATATAAGATTCATCAATGAAAAGTTTTAAAATCTCCAACAGATTTGAAAATGGAGATACAAGTTAGCTAAACCTAGTTGCAACGATCTCAAAAACATAAAATTTACGAAAAATGGATTAACAAAGGCTTACCATGCATGAACAAAACAAAGGCCAAAACTTCAAGCTCCATTACCATTGAGGTTTAGTGAAGAAAATTTCAAATGAAAGAGATGATGCTTTCTTTTATGCTTTTCACTATTTTAACATTTCATTATTATAAAACACATAATTTTTTTCAAATTCTTCCACTTACTGTTCAAATTTAATCTTAATGGCTTAATTTCCCTATAATCCCTTTCACATTAATTAAATAAATCATTTAATTAATAAAAATCAATAGCGAGTGAATTTTGTAACTTTTACAATTTAGTCATTTTTTTAATAAACATCTAAATGTTAAAATTTTCGGACCAAACTTTAATACACCTATATAATCATTATTTAAATATTTAATAATAATATTTACGGGTTCGATTTATAGCAACGAGGTCCCGAAACCTTATTTTTTAAAACCACTTGACTTTATGGACAAATCTCTTGAACTTAACTATTCATTAAAAAATTATCAATGAAAATTTATTATAATACTATATTTGACTCGTAAATATTAAATAATAATATTTATAGACTCACTCGTCGAATTTGTGGCCCTAAAACCACTGAAAAACGGGTTGTTACAACTCTCTGCCTTTAGGAAAATTTCTTCCTCGAAATTTCTCACCTGAAAATAGTTTTGGTTACTGTGTTCTAGAAGACTCATTGATTTTTCCAAGTCAAATTTGTCCCAAATAGCTTATTCTCGCTCCATTTTGACCAACATAATAGAGTTCTACATTTGCATCTATAAAAACTTCAAACTGTACACAAGACTAGTAGTTGTTATTATAAACAAATTCAACCAACGATAAACGTTTTCCCAATTTCCCTTAAACTTAAAGATATAGCACTGTGTTATGTCTTCCAAAATATGATTACCCGTTTCGACTATCCGTATGTTTGCACGAAATCTTTATGCAATTTACATCGAAATTTAGAGGTAATTCTCATATACATGCAACTCAACTAGCTTTTCAAATGAGTAATCCGTTCTAACTAGAATAAAATGAGCCAATTTCATCAGCCTAATAATTACAATTTGGATCAAGTCTTTATTTCTTATCATCAAAGGTAATCTAGATACGAAATCTATCCACCAATAAGTTTGTCTCCAGTCATTGAACATTTTGTCTTTACCTGGTTTAAATCACAAAAATGTTGCTAGGAACTTCGTATATGATGTCTTGCATAATATTTGAATCGTTCAGCACACAAAATCGATTTTGGAAATATAAACTACTCTCACAATCAATATTGAAATTGGTGATCTGATTATTCTAAATATGTTCCAATTTAGCTAACAAATTCGAACCTTTCTTTGCATCTCACAAATTCTCTGAAGAATTAACAGTTTAACTCTCAATTTTGTAATAATCGAAATAGCATATTTCAAGATCATCTGAGTGAAGCATAACTGTAAACAATGAATTCTTTCTTGGATTTAGGTTGAATTTACATTTTTAACTCGCAACTGATAGTAACTAAATTTGAGATCAATCTTCAAAAACACTATGGCATATTTCATCAATATGAGGCAATGTTTATTTATTCTTTATCGTAACTTATTTCAACTGTCAATAATCTATACACAATCTCATTGACTTATCTTTTTTTTTAACAAACAGAATAAGTGCACCCCAAGGTGATATACTCGATTAAATAAAATCTCTGTCGATTAATTCTTTTAACTCGGTTGGATTCATTCTGTATAGAGTAATCAAAGGTGAAGTTGTCACTGACACTAATTCTATAACAAACTCTTTTTCTCGCTCTAGCAATAAACCCAGCAATTCCGCAGGAAAAAAAATGTAAACTTGCAAACTGCCTGTAACTGATCAACTTTTATTTCAGATATTCTAGAATCTAGGATATAAATTAAAACATATCATAGCCTCTTCGTATAAATTTCTATACAGATATTGCTGAAATCATATTCGAAAAACAATTATACTTAGCAGATTCAACGGAAATTAGTTCACCGTTCTATCAGCAATTCACTACAACATCATCAACATTCAACCAATCTATTCCCAGTATAACATCAAATTCGTTAAATGGTAGCAACATCAAGTAAACAGGAAAATCATAGCCCTAAATTTTTAGTGGACTCTATTTGCAAACCAAGTCAACTATGGCTCTTTGATCTAAAGGGTTTATTACTTTAACAACATATTTAATCGACTCAACCAGTAAACTCTTTTCTGTTTCTAATTTTGTGTATATATATATATGAATGTGTTGTCCCAGTGCCAATTAATGCACACATAGTAACATCGAAGGTAGAAAAAATATCGACAATATCATTAAGAACCGAGTCTTCCTCGCGCACTCGGGTTACATAAGCTTTAGCGAGAGTTTCAGCTTTAGATCAAACGACTATGTCTTTTGTCCCGCTTCTACTGACTTTAGTTGTGCTTCAAATTCCTAACTGTATGCCTCTCGTGAAAGTATCAACATGTCTTACATTCTTATTTATGTTCAAATCAACTCAATTCAACAGTCTTTCTTATAATTATCTAGAGACCCGCAAACGAAATAGGACTCGTCTTTAAATCTACAAATCACAGAATAATTTCATCCACAAATGCCACATGTGAGTCTATTTACATTTTTAAAAAAACCTGAGCTGGTTACTAGGATCATTGATGGTTTCACATTACTCTGTTTCATACAATTTCTGCCAGAAAAGCCTTGTGGCATTAAAAATGGCTATTCAGTCCGTTTATTTTTTTCTTTAGCAGAAAATTAGAAAACGTTCTAGATATATTCTATTTACTGAATTCTTAAACTCTTGTCTGGCTCTGTTTCTTGTGATAACAAGTTTTTTCCATTTTCTGATCTCGGTCAAAAAAATTACTAACTCACGAAATTCCATTCCATACACAAGCATTTTAATCTCATTATTCAATCCATCTACGAAACGAATACACAATTCCCTTTCAATCGGCACCATCATATGAGCATATGTACTAAAGTGAACAAATTCTTGCTCATATTTCGCAACTGATCTGTTTCCCAGCTTCAACTCAAGAATTTTTTTCATCTTGTTTGAATATTGTTTGCTAACATATTTCTTTCAAAATTCAATTCGGAAAAATCCTAGTTAATCCGTTCTTTCGACACCATATTAGTTAAAGTCGACTACCAGTGAAAAGTCTCCTCTTTTAACCGTGGCACGACACATTTTAAAAAATCTTCAAAAAGACATAACAGTTCATCTAAAACTCTCTGTGTTTGCTAACTAGTACTCGGCTCTAGTTGAATTACCACTCACTAAACCTCTAAACTCTTCGACCCTGCATTTTTTAATTTTAATCAATAAGAAGCTTGTGAATGTTCTATCATATAAAGTTTTTAAAACAAGGGGGTGGAGGTCTTTGAGCCACTGAATTAACTCTCAAAAACACATTAAACAAGTCATTCATCATGTAATAGGCCAATTTTATCCGACCCAATAGACACAAATAAACCAAACAATAAACAAATAAATAAAAAACCCTAAAGCACACATACACCAGCCCAATAACCCAAAACTTAAACAAAAAAAACCCTAATTCCTCTAAGCCTCCAGCCCCCACCACTACTCTATCTCTCCATGTCAGCAGGCGTGTCGCTCGAGGCCTGCCATTGTTTCACCGAAATGGAAAAAGAGTAGCTCCCCATCGTCGTTGACCACCACCGCCACCTGTAAGAGGAAAAGAATAGAAACAAAAGCAGAAAAGCAAAAAAAAGTAATAAAATATTGCAATTGATTTGGTTATAAAAGCCAAATGCAAACAATCTGTTTTTTTTTTTACAACAAAAACAACAAGTTAAAAAAGGCAGCGCATCCCTTATTTGTTTTAATTTTTTTAAAAAAAGAAAACATAAAAAAGAGAAAGAACAAAAAAGGTTTTTTTTTCCTATTTTGCGGTCATTACCGTCGTGGTGGCCCTCACCAATCTGAAAGGTCTTCGAATCTAGTGGGATTCGACAAGGGCCTCGTCGAAAAAAGTTAACATCGAAGAGTTTCATCGTCTTTTTTTTTTAAATTGAAGGGTTTTAACATTTTTTTCTTTTTGAAAGTCGGCTTTTTTTGGTGGGTTTTGACCTCAAATTCAGGTTCTATGCGTTGAGGGGTCAAAGGGGAATTTTTTTGGGTACTCCGACCACCAGAGGCGGCGGTCTCTGTCGCTAATGACCGGTAGCCATGGCAGAGACCCACCGCCCCATGGCAGACCTAAGGATGTCTTGAGAGAAAAAAGAAAGAAAGAAAGATTTTTTTAAAGAGCTTGCAAATGAATTTTTTTAAAATATTTTTTTACTTATATAGCTCACTTGAAACAAAGTCATTTTGGGCTTAGCTTCAAATGTCCAAAACGACGTCCTTTTGAGGTGACCCGAATGCCCGAACCGAATTCCTTCAAGATTCGCATGTTTTTTGAAGGGAGGGGATATTTGTTGTTTTGGCCCTTTCGCTTTTTTGCATATTTTTAATTTCGTCCTGCATCCTTTTATTTTATTTTATTTTATTTCTACCCCTTTTATTTTGTTCTTGTGCAATTTAGTCCACTAACCCACTGTGGACCCATCGAGGGAATGACACGTGTATATGTGGGTGGGAGAATTGTCCTCTGTTTCTTTGTAATTTAGGCTTTTAATTTTGTTATATTTTCAATTCAGCCATTTATTCCCCTTTTCTTTATTTTTTTTGCAAATTCTTGCTTTAAATTTAGTTTAAATTTTAATTTAGTCCTTTATTTATTTAATCTCACCCCTTTACTTACTGTTATTTGAATTCCAGCATTTATAATTTCCTTATTTATATTTTTACCCTTTAATTTGTGTAAATTGAATTTTTATTCTTAAGTTTCTTGATCATTTCATTTTAGTTCATTATTATTTTTTAATGTTGATGTTATTATTAAATGATTATTATTGCTAATTAATATTTTATTTTGTCATTACTAATATTACACAACCATGATTATTATTGCTAATTAATATTTTATTATTTTACAATTTTTGTCATTACTAATGTTCCACATATTATTTTACTATTATTGTCATTATTAAATAGTATTATTGACCGGTTAAAAATTATTTCAACTACTACTTTTTATTATTAATTTTTATCATTTTTTACCCACGTAAGCTATTTTATTCTAATTTTTCCCCTACCATATTATACAACACGTTTAAATATTCGTTCATTTTTAAACCAACACTCGAATAAATTAATCACATATTGCATTAAATGTTATGTTCGTTTTTAAACGATGTTATTTGATAATTTGAATCGAGGCAATGTTCTTTATTTTAAGTATTCGAGAAATTGTGCCATTAACTTATGGGGTACGATTTTCTCCTTGAACCGAAGTAATTGAACGTCTCTACTCTTTTTAAAAATTAATTAAAAATATATAAGATTTAGGCAATAATTAAACAGTTAGCGTTCTTATTCGAGATTTTGTGCATTAACTTACGGGACATGACTTTCGTCTTGATCGACCTGAAATAAGAAAACCTCCTCATTAAAAATTAACTATAAACATTTTCAATACCATCAAGTAACATCGTGTGAAAGGGATCGCATTTTAAATCCTCTTCAAATTCTCAAATTTTGACACTAAGATACCAAGTAACCAACTAGGTACCAATTTTGGGTGTTATGAGGGTCCTAATCATTCCTCATACGTAACCAACTCCCGAACCTATTTCTCGAATTTTGTAGACCGAAAATCATCGTTTCAGTAAAATTAAATTTTTTTGTTAAAATGATTAAATCTCGAAGTGATCCAATCACATCGAATGAAAATGATTAGTGGCTACTCCATTTTCGTTTTTTAAAAATAAAAAGTTGATTTCAAAAGAGGTTTTAACACATCATATTAAATAAGATACTATGACCCTTTTCCCTAAGCCCTTAAAATTCAGGCACATTATTCGCAACCCATTGATCAGTGGCTGGAACATAACTTTGTACTCCATCAAAATCTGCTCGATTAGATTCAGTTGACATCTTTAATCTACAAGGAACAAGTCAAACTGATTGGGAGTCATCACATTATCACAGGTTATAAAGTGACATGTATTTCTAGACTCAATATATGCTATGTTCAGTCCGAGGATCGACTAAATCATAACTCTAATACCACTAAATGTAGCACCTCTAACTTAGCGATAGAGACGAGTTATGAGTGTTACAGATAGAAATAAAAAAAAATAAAAAATGAAGCAATAAAGTTATGAACTTCAATTTCATTACTTGGCTTATTGTTTACATGTACAACAATGCTTAAATAAGCTGTAAATAATATTAAATAATTACAACTTGGCAAGTCTTGGCACTTATATAGTAGAACTTGCTTCTCTATTGGCTGATTTTAGTCTAATCAGTAACCAAAACATCTTGTCAAAAATTGTTATCACTTCAAAGCAAGTTGGCAACTTGCAGAGAAAAGGCTTGCATGTATAACAGAGCTCACACCTTTGGTGAGCTTGCACATTTAGTGAGCTTGCAGCTTTGGTGAGCTCGCACATATGATAACCTCACAGTTTTGGTTATCTCGCATATTTGTTAGGCTTGTATCTTTGGCTGGCTAGTATATTTGGATGAGCTTGCATCTTTGGGTGAGCTCGCATCTTTGCAATCTATGTTCGCCATTGCATGGATGGCCACTTCACAACACAAAGGGTTGCTTCAGAGTTGTAGGTAACTGTTAACTTGACAAGGTGTAGAAGGGCTAAAAATAAGGTTATCAAAAAGCTTGTAAGGAATATGAAGAAGGAATTTGCTCTTCTGTGGGACTATGCAAATGAGTTGAGGTCCAAGAACCTTGGAGGCACAACTACAATGGCAATTAATACGGTGACTTTAGAATCTTCGCCTCAGTTCAAAAGATTTTACGTCTATTTCAATACATTAAAGAAAGGTTGTAGGTCAATACTTGGTTTAGATGGCTACTTTTTGAAAGGACCATACAAGGGTGAAATTTTACCGGTTGTTTGATAAGGTTTCAATAACCCAGATAAAATGACTGAATTTTCTGTATATTATCTTTGTAAACTGATAACCAGTATATAATACAAACTGAGAGTAGTTAGTTAACAACTGTTACTAACAGAAAACTAACTACTAACTGTAACTAACTGTTATTCCTAATATACCCCATGCTTATCTAATTTTCCTTTCTCGCCACACCTGACTAAACCAGACTAAGTCATGGCAACAACCTGAAGCTTATCGCGAAACTTAGTAAACACTCCTGCTGACAGTGGTTTAGTTAATATATCAGCCACCTGGTCGGAAGCAGGAACATGACCTACTTAAAGCATCCTATTTGCCACTTTCTCTCTGACAAAGAACACATCCAACTCTACATGCTTGAACCTAGAGTGCATGAAAGGATTTCCTGCAACTGCCACTGCAGCTGAGCTGTCACACCAAATCAACCTTTTCCTTGAAACTGAAACGTTCAACTCATTTAGTAAGGATTGAAGCCACATCATTTCGGCAGCAAGATGTGCAACACTCCTGTACTCGGCCTCTGCAGTTGATCTGGACACTACTTGCTATTTCTTTGAGCTCCAAGAAATAGGATTTCCTCCAAAAAAATATGTAATATCCAGAAGTAGACCTACGATCATCATTATCCGAACCCCAGCTAGCATCTGAGAAACCTTCAAGCAGAAACTTTGAAGCTCGAGTAAACTTCAGGCCATAGTCCAACGTACCTTGTAAATACCTTAATATCCTCTTGACAGCCTTGTAGTGCCAATCCAAAGGCTTATCCATAAACTGACATACCTTATTTACTGAATAGGCTATGTCAGTCCTGGTGATCACCACGTATTGTAACGCACCAACAATGCTTCGGTATTGATGCTCATCCTCAACAGGACTACCAGTGGTGGTGGATAAGTGACAGTTAGGAATCACTGGTGTTGGTAAATCATTCGCTCTATCCATGGAAGTTTTTCAAAGTAATTCTCGAATATATTTTGTTTGCGACGGAACCATTCCTTCAGAGCTGTACTGAACCTCTATACCAAGAAAATAACTTAGCTTCCCCAAATCTTTTAGGGAGAACTTGGTGTTCAATTGAGTAACAAATCGATCAACAGCCTGAGGATCATTCCCAATGATTATAATATCATCTACATAAACTAAAACATAAAGTAGCTGAGCACCTGCCCGAAGAATGAAGAGCGAACTGTCTGCTTTGGAGATGTCAAACTTGGAGGCTTGCAAATAGTATTTTAACTTGTGAACCAAGCCTGAGGGGATTGCTTGAGACCGTACAAAGCCTTTTTAAGTTTGCACACAAGAGGCTTCCCATGTACTCAACATTTTTCAAAACCTGGTGGCTATAACATATAGATGCCCTCACTTAAGTCACCATTCAAAAACGCGTTATTGATGTCAACTTGCCTAAGTGGCCAATTTTGAGACACTTCCAGTGCAAGAACAACTCTGATTGTGGTTGGCTTCACAACAGGGCTGAAGGTTTCTCGAAAATCTATGCCAACTTCTTGCAAAAAACCTTTAACAACCAGCCTTCCCTTGTATCGAGCTATTGAACCATCTGCATGCCTCTTGAGTCTAAAAATCCATTTGCATCCAACGGCTCGCCTATCTGCAGGTAACGGCACTAGATCCCAAGTATGATTAGCAAGTAGGGCATCATATTCTTCCTGCGCTGCCTTTGTCCAAGCAGTGCTTTGAAATGCCTCAGTGATGGTTGTAGGCTCATGTTCATCTAGAATGGAAGAAACACCTTAGGTTTAAAAACATCACTCTTTGAGCGCGTCTGCATGGGATGAATATTGGTACGTATAGGCACCAACTGAGCTACTGCACTATTTTCAGTTTGTTCAGTAGTAACCATTTCCTCACCTACTGCTAGAGAATCAATAACATCACTGTTTACAGGTAATGCATCTCTTTTAGTTTGGTCAGTAGCACAAACGACCTCATCTACTGCTGGAATATCACTAGGAGAGGATTGAAAATTTTGTGAAAGACCAGGTTCGTCCTAAAAGATTTTGTCTGATCTAGAAGTTGGTTGTCCAGAATACTCCTGAGGTCTCACCAAGGGAAGAACAGACCGTTGATGACATGCTTGTATAGGACCAACTGGAGATTGCTTGCAAAATCCATTATGAAAAGGAAACTTTATTTCATCAAATCTGACATGTCTAGACAGAAATATTTGACCGTTCTCATCCATGAACCTGTAACCTTTAGTGTTGGCAAGACTGCTAAGAAAAATACATAGTCGAGATCGAAAATTGAAATTTTACTGTTGAAAAGGCCTCAGATCAGGGAAACAGGCACGACCAAATACCCTTAATACACTATAGTCAGGTTTTTTTTTTGTACAACTCTTCATAAGGACTCGAGTAACTCAGCACAGGAGTGGGCAATCTATTTGTCAAATAAACTGCATACGAAAAAACATAGAACCAGTATTTTAAAGGCATACTGGACTATACTAAAAGAGATCGGCCCATGTCCACTAGCTGCCGGTGTTTCCTTTCAGCAAGACCATTCTGCTCCGAGGTGTATGGACAGGTAACTCTATGCAGCACACCTAGTCGAGACAACTCTTTGTACAACACACGATACTCACCCCCACCATCTGTTTGGAGCATTTTAATAGAGCAACCAAATTGAATTTTAACCATTTGATGAAAAGCCAGGAAACAATGGGCCACTTCAGACTTAGTTTTGAGAAAATAAAGCCAGGTATAATAGCTGTACATATCGACAAATGAAACATATTAGGAATATCCATTTGAAGGTAAACTGGCCGGTCCCCAAACATTAGACACCACAAGTTCAAATAGAGAAGAGTACACTGTGAATGAAGTAGGAAAGGGAAGCTTGTGAGCTTTACCCAACTGACAAGATGAACAAACTGACTTCAACTATTGTTTTTGAAAGAAATTTTACAATCCTTCAAAACATGTGAAAGAATGTTGCTGCAAGGGTGGCCAAGCCTGTTGTGCCACGAGGAAGAAGACACTATCTATTCATTCTTGAGTGAGCTAGATCCTAAAGAAGAACTATGTTCTGAGGTGACAGGTCTAATGGCAGAATTAGAGAACTAAAACCTGTACAACCCTTTATGCATTCGGCCCTCTAACAGAATCATCCCTGTCTGAATGTCCTTCATAAAACACAACACGGGGTGAAACTCAAAATAAACACCATTATCTCTAGCAAACTGACCTACAGACATTAAATTTTTGCACACTTCTGGAGCATGCAAGACATTCTGAAGACGCAAGAGTCTAGATCCAGCAACAAGTGAAGAAGAGCTTATGTTAGTAATAGAAACTGACTCACCATAGCCCATAGTAACACAATTGGTACCTGAGTAAGGAGAGGAGATTGTAAGATTTGATACAACAGGAGTGATGTGGTTTGTTGCACCAGAATTTAGATACCAGACTGAATCTAGCTGTGAAGACGTAGGGGCTCAAGACGACACCTGGTTAGAAGATGGTTGAGGAATCAAGCCACAACAATGAGTTAAGGACGAGCCAGTAGGAATCGTAGAAGCACCCCCTGAACTATGTAACTGATGACAGCTTACTTGCATCAAGGTAGAAGACCATCAGGGCTAGAGAAATTCTCATCAAACCTATGATAACAGGTTTGAACCATGTGGCCTATCTTGCCACATAACTGACACTGTGGTCTAGTGCGCGACCAACCTCTTCCAGAGCCACAAAACCTGCCACGAGATCAAGCACAACCATGCCCCCTGTAACCTTGCTTCGGTTCTTGAGAGTAATTAGAAGACTGAGCAGATGGTTTTGAGTCAGACTCAGTACCTTGCTGTCGAAAAGCCAAATTAGCTTGACAAGGTATCTCTGTGATCATCTCCTGTTGTCTTACTTCGCAATCAAGCAATATCTCAGTTAACAACTCAAGAGACACCGAAGTCGCAGAAGCAAACACCCTAATGGATTCAAACTCGAGTGAAAGACCAGCCAAGAGAACACTTACTTGTTCTTGTTCAGAAACAAAACTACCAGTAGCAGTTAGGCTATCACTAAGTTGCTTTACCTTAGACACATAATCTTTAATAGAAAGATTTACTTTCTTGAGCAAATAAAGAGCATGACGCATGCTAGAGACTTTAATCCCTAATTTAGCACTGAACCATCTTTCAATTGTAGACCATATATCGAAACTTGTTTTGATAGTTTTAAGATGAACTAAAACTTCATCTGTCACAGTGGACAACAACCAAGAAGCTGGGAACTTGTCTTGCTTCTTATGAACAAGAAAGGCTGGATTTTCAAGTTGTCTACCCTCAGAATCAATAATAAAGGATGAAGGCGGAGTAACAGTACCTAATACGAACCCTTCAAGACCATAACCTTCAAGAATCAGTAAAAGCTGATGTTTCTACGATAGGAAATTGTGAGATGCGAGCTTGATGGTGTCATGTTTTAAGAAATAGTGAACTGCTGGTACACCTTCAGGAATCACGTCAGTATCCATAGAGATGGGCAAAAAGAAGAAGACTTTAAACCAAGAAAACCTTGGCTCTAGATACCATGATAAGGTTTCAATAACCACAAATAAAATGACTGAATTTTCTGTATATTACCTTTGCAAACTGATAACCAGTATATAATACAAACTGAGAGTAGTTAGTTAACAACTGTTACTTACAAAAAACTAATAGCTAACTGTAACTAACTGTTATTCCGAATACTGTTGGTAGAGATGCTAACAACCAAATGTATCCAGTAACATGGGTTGTGGTGGAAGGTGAATGTACAAACTCATGGGCTTGGTTCCTTAACATACTTGCAGTAGACTTGGACCTCGAAGATGTTACACAATAATTAGTGACCAGCAAAATGTAAAATGTTAATTTACAATGTATTTAGATGTTTGAATTATTTTAATATGATTAAGATTGTAATTTGGTATACTGATCAATTTATTGGTGTGGTTGTATATTGGTTTATATGGATTATAGGGAGTGGAGATTGCCATGAATGATGTCCTTCCTCGAGCTAAGCATATAAAATGTTCTCAGCATGTATTTGCCAACTGGAATGGGAGGAAGAAATAAAAATCATATGAGTTCTACTTTGGGAAATTGTAAAAGAAACCACAGAAAGATAGTAGGAAGATAAGTTTGCAACGTTGACTGAAAAAGATGAAGAAGTTGCTAAGAAACTGAGAAGGATGAAACCGAGACAAGGGTGCAAGTGTAATATGGTTGATAATAATATATGTGAAGCCTTTAATTATAGCATTATAGAGTCCAGATATAAGAGTATCATAACAATGCTAGAATAGATTAGAGAGAAGTTGATGACTCGAATTGTGGAAATGAGGGAGTTTTGCAATAAATGGAGGTATAATTATGGTCATTTAGTCAAGGCAAAATAGATGCCATTAAGAAAGAAGTTTTTGAGTGGCTAATGTTTTGGAATGGTGACCAAGGGTGTAAAGTAAAAAAATGGAAGGATGCAAAATATTGTGTCAACATTAAAGCTCAAACTTGCACGAGTAGAGCTTGGCAGTTAACATGGCTGCCTTGTGCACATGCTTATGCTGCAGCTATATGGCACACTAGTAAGCATGATCTAGATGACTACATTCATCAATTTTACCATAATGATACTTACCTGAAAGCATACACACATGCTTTGCAACCCATAAATAGACCACACAAATGGAGGAAGAGTGAAATTTAGCCTATTCTCCCACAAGTAGACAAGAAGATGCCAGGACGACCCAAGAAGAACAGGAGAAAAAAAAATGATAAACCTAAGAGACTTAGTAAATTTGGGTTTATTATAACAAGCAGAATCTGTGGGGTTCAAGGTCATAACAAAGTGGGATGTCCCGGAAAGAAAAATGTTAAGGTTTTTTGTCAACTTTTAACTTTTTGTTTTTTAAATTTAAAGTATTATATATTATTGCATTGATTTAATAACGTTTTGTTTGCAGGAAAGAAGTTGTTAAGTATGACTCAAATTTTTAGTCAAATTTGAGAAATAATCTTTTAGTTAAACTCTGTTTATTTGTTTCAGTCAAACACTGATTAGTTTA
>CM025245.1:28678806-28689431 GCA_013677275.1 Gossypium schwendimanii
TAAATATTGTTATGAATCATTATTAATATTATTATTGATATTAGAAGTATAACACACATAATTTAACCTTGAATGCAGACTTTTAGTTTGAATACCAATGATAAAATAATATTAATATACGGTTTAAACTAAAAAAGCAATAAGAATTATCTTGAAAAATATAATTAGAGTTATTAATTAATAATATTAATGAAAATTACTTTCAAGAAAACAAAAATATTACTCAATACTCACAACAAACATATTATTTATTTTAAAATTTAGAATAACATTATTATTAATGTATTTATAATATAACTAGCTTAATTGCATTGAGATTTTTGAAACCAAAATAATAAAATTGGGAAGTAGGAAGCACAAATTTGCAACATGTTCACCTCTTAAGCATTGTACAAATACAAATTTTTAAAATATTTTATATATTCCACTTATCTTTTAATAATGATTACTATAATTAAATTAAAATATTTTTATTAAAAATAACTAAATACGTATATTCACATATGTAATATAAAAAATTAATAAAATAAAAAAGAACTTGGGTTAAATTAATTAGTTTATTTTTATTATTTTCAAACTATGTTTTAACTGTGATGAGCATTTAATTAATTCCACTGTAATTTTTTTTCATATCTATGTGTTGTTATCGAATTTTAAATCAGTGGGCTAATTAATGATATCAAAGACTTTCTTTTAATGAATGATTATAAATATAATTAAAGGCAAAAAGAAGAATAATAATTATTAAGAAATGAAATGGGACGTCAATCACAATGATTACCATAAATTAAATTCCTGAATTTCAAGGTTTCATTTTGCAATTATCATTTCCTTTCATGCCTTTTAAGGACTTAGAATCTCAACTCTATTCTCGATTAGACAGCACCAACCTGTTTATTTTTTTTTTTCTTATTCCTTTTAAAAATTAAATGATTTCAAGATTTTACTAAACTGAAGTGAAAACAAAGAATATAAAACTGTAATTTTTGTTCGATTGGTATGAGTATTATTGTTAATATAAGTCTCGAACCTTCGAGGATTATGCCAAATCATTTATCCTACAGGATCTTACGGGTCTGATCATAGAAAAGATTCTCTTCAAGCGAACCAACTTTTCCTTTGTGTAAAACTTACATGGTGGTTGAAATAAAGACACATTTGATTGTGAATTCTAATATAGCGGATAAAGACATATCTCTACACAGCCCAATCAATAGTTGAATATCAAGAGAATCATAAATTATTTCCCTTCTAATCTTACTCTACAATTTTTAATAAAAAAAAAACATTTCAACTTGACCAATAATGGAATTTATTACTGTCAATCAACTAAATTTAGAAAACAAATCTTAAATTTGAAAAAAATAATAACATATTATGTGAATTACTGGTATATATTGAAATATTAAGAACAAAAAACACATTTTTAATAAATAATTAACTAGGATTTTTTTAATAATTTTATTCCTAATAAATATTACTAGTTTGACTTTTGAATCCTAACAAATAATTAAATAATAATAAAATACATCATATATGCACAATAATTTATTTTTAAAAATACATATATACATTTTAGTTTTTGAAAATTTTCAAAATACTAATATAAATTGATAGAAGTTGTGGTCTTTTATAATTTAGGTGTTTCAATGGATTTTAATACCCTCGTTATTTTTCGACAACACAAAGATACTATTATTTTTTCAAATACAAGCTATATAATAAAAAAAAATGGATTTTGTTATAATAAACATCAATCACGGCGGTAGGACGATCGCAAAGTAATAAGAAAATAAAAAATAAGAACACATAAATAAATTTTACGTAGAAACCCTTTAGGAAAAAGAACCACGGGCCAAAGGAGGAGAAATTCACTAATGTGCTGTATGGCTCATACAAATCCCCTTATTCTGTCATTGTATTTATTTCTTCAACAAGTAACGAAATTCAGGTCACATAATCTCTAATAAATTTGTTTTAAAAAAATTCTATTCACTTTATGATGTTGTCACAAGAGGTTTAAGTTTTATAAGTATTGTGTAATCACCATTTTTTTTAAAAAAAGAAAAGTTTTGATGATCTTTGAAAAGAAGATTTCAATTATTAAAGCTGAAACTAAATCCCTATGAATTTTAAAATTTTTTGACAAGTACTTCTGAATTTTACAAAAAATTAATATTATATATTGATATGATCATGATTTAACTTATAAATTATTCATAAATTTAATAACTTTAAATATTTGGCTATATTGGTTTCCACTTTAATTTTAATGTACTTTATTTACACAAATTAATTAAGTTTTAATTATAAAAATATAATCCATCTATACATCACACAAAAAAATACGAATTAATTATAATATATTCAAACTTAAACTAAATGTAAACAAACATCGGGTATGAAAAACATGTGTTGCCCATGACCACAACATTGGAAAAGACAAATTTATCTATGAATTGATTTGGTCAGATTTAGAAATCCAATTTACCCCCATTTTTTTTTCGTACAAAGCTTTGAAAAATGTCACCTTCACTTTTATTAGTATTTTACTCAATGTACCTCCCCCCACTATACTCATGTGAAATGATAAAAAAAGAACTAGCTTATTTCTTTCTTAAATAATTAGCATTATTAGATTTGGAATCTTTTGTGAGATTTGATTAACTTTTCCCTCTCCTAATCTCTATTTTAAACGTTTAATTTTATGTGAGGGTTTTTTTTTTATTCAAGTTGACTAATCTCTTAATTTTGACTTTGCTCGTTATTTTAAAAAAATTATTACAGATTATAATTATAGATTCTGATTAATTATATATATTTTTTTTGACATAATACATAGAATTACCTATAGTCTCACTCAACCTATAAATAAAAGGATAATGTGCTTCAACACACTTAAATCCACGCCATTATGCATTAACAATAATGTCCATGTCAATCCGCATAATCATATAACTATTAAAAGATAAAAATAAGGAAAAGTAGGGAAAGTTTTGCTGGCCCTAAGGGTCCAACTCTAACCCCCTTTTCTCCTTGCATTTTTCAACATTTCATCATTTAAGGACAAGAAATTTTCCTTAACTTTGCAATAACCACTTCTCAAAACCACACCAAGTTTGTGGTTAGGTTTTTGGCGACTATTGTAATGGTTTGTCTCATAAAAATAAAATAATTGTATGAATTAAGGGCTCAATATAGATTTTTTATTGAAGTCATATATCACATAGTGAATTCAAAAAAAAAATTTAATTATAAATTTTTAAGAGGTCAAAATATATTTTTATTTTATATTAAACTATGATTTCATCATTTTTTTTTAAGTACTAAGCACGTTTTTTCCATATTGGGAGAAGTTAAAATTTATCATATATTAATTTATAATTTCATCATTAATGAAGGGACTTAATTAAATTTTTTTTCTATTTTTGAGACTAAAACCCCTACTTATCCCCTTAAATTCACCTCTACACATAATTAATTATTTTAAAAAAAAAGTATCTATTACAAAATCATCTATGAATAATTGAAATAAATACTTATTTAACTTTTATATAATATAACATGACTTACATAAAATAATTGTATGCTTTGTCAATACCGACATGGAAAAAGTGGAAGCCCTAGGTCTTGAGTATTCAAGTTTGAGATTCATTATGCGCAAGTATATACGTGGGTCTCCAGTTCTTACCATGTGCGGTTATCATGTGTGAGTTTTAGTCTAATTAGTCCAGCTCAATTTGTTAGGGTTAATCTGAATTGTACCCGTTATTAATCCGTTTGTACTGTAAAAATTTGGTACTTATAATTTATTAAAAGTATATTTAATATACTTTAATTGTACTTTTAAAAAACAATAATTGTATGCTTTATCCCAAATAAAAATCATACAAATTTTTTCAAAGCATAATTGTATTAAAATGAATGCATTTGAAATTTTAGTGCACAATCAAAGTCTCATATTTCGATTCGATGAAGACTAAAATTACAATATCCATGCGTGTCTAGTGTCTATGCCTTGTATTGGTCAAGCTTTTATAGTTTTCCTACAAACATAATTAATAGTAGGCGTAAGAATTTTGACTTTTTAGTTGTCTTTCTTAATCATCAACTTTGATGTTTAGCTTTTTCGCCTCGACCCTTAATCATAAGGTTAAAAATTTAATCCTCACATGTGATAATAGAACATATTTCGTAACCAATCGTTTTAACTTTATAGAAAACACTTGCCGTGAAAGAATTAACCTGCTACCAAAAAATGGCCTAAAGCTGAAGGTTGATACCGCGCTGTCAGATCTTGCATTTCACCCTTTGCTCTCTGATTCAACGGTGATAAGTCCATTGGTCTACGTAGAGACAAATGGGGTCATCAAGACGTAACAGAATTAAGAATCTGCATACATACTTGAGAAATGGACCAAAGCCTGCCCATATATAGTATAAGAAATAAGTTGGCTAAAGGCTATATCACTCTATATCTGCCTTTCCATATGTCCATCTTTCTTAAAGGGAAAAAAGATGAATCGCTTTCAGCTTTGGCCCCTTTGTATGATTCTCATCCTATTTTTTATTCCCAGGATTCAAGCCTCCCGGATAAACGTAGTTGCATTCCACACTTCTTCAGCCAAAGGAAGCAGACAAGCTGACCCACCGTTTTTTCATCCACCACGGTTCACGGGACAAGCCAGTCAGTTCGAGGAGAAGCGAAGAGTTCCAACAGGATCCAACCCACTACACAACAGGCGATGATGATATAGACATGAACTCCAAGTTTATCAGATAATATATATGATCTTTGCCCCTTTGCTTAAAGCTTTGAAGTTGCAGCATCTTTTCTCTTATATATGCTATATATAATCATATTTTTTTGGATGATTTTACGCGACAATATATAGCATAAATTACATTCCTAACTAGAGACACTGTATAGAAGGTAGAGATGAGTGTTCTTTTTGGATCAACTCTTTCATGTTTTCAACAAGTGATATTATTTTTATATGTAGTTGAATTTCTCCCAAACAAAAATGGGTGACTAATACTTTGCAGAGATTTTGTCTTTTAATGTCTATTACATATATTTCATTTTCTTAGCCTCTTTCATACATAACTCTACATTATTCAACATAGTCTGAAGGAAGGATTCCAGAAGTCTGAATTTAAACCCAGATTTACTGAGAATTTCATCTTACGAAAAAAACAAAAAAGCTGTACGGATTTATTGAGTTAAGGTCGTGGTTATGGCTGTGAATTTGGTAGGGCTAAGGATGAAAAAACCAGAGCTTCGAATGAATGCAGTTTGAATGGTTCAGTGCATCATCATTATAGTTTGTAGATCAGTAGTCAATGCACTCTTGATTTGAATTTCAAAGCTACACTATGCAAACCCCCAAGATTTTAAATAGACATTGGAACCGGCAAAAGCTTATATAAATTAGTACTACTCAAAATGACCCATGCATTGTCGTTTTTCTTCTCGAGTGGACTGAGTTAGCTAGTCACGACCTTCCTGACTCACTGACTCTGTTTTAATGGCAGTTTAATTGCCCAACAACCATGCAATTAAGCCGGGGTAACATATCTGTAAAATAATGGAATATTTTGTAAGCCATTGGGCCATAAATGCTGCCACCTTCACATTTATTGCTTCTGCACCTTCTTGCTTACAAGCTCTCTTTAGTTTTTACCCTTATTTTACTCATCCACTGTGCAATTCCAAACCCATCAGGATTTGCAAGGATGCAATTTGATTTTTGACCCTATCAAGTTACTTTTAATAAATTCTGTTTTCTCTAAGTGAAGTCTCTCTCTGCAACGTCTGATTTGGTTTAATGGTGTACATGTTTTTACAACTGTGTGTTTTTAATTCCCTTCTGTCTCCAAGTCTTTTAATTTCTAAGACTATTTGTTTGGGTGTCCCTTTATGTTTCAAGGACTTATCTTTTTGTGGTTTTTTTGGAGTCCCTCATCCTTTGTATGTCCTTTTAGTGTCCTACATGTTCCTTGATAGCAACAATGAAGAATCCATGAAAGATATCGTGGTGGGTGATTTAGAATACGAAATTGTCACATTGGATTTACAAACGTATTTGTGCAACATCATTAGTAAGAAAGCCATGTTGGATAAGGAGGTCCGGACGAGTCCAATGGTTCATACGAGGAAGGCATGACCTATTGAAGTCCAGGACTTGGAAAGAAACATGCTCTTATTCGTCTTCAAAGACAAAAAAAGGATGAAAATGAAGTTCCGAGTTCATGGACAATTATTTTATTTTGAAAGAAAAAGGTTGTTAAATTTTTATGATCAAGACTAAATTGACACAATGTATAAATGTTGCTGGTTAAAATTACTATTATGACAATTCTGGAAGTTGCCATGTCATCTTTACGTCAGCCATTAACAATTAGTAAGTAAAAAGAAAAAAATTGAATATTTGGATGACTATTTTGTAACTATTCATAGTTGAGTGATAAAAAATAAATTTATCAATAGTTTAGTGACTACAAATGCAGTTTAGCCAAGAAGAAAAGACTTGACAGGAATAAGGTGACGAGCCATCCAAGAATTTAACGCGAAAGGATGACTTGCCAATTGAAGAAATTGCTATATGAATAATCATCATTGCAGTCTATAAAGTTCATGTCCCAACCTAGTTGAAATGGGAGTATAACACCTCAAAATTCTCGATACAACATTTATATTGTTCCGAGATCTAAATAGTGAATTATTAAGGAAATTCGAAAACGAATCCGATAAAGAGAGAATGATTTAACCATAAGTTTTGAAAAGTTTAAGGACTAAAATATAATTTAACTAAATTGGGAAAATGTGAGTTAATAATTGTTATTTAGTGTGAAAATGACTTGGAATATGAATTAGTATGATGAAAACCAATTTTAGACTAAATTGAAAAAGATGGAAAAGTACAATGACCAAATTATGAATTTTGCATTTGCATTGTGAAAGGGGCATAATTGTAACTTTCATCACAGTTGGTCTAATATGATAGTATAATAATGATTTGATAATTTGGATAGGTTAAGTGTTATATTTGTTGTGATGGAAGTGTAATTTGAAATTTGTATTAGAAATTTTTTTGTTGTTGAGATATTATATTATTGAGATTATATTTAAACCATTTGATGTGTTTTTAGCTTGGAGGTTGATTATGCACTGCACATTTTACATAATTTATATTTAGACTTTGACCATCTGACTTGTTCTTATTTTTAATTGTATTAAAAAGAGAAAATGAGACAAAATTCCCATCTCGTTTAGCCCCTGCTACAAACCTCTTTTCTCCAGCCATAAAATAAAATAAAATAAAAAACCTCTTTTTAATTTTCTTGGCTTTTTCTTTAAAATCAACCTAATATTTGCCCAATCAACTTGGGTTTCTCACTAAAGCCACTTAGATAATCATCTTCTAAGCACATTTTCTCTATCAATATTTCCATTAAAGCTTAGAGTTCATATAGTTGACTAAAAGAAAGTTGAAGCTAGAAAGAGAAAGCTTCGAGTAAGGTCAGAAATTGTGCTTTCATCATTCCTACCTTGTATATTTGAGGTTTTTGTCATGAGAAAGCTCTAAAAGCTTATGTATTAACATTTTTTTATATTTTTTGTAACACCTTATACACGGCCCAGTCGTCGAGTCCAAGAACAGGATGCGACACCACCATCTCACATCGCATACAACATAAGTCGACACATTATTAGTTACATCTTTTTGTTTCCTTTGTTGTTATGGCATTCATACGAATTGTAGTCATACTTACTCTAGGATGTATAAAGTGCTAACATACATTGTACAATAATAAAATAAGCACTAAACAAGCTTTAGGATCACTTAGTGAAATATCCCAAGACTATTACGTAGGTATTGATATTGACAGAGTGGTATCGATAATTCTCTCAAGTGGTATCGATACCAAATTAGCTTACTGTTTCTCGTCTTAAACCCAACTTTTAGAAAATATCGGTACCACTGAAAAAATATCAATAATTTTACCCCGAGTATCGATGCTTGTGGAAAAATATCAATACCAACTAGCGAAACTAACTTCCTACACTTCGAAAATTGCAGATGTATCGTTTTTAAAACACAAATATCGATCCATTTACTCCAGACAGTAAAAATTCAGCATATTTAAGCATATAAACCATTCCAACATAAATCTATTCCACATGTATCTTTTACCATATCAAATAAACGTCAAAATGAATATAATCATAGTTTTAAACATCGAGAGTAAGTTCGAGCAATAATTAACATATCACGATTCAAACCTTTAAATCTTGAGACCAAATAAACTGTGGAAACATCCAAAATATCATGGCAAAATTCATGCAACAATTCTACCACATTGATTTTATTTCCCCAAAACATAAACAAATTAATAACACCTACGAAATAAAGCTAACGTCTTGCTTGGATCACCCCTTGAAAACCACACTGCTCACACAAGCACACGACTAATTTGCAATGGTTTAAAAGAAGTGGGTGAGCGTAACCAGCTCATTGAATGCTCAGAATAACCACAATGTACATACAATATTAAAGGTTAAACAAGAGCATACTATAACATGTTCACAACCATATTCTAATCAAGTTAAAATAACATATTCACGTTTCATTAAGTCATAAAACTAACATATACTCCTACATGAAATTACACTCAACTCACTTATATATAATTCATTTAATAATAATTCATCAAGACTTAATGACATATACATGTTTTAATAACCCACAAGTCTAGCTGATATATTCACATGCATTCACAAGTTAAATGGAAACGATCCACCAAACCACAAATACATACGCAATTTCCTATGGGAACATACTAACATTTTCATGAAACTTAAATCAACTTATTTAGTATATTATTCACATGTTTAAGTGTCCATCTCACATAGTATTACCACAACAAATAAGATCACATTTAAACGATAATTTTCATAGCAACCACATACTTATTTAGGCATACATCACATTACACATATATACATTTTAAGATAATTTGGCACTTAAGGCTATGAAACATAAAAGTGGGCTCTATTCCCACACATCAGATATATAGATCTCCAACACACCAAATGAATCATAAAGTCAAACATATCCCAAAAGTGAAGCATAAAGTTAACACTCTCCAACACATCAAACATGTCTCGTTGAATGGAGCTTAGCTTACATTCCCTTATCTCTCTAACATGTCCCAAGGCCTCAACGCTCAAATCACAAAACACATAGGTGAGTACTCACAATCCTATGGCATGACAACTATATCCAATGCTCTCATAAGGTCACAGGGCCTCAACATAGGCGCTTATCAAAGTGCCACGAAAAAATGTCGCTAAATTTTGTGACATTTATGTGGAAAAACACCGTTATAGAACATGATCTTTAGCGGCGCTTTTATTACAAACGCTGATAAAGAACATGATTTTTAGCGATATTTTTTTTTACAAACGCTGCAAGAGAGTCAAGCATGTTGTGGCGTTTGTAGCTAGAATCGTCGGAAAAGATCATGTTCTTTAGCGGTGTTTGTAGTAAAAGTGCCGCTAAAAATCATGTTCTATAGCTGCGTTTGTGGTAAAAGCGCCGCTAATTTTAACAGATTATACCAACTTATTTTTATTTCATATAAAACTTGAATTTTCAACATATTTTCCTGTAACTTCAAATCCAACCAAAAACTTCAAATCTAAATGATACTATCACGAAAGAAATATGTATATGATCTAAATTAATAAATGAAATAACAAAATATATTCAAAAGTTATATTGTCAAGATATTCTCACAATAAGAAAACAAAAGTCTAAGATGATGGATTCTGCAATTAATTCTGCTAAAACATCTTCATCATATTTTGAAGCTGTAGCTCGAGTTCGTCATATTTTCTTGTTGCCTCTGCTGCCCTTGTTGCTGCCTTTGCTTCCCTCGCTGTTGCCTCTACTTTCAGTTGTAGCTGGAGTTCATTATATTTTCTTTGAGCCTCTGCTTCTCTTGAGGCTGCCTCCGCTTTGAGTTGAGCAATTTGCTTAACTTTGCTCGCTTGCATCTGAGCCATCTAGTCTCTTAACCTTTGAACTTCAACTTGAGCCTGATTAGCCGAAGGCATATATTGCTACGAGCTGGATCCAAATTATTGGGTAGGGCTAACAAAAGATCCTTGAAATTGAACCCGACGATACCTTTCAAGACCCAAAAATTCAGTAATAATTCGGTTATCAATGTCGTCTAGATTAACAAAACTATCACTTGAAGCCATCGCTTTATACTCCACACTTTTATCTTTTAGTTTCTCCTAATAAATCAATCAATGAGTTAGAAATAAAATATATAATCAAACAAATGCAACATAACTTGGCATTATTTGTATTACAAACGACGAATTAAACCATTATAATTAAACATGATAAATATTTAAAATAATTCAAACTTTACTAAGTAAATATACCATAATTTCAGCAGCTTCAGTAGTCATAGGAGATCCATCTTTATTTTAATATGTAATGTCAAAAAGCTAAAGGCATCCAACTTTTTGACCAAACGACAGTTCCTACAATATAGTAGGGAAAATATTATTTAGTAGAAAGTAATTAATATTTGACACAATTAAT
>CM025245.1:28890552-28901028 GCA_013677275.1 Gossypium schwendimanii
AATATTCTTAATTCTGTTTTTATTTTATTTTTCATTTCTAGATCCAAACCTTTAATTCTATTTTTTTTTTAATTTTTTCCATGTACGCAGGTTTTCTTAGGCAAGATTCTGCCGGGATTTCACAAAACAAGATATTGTGCAAATCCAGTCCCTAAGGATTTGATCCTACTTCCCTTTTACTATTCTTTTTCATATTTATTAGGGATAGGATATTTTTGGTGCTTTCAATGACCGCATCACTCAACCTAGTTGTGAGCTCATCAAAGTGTGAGCTATTAAAGTTTTTGGTTAACCACTAGTTGTGATGTTGGTAGGGTTCACATATGCTGAAATAGATGTTTTGTATTTAGTCTGCTTACTTAAGATTACTTGTTAGATAAGTAGAGTTAGTATTGATTTGATGTTTATTAGGTACTGACTCTACCTAACCAGTTTATGCATAAGTTTCATCTTTGTATTTTTAAGATGTATTAGTTGGGTTTGTTGAATTATCTATAACTACTACACTCGTGTCTATTGTATTACATGTGAAAGAAAATGATGATGAGAATTTTTTATAGTAGTTCATCAAAAATTTACTAAGTATTTTTCCTTGTTTTCTCTGTATTTATTCTCTCAACTTCTCTAAACCCCAATAATTAGTATCAGAGCTTTAGTCTTTGGGGACCTTGTGAGTATTTTTTATTGTTGAAAAAATAATGCTGATTGTATCTTATTCATATTGCAATGTCATCTCGAAGTTCTACACCACCTCTACCTCCTATCATTGCTGGAGAAAGCTACCATATTTGGGTAGTGAAGATGAAGACATATTTTTGAGCGTATGATTTGTGGGAAGTTGTTGATTCAGATAGAGAACCACCACCATTGCGAGCTAATCCATTGATAACTCAAATTAGACAGCACAACGATGAAGCTGCTAAAAAGTATAAGGCTTTGTCTTACCTTCAAAATAGTTGTCTAATGTTATTTTCATAAGAATTATGGCTTGTGAAACTCCCAAACAAGCCTGGGATAAGTTGAAGGAGGAGTTCTAGAGAACTGCGAAGGCAAGGCATCAACAACTATTGAATTTGAGGAGAGACTTTGAGAACCTGAAGATGAAAGAAACTGAAAATATCAAGCAATATGCAGACAGGATCATGTCCATTGTCAACAACATAGGTTGCTTGGTGATCAGTTCAATGATCAAAGGGTTGTTAAAAAAGTCACCACAACATTGCTAGAGAAGCATGAGTCCAAGATCTCATCCTTGGAGGACTCGAGAGATTTGACAATAATCTCTTTGTTAGAGCTCATAAATGCTCTATATGCTCAGGAGCAAAGAAGAGCGAGCAGAGAAGAGGGGCATGCAGAAGGTGCTTACCAAGTGAGGAACAAGGAAATTTCGTGTTCTTCAAGCAACAAAGGCAAGAAGAAGTGGAATCAAGCAAAAAAAAAAAAGCCAAAAAGAGATTGTGAAAAGAAAAAATATCCACTATGCTCGAATTACAAAAACTGTAACAAATTTGGCCATGATTTTATAATTTGTAAAAACAAAGTGCAGTAGCAACAACAGCCTAATCAAGCTCAAGCTACTGAAAAAAATCAAGCTCATGAGGAGCTCGCATACTCTACTTCATGCTTCGCAGTCAACAATCAAGACAAGAAAAATTGGTTGATTAACGGTGGTTGTACAAAACATATGGTTTCTGATGAAAGTATGTTCAAAGAGATTCGTAGATCCTTCAATTCAAGAATTAGAGTATGTACAAAAGTTATTACTGATGTTCTTTTTGTACCTGATATAGATCAGAACTTGCTCAGTGTTGGTCAGCATGTTGAGAAGAATTATTCTGTTATTTTTGAAAAGAATAAGTGTATTATATCTGGTTCAACTGGTCATAAGCTTATGTTAGTGAAAATGAGTGACAAGAGCTTTGCTAAAAACTAGAACTTAGTTACCTTTAAAGCTTACTCTAGTTTAACTAATGGTACTAACTTGTGGCATAAGAGATTGGGGCATCAATTACAGATTGCTTAGTATGTTGTATAAGCATGGTTTGGTTGAGAACATGTATAAAGTCAACAGGCGAACTATAGTGAGTGAGGTATGTTAGTTTGGGAAGTAAGCAAGACTTTTATTTCCTACGAACAAAGTATGGTGAGCTACTGAGAAGCTACATCTAGTTCACACTGATATATGTAGGCCAATGAAGACTGCTTCACTTAGCAACAACAAGTACTTCATTTTGTTTATTGATGATTACACTAGATATTATTGGGTGTATTTTTTGAAGGCCAAGTCTGAAGTTGTTGAGGTATTTTGGAAGTTTAAAGCTACTGTTGAGAATCAAGCTTGTTGTAAGCTGGGAATGCTCAGGTTTGATAATGGGATCGAGTATACTTCTAAAAAGTTTCAAAAGTTTTGTGAAGATGTTGAAATCGAGCATTAGTTGACTAACACATACACCTCTCAACAAAATGGTGTATGTGAAAGGAAAAATAGAACAATTATGGACATGTCAAGATGTTTGTTGTTCGAGAAGAAGCTACCAAATAAGTTGTGGGTTTAAGCTGTGAACACTTCTGTTTATTTTCTCTTCAGATTGTCAACAAAAGCTGTGAAGGATATGACATCGTTTGAAAGATGGTTCAAGTTCAAGCCATCAGTGTCACACCTAAAGATCTTTGGTTGTTTGTGTTATGCTCTTATTCCGACTGTTAAAAGGAATAAGCTGGAGAAAAAAGCTCAACCAAGTATCCATGTTGGTTACAGTAGTTGCAACAAAAGGTACAAAATTTTTATCCCTTCACTAGTAGAGTGTTTGAGAGCAGATATGCGGAGGTCAGTGAGCAAACTTTGCAAAATTGGGAAGCTACAGAAGCTGAGATGGTTGAACAAAGTTAGTCTGAGTTGAATGTGCGAATTGATGGAGTTCAAAATCAAGATGTTGATTGTTTTGATGACTTACTCGTCAGAGGTACCAAACCTATCTCTAAAGTATATGAGAGGTGTAATGTTGTCGTATTAAAGCTTGCGAGCTATGAAGAGGGAACAAAAGAAAATGGCTAAATAAAAGCTATGGAGGCTGAGATAGCCATGATCAAGAAGAATGAGACTTGAAAGTTTGTTGAAAGACCAGTTCGCGAGAAGGTCATTGGTGTAAAATGGGTCTACAGAACCAAGTTGAATGTTGATGGTTCGGTAAATAGACTCAAAGCCAGACTAGTTGCAAAATGATTTAGTCAACAAGATGGTGTTGACTATGCTGAAACATTTGTACTAGTAGCCAGACTAGACACCATTAGGCTGCTACTAACTATTGCAGCTCAAAAAGGGTGGAAGATACATAAGCTTAATGTAAAGTTTGCATTCCTTATGGTATTTTGAAGGAATAAGTTTATGTTGAACAACCACAGGGATTTGTAGCTGATGGCGAAGATCACATGGTGTGCACGCTAAAGAAGGCATCGTATGGCCTGAAACAAGCTCATTAAGCCTGATATGAGAAAGTTGACAAGTATCTGGTGAGCTTGGGGTTTGAAAGGAGTGTCAGCGAACCCACATTGTATGTGAAGAAAGAAGGAAATGAGACCTCGCTGATAGTATCCTTGTATGTTGATGACCTGTTAGTAGTTGGTAGTAGTGGAAGGCTGCTAATTGAGTTCAAGAAGCAGATGCAAGCTGAATTTGAAATGTCTGATCTTGGAGATATGACTTATTTTCTTGGTTTGGAAGTGTTTTAGTTAGATCAAGGTATCTTCATTAGTCAAAAGAGCTTTGCCTTGAAGATCATGAACAAATTTTGTACAACAAATTGCAAGCCAACAGGAACTCCTATTGCTCAAGGTGAAAAACTCTCAAGCCATGGTGATTTTGAAAAAGTTGATGAAAGCAATTATAGGAGCCTTATTGGATGCCTACTTTATTTGACAGCATCGAGGCACAATATTATGTTTGTTGTAAGTTTGCTTTCAAGGTTTATTCACTGTTGTAGTGTTATGCATTTTAAAGTTGCGAAGCAAGTTCTCAGATATGTCAAAGGAACCCTGAGTTATGAAATTGTGTATATGAAGGAGAATGAATTGAAGTTGACTGGTTTTACAGACAATGATTGGGTTGGTTCTATTAAAGATATGAAGAGCACTACGGGGTACTTCTTCACGTTGGGTTCGAGTCTATTGAGTTAGAGCTCACAGAAGCAAGAAATTTTGCACAATCAACCGTTGAAGCAAAGTACATAGCAGCAGATGCAGTAGTAAGCCATGCATTTTGGCTAAGAAAGTTGATGTCTGATTTAAATTTGAAGTAAGTGGAGGCAACAGGGATATATTGTGATAATCAATCTGCTGTTGCAATTGGAAAGAACCTCGTCTTCCATGGCAAGACAAAACGCTTCAAGATAAAGTATTATTTTGTGCGCGAAGTCAAGCAATCGGATGAAGTGAAGCTGGTTCATTACAGTTCAGATGTTCAACTTGTTGATATTATCACAAAAACCTCTTGGAAGAAGGAGGTTCGAGAGGCTGAGAGATGATATTGGAGTTCACAGCATTATGACCAATGAGGAGTGTTGCGAAGTGGCCATTCATGCAGTGGCGAACTCTTTCCACGAAACTGCAAGCTCATTTGAAGTTGTGAGCTCAAGCAAGTCTGCAAGCTCTACATTTGCGAGCTCACCTAAAGCTGCGAGCTTAACTAAAAATGCAAGCTCATCAAAGTGTGAGTTGTTAAAGTTTTTGGTGAACCACTGGTTGTGATGCTGGTAGGGTTCACATATGCTAATATAGATGTTTTGTATTTAGTCTGCTTACTTAAGATTACTTGTTAGATAAGCAGAGTTAGTATTGATTTGATGTTTATTAGGTACTAACTTTACCTAATAAATTTATGTATAAGTTTCATCTTTGTATTTTTAAGATGTATTAGTAGGTTTTGTTGAATTATCTGTAACCACTACACCCATATATATTGTATTGTAAAGAAACTGATGATGAGAATTTTTTATAGCAATTCATCAAAAATCTACTAAGTATTTTTCTTTGTTTTCTCTATATTTATTCTCACAACTTCTCTAAACCCCAACACTTAGTCCATGTTCTCAATTTCTTCAATTGCAAATGTAATATCAATTAAAAAAATTTCAATGTTTATAAAAAGCATAGGAAAAAAGCAAATGACAACTGTTAGATTAACCTTGAAACTACCATGTTTTGATTAGTTTTTTTTTTTCTTACTATCATCAGCATGTAAATGGAACATAAGAGCTAATGTCTAAAATCTATTAGAAATAGAAATGTTGGTGACATATAATTTGATACTTATAGTAAATGCTTAAAGAGTGTGCTTTGGAGCATATTTAAATACCATTCTCTCTTTTGGTTTAGAATCTCCATCTTGAAAAGTTTGATTTTTATTTTTAAATAATTGATTTAGGTATAAATTCATGTTTGGAAAAGAATATGTTCGCAAAAATCTAAAAGTTTTTATATTGAAATTGTATATTTGGGTATCTTTTACCTTTTTGAATGTTTGTTTAACATCAGAACCTATGATAATACTTTGTTATTGAACTTTTGTGTGTTTGAAATAGAATATTAATAAAAAAAATCAGTTCAATTTTTAAATTATTTCATTGACAAAAACTGTTTTGAAATGTTATTGCAATTTTACAATGGTATCAGAAAAATCAGTTTTGGGTTGAATTAATTGAGTTGAGTTATTAAATAACTAAAATAGAATAATTACAAGTAAAATATGGATAGGGAAGGTTTAATTATTAAGTGTTATTGAATTAAATAGATTATGAAAAATAGTAAAGGGACTAAATTGGAAAGGGAGGTTAACATGAAGCTATAATTAAAAGATATTAAAGGGCTTTAATATATAATTATACCAAGGACCTTGGAATAATTTAACCATTTAAAATTGTATTATAATGTTTAAGTAGGAATTTTGTATCCACTAACTAAGATTATAATATATTAACTCATTAGATTAGTTAATTAAGGTAAAACTTCATCTCATTCCTTAGCTTGTTGTCCATCTACTAGAAGAAAGAAGAAAACCTCTTTTTCTTCCACAAACCATTCAGTCCAAAATTTTTAAGGTAACTAAGGTCATTTCTTTCAATTTTTTTGTAGAATTTTAATCATCTAAAGCTTAACCATTCATACCCAAATATTAGATTCCTTAATTATTGAGTTTTAATCAAAATGTCATTAAAGAATGTTGATAAATTTAGGCTTGGTAGAAATGGATTCTTGAATAATGAGTTTAGATTATATTAGGATTAAGTTAAAAAATGGAGAAATGTATTGATTTAAGTTAAAATTGTGTTTAAGAATTTAGTTAATTATATGTAATAAGGATCTAATTGTAAAATATAAAAACTTTGAGGTTTGATATTAATAGTGGTTGTAGGAGATCTCAGTACTATATTTATTAAGTTGGGTTTAAATTTGATCGAGTAAATTGTGAGAAATTAGTGTTTCGGATATTAGGGTTTGTAGTGACTAAATGAATAAATTGCATTTATGTTTAATTGTTATGCTTTTATGTCCAAATTGTAAAAACTAATGAATTCTTGTATTCAAATTTATCGTACGTAGCTAAAGACGATGTTGGGATATCAAAAAGCAAAGAGAAAACTAAAGTCGTTGATGAATAGAGGATTTGGTTTTTACTCTCATAATTTGAGCTCATTAGATAAATAAATATATATTCGATTTATTAAATGTTTAGAAAAGGGTAAACTATCAGTGTGGTTGTGTTTGAAAGGTACTTATATACCTGACTATGTGACTTGAGATCATTCGATAGGTTGGTTATATATGTGTGTTCTTCCTTGATGATATATGATTATTAATAATGAAATTTGCCTTATTAACGTTGTCAGATAGAGTCATGGGTATAGTTGACAAGTCATAGGGTCTATTTTGATAAGTGGGAGATTGAGCGTTATGCGTATATATATATATATTGCGATAGTTCTCTAATTCCTCAAGGATCAAGAACATATCACCAGCTCAATTCCCTAAGGATATGAGTGCATTCCAGTATGGTTGGTAGGATCGGTACATTTATGCCTGATTACCACTTTGATGAGTACATTGGTGTGGTGGCAGATTGATCCGAGTATCTGTTCTTATATCTGATTTTGTTAATAGGGATTATAATGTAAAAATGCATGATCAATATATGTATAATTAAATTACAATAATAAGGTTACTATGGTACATGATTTTGATATGGAAAAATAGATGCAAATACCCTAAAGGTGCATCAAAGTTATGTTATTTGAAAGCAAGTATAAAGTTGTTATAAATATGAATAATGTGCATGAATATGGAATAAGTTTGATGATTAGTAAGGTGCATACGAACTAGTATTGATAATATTTGAAATGGTTAATATTAACTTGTTTAATTTTGTTAAGTAGTTAGTTTATTTGATTTTATTATGACTTTAATTGAATTCATATTATGTTAGTACCACTAGTATACAATACTCAACGTACAGATATGTTTGTTTTCATGCATAGGTCTCAACAAGAACAATAGTAGATTCAAGGTCATGCATTCAACTTGGTAGCTTAGCTAGAAAATCAACTTGTTGTCGTGTGGTATGTATATATGTGTTTTGGGTCTTATGGCATATACCTAGGGTGGTGGGCTTGTTATTTAAAATAAGGTTTGGTACTTTGATATATTGATCTATAAGTTTTTGGTGGTTGAACTTCATCATTTGATTATTAGCTAATTATGCTTGTTTATATTGGTTTGAATGTGCAAATTAGTATCATTAGTATTGATGCATTGGATTTCATGATATGGTATTGTTTGAATATATTTTTCATGTGCCCAAGGGATGATTTTGTATAGGTGTAAATTTTAGTTGAGTTTAAGTGCAAAATGGTAAAATTTTGGATACTTGTAAATGTGCATTTTAGGTCATTTGACCATTAAGTCTCAAGATAGGAAGAGCATGTCTCGAGAACAAAATTTACCTTATAGTGCATCAAGAGCTTAGTTCTTGAGACATGTTAAGTTGGTGTCCAAACAATCTTGACTAGATCTCTAGAGAAGGGCACGTTAAAGCTAAATAAATTTAGCCCTACTCCAGGTCTTGAGACAAGAACCCCTTGTCTTGAGACATCCAAATATCAAAACTAAAATAGAAAAACAGGGGAGACCTGTCTCAACACTTGAAGACTTTTGTCTTGAGACTTGAATTTCATTGTCTAAAGACATGTGAACATCGAAGCAAAATTTTCAAAATTTAAAATGAGGCATGTCTCGAGAGGTGGAGTCCCTTTCTCAAAACATATTATTACGATTTGACAAAAAGAGTTCGGATTCGAATCCTAAACTCGTATTAGACCCCGCTTAAACCCTAATTGATTCGATTATGATTGATATGTATTTATGTGATTCAATTATATGAATTTATTATGGTTTGATATGAGTTGATTCGACAACATAATGTGATGTCACATATTTGGATCTGGCAATCGGGTCGAGTGTCCAGTGTCACACTTTTATTATTCAAAATGTAGTTCAATTTCTTTGCTTGAGTGTAGAGAACATAAGTGCATAGAAAATTGGTCCCATTTGAGGTTTTGCTATAATTTGGTTTTGGATTTGCGAAAATGTTTTTGATTATTTGCATTAAGCATAGGACTTATTGTGTTGAAGATGAATTTCCTTTTATCTTGTTCCTAGAGAGGCTAATACTGTTGTCGATCAATTGGCTAAAGTGGGCATAGGTCGAGTTGACAATCTGCTATTGGTGGATCCCCAAGTTGGCTTGTGTTAAGGTGTCTCGTTTTCATATCTTTGGACGTTGCATCTCGCGTGATTTTGTTTTTTACCTCTGTTCTGTGGACTCTCTTTTCTGATGTCTTTCGGTAGTATATCCTTTTTGCTTACTATGTTTTGTTGTTTTGTTTGTTGCTGGTTTCTTTGAGCGAGTTTGTTGTATTGAGCTTTAGCCCGCTACCGTTGTGTTTTTGCCAAGCTGCTGGTTCGATTGGAACCTTCTTACGGTTCAATAATATTGGCACTTTAAAAAAACTTATCTATGGTTATGAGTTTTGTTGGAAACAAAGAAATGCAGACAAAGAACATTGGTATTTTAATGTCATGTTTGACTTCTAAGCTTACTATTGTTTGAGTTGATCATAGTATTTTGTCTCATGTTCTGAATGTCTCTCAGTACTGCATGTTTCCTTACATCTTTGGCACTAGTTTGATAGCTTGGTTTTGTATGTTTACCTATCCTTTGCATTAGTTTCATATTTTAGAGTCCGAAGCAAAGAGATATGAAACATTGAGAAGTTTTTCTTTTAGATATCTAGAGTTATTATTTTTAGATTTCAGTTCAAAAAAATTTATATGGCCTCAGCTGAAATAGAGAATAGAGTGATCTTGATCTTTCACATGCCTTTAACTTCTACCTTGAAATCTAAGAACCATCGACAAAAGCAAGATCAATGATTCAAAACCCATGCAACATGGGAACAAAAATACTTTTCTTTTTAACTTGGTCTATACTTTCAAGAGATTGTATATATTGATGCTATTGCTAACTTGGTCCCTGTTAATTTGTAATCTTTAAAAACTTTGGGAGATGCTTACTCATTTGTCATTTATTGCAGTGTTTTTATAATTGGGTTTTAACTGCACAAAATCACTACCTGTGGTAATCATTTACTAGCCAAGGTTGAATGACACATTGTTACATTGACATTATTAGTTTTAATAGATCCTTCATAATCATTGAATCTCAGCTACTTGGGTTGGAAAAGTTTAATCATGTAATGTAGTCTAATCTCAATCGTGTTATAAATTTAGGCCTAATTTAGGAATGTTTCATAAAATTGTTTTGAAAAATAATTTTTCGGAACAAACTAAAAGCAAGCTGCTTTTTGAGAGAGAAAAGTATTTTTCGCCAAAAATTAGCCTAAAAACATTTTATTCAAAAGTTGAAAATTTTAGTTTCTTCTTGATTAAATTATTGCATTCAAATACCTAAAAGAGCATTTTATTAAATGAAAAAAAAACACAATATGAACCTAAACAGCCATAAAAGAAATAAAAAAAAATATGAAATAGTATTTTACAAGTAGTTTGAAAAATTGACACGTGTCTTTTCCTTTTAAATATTTATTTCTTTTTTGTTTTTACTTTTTTTAAAAAATTGTTTTTTAAAATATTACACTATATCCATATAGGACATTTGTTAACCCTCCTTGACCCTACTTGTGGAGTCTAAAGTGTATTTTCGGAAATTATTTGGTACACTAACAGTGAAAAATTTTTAACTCTACAAATAAAATTGAAATTTTACCATATGTCCTTACGTTATATTTAAAAAAAATTTAAAATAGATAAATAAATAAAAGATATGACAAAATTCCAATTCGCTTGGGAAATTAAATAATTCCTACAAAAATTTAACATACAAAATATAATATAACAGATTATATATTA
>CM025245.1:28917684-28928596 GCA_013677275.1 Gossypium schwendimanii
TTTTCCAAATTAATTTTTCAAGAAAATTCTTTAATCAAATTCTCTAGTTGAACAATTCTTACGACCACCAAATTTAATTTCACATCGAATAAATCGACTCAATTAAATTATTCCCGAAGTCGTACAATTTTTTCCTAATTCAAATGTAGTCTGATCAAGCTTTTGTTGAGCTAGTGGAAGGACCAGTTGGACATATACACTAAGGCTCTAGTGATTGTAATTATGTCCAAAAACATCCTTTCGATAATTCACAATCACTTAATCATGGAGTTAGTCCACAAGAAGTACCATGATTGAAAACTCCTTATTGTATACTCTTTACGAAAACAATTCATCCAACTAGTTTATCTAATGACCTCGTCATATGTATGTTACCCTCATATGACATCTTTGATTCCTTTGAGTTAAATTCGTTCACTCAATACAATCCTATTTTATTTCATTGGTAACATTGTGTCTTCTTAATGATTAATATGATCACTATCAACAAATGACTGTGATAAATTGCTTCAAGAACAAGAAACCCATAACCACTTTCTATATTTATCAATCCACACAATGCCAATGGGAGGATATCAATAACTCTTTAGTTGAGCTATGAATTCCACTGTTGCTAGTAAATCCATGCCATACACAACTCATGTACCCAACATACCGGCTATGGGTTTGATCATCTTTAGAGCATAAGACTCCACTTATATCAAAGCACATGAGTTGCATATGCATGGTCAATGACTAACTCAGGATTTAGTTAAATCACACTATGAACGTCACAAGGGAATTAATTCACAAACGGATTCAGAATTAATTCATTCTGGGTCCAGTCCAATGTAGCATTCTACCAATGAATACATTTATGTCTCTACTCATGGAGTCAACTGCTGCGATAGCCAAGACTAGTCATCTTCCCAAATGGAATTGTAGATGACATAATAATCCTTCTCAGTATTTAAATTAAATGCTCACTTCGATTCTTTTACGAGATTACAGACTTATTTAGATTATCTACTGAAATAAGTTGTCTTTCTCACAATGTAAACATTCTTACAATGCCACTTATCTTCAGTTTGAACTTAGACAATCAATGAGCTAATAATTGTTTATCACAATTTCGCTATGCGTGCAAAATATAAAAGACATAAATACAAAAGAAAAACTAGTGAAATGTGAAATTAACTTTATTTATTTATTCATTGTTTAAACAAATAGAAAACAATTACATGTTTACTACAATATGGACACATTTCCCAACAGTATTCATATCTCTCATTACTTGTACTAATACTATAATGTCAAGGTAAGGTCATTGCACTGTTTTGGTGATTTTGAGTCTTCGAGGCTCGTTTTCGCTCCTGGACATCTCCAAAGATATACAAATTGATTCTAAGTGATTTTAACATGATTTTGAAATTCTAAAATTGATTTTACCCAATTTTCATTATTTACATTGAATATTTAATTTCTTAAATAAATCGCTGAATTGTGATTTTTTTTCCTTATAAATAAACATTCACTACAACAAAAATGATTTTTTGTGATGTTTCAAAAGTGTCACAAAAACAATAGGAAAATGTCACGAAAAGTAAGCTTTTTGAGCTTTCTTAAACGTTTTTAGCGAAAGGTAGGAAATCGTCATGCATATAGCATAACTAAAAGTCGTGACACTTAAAAAACATCATGGAAATGTATCTTTTTTATGAATTTTTTTGAACGTCACAAAGAGTATTATATTCTGTTAATTTTAAAAGCGTCACGTTAACTAAACAAAAGTGTCACGAAATGATTGTCTATTTTGTATAGTTAAAAAACACCACAAATAATTCAATCCAAAATGTTACAAATTGTTTGTTTATTTTGTGACATTAAGAAAGCGTCATGAAAAATAGATTAGAAACATCATGAAACGTTGTTTATTTTGTGACATTTAGAAAACATCATAAAAATTTAGTTTAAAAACATCATAAAAAATACTTTTAGTTTTTTTTTCTTTAAAGTAATTGATGTGATTCCAAACACCAACACAGTGTCAAATTCTGATGGGTTGATGAAGTTAATAGGCTGAATCATCAAGGTCCAACTATGCAAGGAACGTTCAAAGTATTGCTTGATCCATTACAAATGCCAATTGGGCTGATTACTAGGGCTCGAGCCAAATGCTTCAAGGAATCTCTTAATGGGCTGATACATGGATTCTAGGATCAAGCCCAAGCTAATCTTGCCCAAATTGGGCTGACTCCAAATCTTATGTTGGTTTATATGGTCCAAGTGTTGGACGAATATTCTGATGGGCCTGAATCAAGCATTTGACCATCTTGATCCTTTTTACTCAATTCAAGTCGTTATTTTATTTAATAAGTCTGCATGTTGTTTTAATTCACAGGCTTAATTATATTTTATGTTCCAATTAAGTGTTATTATATGTCATGATGTTAATATTGTGTTTAAGATGTCAAGTTTGTTTATTATTATTATTATTATTATTTGTTTGTGGGTCACTTATGTCATGTTAAAACTCTAGTTTGAATTTAGTTGTTGTCATGTTGGTAAAGTATCATGTCCAAGGAGTCTTTGAACCGAATTCTAGTATGTTAATTGCATTAATCTCATCCCTTTTTATATGTATTTGTAGGAATTGTTCGGTTGGCCAAATCAAGACTCTTCAAGCGTCGTAATCAAAGCCGAATGTACACACAAATTATGTTCAAAGAATTTTCAAATACATGCCATAACTTTGGTACATGTGACAGTTCATATGGAGGACCAAATACTTGGATACATGTACTTGTTGTGTGACCAAATTCAAGGCATGTGCATGGTGCATGGATGGAGGCTTGAAGGGGAGTTTAATATGACCAAATATCTTTTATACATGCATGAACAACCCAGGGGGATGAGTCTTCATAAATACGGCATAATGAATTGTTACAAGCATGCACAATTGAGAAGATGAATCTACAAGATACATGCAAAGATTCAAGAACCAAGCAACCATTAATGCGTCTAATAATTAAAGGTGCATGTCCCATGCAAGATACATGTTCAGCCAGGAGATGGAAAAGACTTTTGATGTTCATTCAAGCATTTAGAGATTTCTTCCAAGCTTAGAATGCATGCATGGTCCAAGGAGGAGGAATATGTCCATTTGAATGTTCAATGTACCTACTTAATTCATGAATGTCATTTAACTCCATACATGAACTTCATTATTACAAAATGTGGCTATTAGATTACCTAGTCCTATAAATAGCTTAAATCTGATCATTTGTAAGGTTAGACCATTTTGAATATAAACTTTATTTGTGAGGTAATTCTCTCTTGGTTCTTGATTTAACTATTGAACTTATCAACCTTTCAAGTTTCTGGCGTTCACCCTTGTCTTATCACTCCGTTCATCCATCTCAGAGTATGGCGACTTACTATACCAAGGTTCGAGTAATTTTGCAAGTTAAGTGGGTTGAGTTCAATATAACTTCAATTCCTTGTACTGAAATAACTTCGAGTCAAGGTTCCACCCCAATCGTTCCTATTTAAGATAATCCTAAAATATTTGTGAATTTTCCAACCATCGAGTACGGCTCTCGTTGATCTATTTTCAAGGTTCTATTCGAATCAGGAAATCACATCAGTAATGATAGAATTACAAAAGCGTCACAAAAACTATCACCTTTCTTGACCTTTATATTCTAACTAAAATTAATGAAAAGAATAAAAACATCATAAAAAAATGAAAAACATTTAAAGTCATAATAATATTATTAAAGTCACTAGAAGTCATAATGTAAATAAAGCAATAAATTGAGTGCAAACACATAAAGTTTACCATAAGAAAAGTTAAAGTCAAGTACTAATGTTCAAACAATAAAACGTAAAGCCACACACATACACACACACACACACACACATAAAACACAATGCAAGTGGTAATTGAAACTAACCTAAAGCCATACAAGGTTTCATGAACCAAATAGTGCAATCAATAAATTTTCGTCAAGACTACAATCTGGAGTCACATTAGTAGCTCTACATTAGGTTGATAGGAGGAGTGATAATCAATGGCTTACAATAGAAGATGCAGAATTGCTCCTAACTAAACTTGTGTAGTTAGCTTCTGAACCTTGGCTTGTAGATCTTAAACCATTTGATATAAAATTGATGAATGGGGCATATTAGCCGGGGTCTCTAAAGGAAAAGACATATCAACATCCTTGAACTATGAATTTCCACTCTTATACATTTGGAAGAGGATGTTGTGTGTTAACCACTTTTCCCCATCCTTTTTTATATTGAGGAAAGAGCCCAAATCACGTTTGACAACTTCTAAATTTTTTAAATTGTTCATTTTCTCCGAATCAAACGAATATTGCTTGCTCATATGTGTCATCTTTTCCTAAAAGTTCAAATTAAAATAAAGGAAACCTCAAATTCATGTACACATTTGATCAAATATTCTACTCATTTTTAGTATATTCATTCATGCATAATATAATTATGAAACTTATTTAGCATGAAGCTTCTCCTTACAAATGTAATAAACAATTTAAAACAATCATACATTACAATAATATATATCAAGCAATATCTTACAAAGATATAGATTCATATTTTTAGTGTACTAGTTATGTTAATAAAAATAAACAATAAAACTAATATGTATTACAATGGAAACTAACAAAAACAAGTTTACGGTAGGAGACAACAAATTGTTTCTTTTGAAGGATAAAGGACTTCAACGTAGCAAAATCATAAGTATCAATACTAAATCTAATGCTAACAAAAGAGTGCATAATTCCAATCAAATTTCATACATAATTGTACCAAATGATCATCAACATACACAAAGCCCTACAATAATGGTTCTTGATTTAGCTCCTAATAGTACATTAATAACTCTAGCATATAGAGTTATTTTATTACTCTTAAGCTTATATTTCTATCAAGATAAGAGTGGTTTAGAGTGTTTTTATAGTTAATTTAATTATGTTCATGTTAAGTAGTTAATTTTTGAAGCATTTATTTTAATAATGTATTCCTGCCAAATAAGATGCTGAAAATGTGAATTTTTATCCTTGAAGGTGACTATTAGAACATTGGAAATATGGAGAAAAAAAGATGTTGAATTTTAACATCTGAAGCCCTATTGTTGTAGCAGAACCATAACAGCAAGCCTGAAGAGAACAGATTAGAGAATGCCACATCAGCTTTTGGGCATAACCCATATCTTAGTCAAGTGCTGATGATGACTGAGAATCAGAAGGAATAGGGCTCTGTTAAAATTAAAAGGCCCAAACACTTCCAAGAGGACAAAAATAGAATAAAAAAGGGGAGTTGACCTAACCTACCATCCTTTGGGGATATAAATATCTCATTTTCAAAACATAAAGGGAGAGTCAATCGATACAAGTAAGAACATCCATTTTTAGAAGAAGAGAAGTTGGAAAAGAAGAAGATAAGAATAGGAAGAAAGAGAAGAACCAATTGAGGAGAATCACCGTATTGGGCTTGAAATCTCTTCCCTTTTACTCTTTGCATTTTGTTCATTTTCTTTTTTGTTATCTTGAACAATGGTTGGGTTTTTTTTAATTATTTTTAATTTGGTGTTTATGTGCTAAATGTTTATTAGCTAAATAATTATAAAACCCTAATATGAGATTATTTGTAATGACTTGGAAGTTAGTAGTACCAGAAAGTTTAGTTTCGAGATCCCATTTTCGTAAACCAAACTTGTAAATATTTTTGTTAAATATTTATAGAGTTATTTTATGAGTGGATTGAATTTTGAATAGGTAATTTCCTCGAAATAGTGTTTAATTAAAGTATAGGGACTAAAACACGTAAGTGATAAAAGTATGAATTCTTAAGGAATTACATACGAGATAACAATGCTTAAACAAGCTGTCAGTCGTAAAGATAATTGATATGGAATGATGTGGATGAACGCGGAAGCGAATTGTAGAGTTTGTCAAAGTCGCGGATTTATCCTAGATCTTTAGACGAATGTAAACTGAAATGAGAAACAACGAAAATAGATTAGTTGACACAAAGGAGAGTCAAACGAAATTAAAATAAACAAAAGATGAACCGACTCATAAAGAGTCAAATAGAATGAATTAGGGTTTCTTGGATGGAAAGAAACCATCCTTAGACCTCAAGGACCCCAACCAAATTGGGAAAAACAAAACACAAACATATTTGTTACAAATGATTTTAAAGACAAAAGCAAACTATTTTATGCAAGAATGTTTGAAATAACAAGAAAAGATTAAAACTCCTAATTTTGATGTGTTTCTTAATGGAACAAGATAGGAGAACATGTTTCTTAAAGCCTTTAACCTAGAATGAAAATCACTAAAATCAGCAAGCCAAAACAACAAGAACTAACTTAAATAAGTAAGAAATGATAAATTAAGGATAGAAAAGAGAATATGACATCCTAAGAAGCCTTGGAAACATTAAGAATGCACAACTCCTTTCAATGGCTTTAATTCCCCTTCCAAGAAAGAGATCTTGACAAAAAATAAGCTTGAAGATGACTCTAGAGAAAGTCTTGAAGAAAAACTCAAAGAATTATTATTAACTTAAAAAATAAATAAATCAATTTTTCATCTATAAGGGTGAACGTCCATGCAACTTATAGGTCCCCAAAATAAAATTTCCTAACCTAATGGAATAACTAACATGACGACTCATCAAATAAAAAAATAAAAAAAATTTAAGTGTGGACTTTTCATGAGAATTTAGCTAAAGGAATCAAATAGGCTCTTTGGGCTGAATTCTTACATGTTGATCTACCTATAAAAAATAAAACTGGACCTATAGTTTAAATATTTTACAATTTTGGTCACTTTGATAATTTGGTCTGATATTCAATTAAATTACTTTCCAAACTTCAGGATGGACTTGTAGACATCTTGATGGGCCATTTTTTTTCAAGAACTTGGTCTTGTGATCTATTTGCTCTCAAAATTGGCTCGTTCAAGCTCGTACATGAAATGTAATGCACCTTGGCTGCAAGATTCGGTTTCTTGGACCAAGATTTCCAAGATTTGAAATGTTGATTTTCTTGATTGTTGAAATTGTCCGAAACAACAAAATTGGACCAAGATTTGGTTTCTTGATTTTCTTGAAAACAAGAAAGTGAATCTTGATTTCCTTTTTCGGTCGTGTGCGCATCTAGGGCTTTGGTAACGAAGTCTTGGATAGTCCCATTTAATCTTGCTTAGATTTGCTTTGCCTTCGGCCTCGTTATTGGACCTTGAGAAAATTTGAGCCCATCACATTCATGAGCCTAATTTTGGGTCTTAATACTCGTATCATTCCCCCTTCCTCAAGAAGATTCGTCCCTAAATCTTTAGCTGTACAAAAAGAAAAGGGATTAGAACAAATAACAATAAAATGGAAAAAATACTTACTTAAACTTTCTTTTGTGCCAAAACTATCTTCAGGATCAAATATATGAATTTGATCTCTTAAATTAGCATGGATCAAATATCTCTCCTTCAAAAACAAACCATCAACACTAAATAAAAAAGAATATTAAGCACATGAGTGTTCAAGTAAAAAATAACCTGTAACTTTCTTTGAATATGCATGGTCATCCATAAGAATTTCCAACGATGAGTCAAGAATTTCACATAATTATAAAAATRAAGTAGTTTAATATTATTATGTAAAAAATCATATTTAAAGTCTAAGGTAGAAAATTTTGTTGCAAGATCAAATGCATGAGGTTCCTTAATAAACCTGTCAAATGCAACCAAATTAAGCTTTAAATACCTAGATAAACCCATAAAATCAATTGAATTTTCAAACCATTGTTTATTGAAATTTGACAAATGAGAAAGCATGTTGTAGGGAAAAATAAAATCAATAGCATACTTATCAAAAACATTCAAGGTATAACTACATATTTCAATTTCTGATGTATCATTACTTTTCTTACCTTCTAGCACCTGTGGAGAATTTTAATGTTCAACTTATCTCTTTCCCACAAGTAAAATTTTCTATTGATGGTAGAGTAATATAATTGAGAGTCTGTCAATGGATCCTTGAAATCCTTAACAAAGAAACATCATTAAAAAAATTGAGTTAGGGTTAGTTAAAATATAATCATTCCTCACTGTTGTATAGGTATTTTCTTATTTTTCATTTTCTTTTTCCACTTGAGAACTCTCCAATTTGACCTCATATGTATTTTCACTCACTAAAAGTGGACCATCAAGTAGACTTTTATCACTCAAGGTCTCTTTTCACTCTGTCTTTTTTATTTTTTCTTCCTCACATTCCATATCCCCCTCATAAGCATTATGAATATTCAATTCAGTACAATATATCTCAGTAGGAGAACATGACGTTTGTATCTCATCTAACTCAATAGATTCAAGGAAAAAATTCTCACTATCTTTTTAATGTTCACAAAGTTCGCCATCACAAATCTCTTTTCCACTAGAGTATGAGTTAAGAAAAGGTACAAAGTCATACTTACTTTCTTCTCTAGTTGGATATTTAATTGGACATTAGAAATCCATATGATCTTCTGAACTACACCAATAACATTGTACAAAAGGTGATATCTCAATCGTCTTCTCTCTATTTGGATATTTAATTGAACATTGGAAACCCTTGTGATCTTTTGAATTGCACCAGTAACATTGCACAAAAGGTGATAGCTCAATTATATTCCTAATTTCGTTTGGCCATCTCCAATTGAATTGACAAACTAATTTATGATAACTTTTTCGATCACAATAAGTCTCTTGATCATTGTTTCCATGAAATTCTGGAATTGAGAACTTTGATTTGTCTAAAAAATGTTGCCCACGGTCATTATTAACCAAAGTTTCATCATTTGCGTAAGAGACACATTGAGCATTATTTGCACGAAGACGAGGCTAATCAACCTTATCTCCCCAATTACAATTTCAATGTTCAACTTTGGTACTTAGACATTCCATATTTTTGCTAATTGTGTCTAGAATAGTGTCACATTTCTGATCTTGAGCATTTCTATCCTCTAGATTTCGTTGGAACCTATCAAACCTGTGTTCAAACTTATCATTGAATTCATTGAGGTCACACTATAATTTCATTACAAAACTAGCAAGATTTTCGATGGTCACTACTGGTGTGTCACTCTGGCCATCACTTCCTTTTCCACTATGAGACATTGTGACAAATCTGAAAAAAAAAAACACAGCACTCAAAAAGAAAAAAAAACTAAACAAATCTCACCGTTATGCACTCAAAAATAAAATTAAATTCTCAATGAGGTAAGAATTAATCTTGTGAATCCTTTAGGAGTATTTTTGACAATCAGTCAGAATGTTAAAGAATCTAGCTACCAAATATCCTAAGGACACTAGGAGTCCAAAAGTGGTTAGACATCAAAGAATTGTGTTGCACGGAGGAAGGAATGTGCAACGTGCTTTAACCTACTAACACAAGAAACAATAAAGTGTTAGAATGTGTACATGAACAATAAAAAACAAAAACAAATGAAAACCTAAAGGTAAGAGTCAATGAAAATTGTTGAAACCCGAAAACCTGAAAAATTGCAAAGCAACTTCACAAACTTCATTGGAGGTGTTTTCGATTTCCAAAAATCATGAAATATATATTGGAGCCTCCTCAAATAATGTAGATCTAATCTGGAAAGTTTCAGCACAAAATTCAACCCACATAATATTTTTTCTTTTTTCTTTTTTTCATTTTTTTGGTACTTCTTTTATCACTTTTTTCATGGGAAATATTTTTTATATTGTAATATAGTGCCAAGAATCAATATATAAAATTTTAAATCAATTGAAAAAATTTTACCCACTCAAAAATATTTCTTTTCCAAAAAAATTTAGGTAAAAACTGCTTATAGGTTGTTTTGCAATGGAAATCAATTTAGAAATCAACCATAAACAACCAAAATGCCAAAATTTGATACCAAATGATAGGGAATGATATGTCATGTATGCGGAATAGAATTATAGCTTGTCTAAGTTGCACATTTATCTTAGATTTCTTGACAAAAGTAAACTGAAACAAGAAACAACGAAAATAGATTAGTTGTCACAAAAGGAAAGTCAAATGAAATTAAAATAAAAGAAAGATGAATCGACTAGTAAAGAGTCCAAAAGAGAATGAATTAGGGTTTTTTGGATGGAAAGAAACCGTCCTTGGACCTCAAGAAAACACCTCAACCAGATCTTGAAAAACAAAAGACAAATAGATTTGTTAGAAGTATTTTAAAGACAAAAGCAAACTGTTTTGTGCAACAATGTTTAAAGCAATAAGAAAAAGATTAAAACTCCTAATTTTGATGTGTTTCTTGATGGAACAAGATAGGATAACATCTTTTTTGAAGAAAATTTAACCTAGAACGAAAATCAATAAAAGCAAAAGCCAGAACAACAAGAACTAACTTAAATAAGCAAGAAATAATAAATTAACGATAGAAAATAGAAAATGACGTCCTAAGGAGCCTTGGAAACATTAAAAATCCACAACTCCTTTCAATGGCTCTAATTTCCCCTCTAAGAAATAGATCATGGCAAGAAAAAGCTTGAAGATAATTCCCACAACCTGAAAGATTGTTAAAACAACTTCTAAAAGAAACTCAAGAGCAATTCTTGAAGAAAAACTCAAAGAGAATTATTATTAACTTAAAAAAAAAAAGGAAATCAATTGTTCATCTATAAGGGTGAACGTCCAAGCTACTTATAGGCCCCCAAAATAAGTTTTCCTAACCATAATGGAATAACTAACATGACAACTCATCAAATAAGAAAACAAAATAATTTTAAGTATGGACTTTTCATGGGAATTCAGCCAAAGGAATTAAATGGGTTTTTTGGGATGAATTCTTACATGATGGTCCACCTATTAAAATAAAATTGGACCTATAGTTTAAATATTTTACAATTTG
>CM025245.1:28967587-28980293 GCA_013677275.1 Gossypium schwendimanii
CGAGTCGAATCGAGTAAAATTGTTTGAATTAAATGTAAAAAAATAAACATGTCAAATTAAAATCTTATTACAATATAACTAATTCCATGTTAGAGCACATAAATTTGAAAGCATATATATTTAAAAACTCTTTCAAAATAAAATAAGATACTATGATAAATTTGAATAGTATGATAAGTTTGAATTGTTAGTTTACTTATTTAGGTCCCAAAACTATTATTTTTAGCAAATCTTTAAAAAAATTAACCTTTTTTTAGAATTTTATTTTTTAATTTTTAAAAAATATATAAATTTTTGAAATTTTCATAAATATTTTTAATTTTTTATTTATTTTTTGTTGATAGAGAGACCAATTTACTCATTTTCAAAATTGACAGGAGCCAAAAGAGTATTTACACCAATCTGTTATTCGAATTATTTGAATTCTTCGAATTAAAAATTCAAGTTGACTCAAACTCAAAACTCAAAAGCAATTCGAGTTTACTTGAAAAAATCAGATAACTCCAATAACTCGATTTGATTAACTTGAAACTCAAATTTTTTCAATTTTTGGAATCAAATTGAGTTTTGTTCAACCCTAATCGTAATTGCAACATTGAATTAATTCAAAAACAAACCAGAGATGCATCAACTTGATCAAATCCCTAAAATTTACATCCTAACCTCTCCATCATCAAATCAACCTGACGATGAACACCGATCAACAAAAAAAAATTGCCAAAAGCCCCAAGAGACCCACTACATCAGTGATGCATAAAAGGTCAAGTCTCAAATGGTCAACCTTCCTCCTTATCATCTCGAATCTATCACAACCACATCATCTATCATGATAAAGCCCTTTAAGAACAAATTTTGATAGATATGGCTTCACCATTATATTGACAAATTTCACGTATATGGTAGAACATTACTAAAAATTAAAAGTAAAAAATAAAACCACATTTCTTTTTAAAGAAAATGAATTGGAAAAAAAAACCATGAAAAAGTGGACAAAATAAAACCACGAAACTATGAAAAAACCACAATAATGTAGGTTGAAATTAAAAACAAAATAAAAAATATTAAAGAAACCGCAATCAGCAACCAGCTTGAAGGACGATGTTGCCACTAACAAAGCAAAGAATTAGTTTAAAAAAGTTAAGCGGCTAGGGTTTTTCTGTGAAAAGAAAAGATTCTATATATTTATATAGTTCTATGAGGATTTTTTTTTTCTCTTTATATTTTCATATAAAATCAATAAAAAATCATGGATGATAATATTTGAACTAAAAATGCCATAATTTTAAAAACTTCAACTTTATATTTTCTATAAAAAAATTACTTAACAATTAAATAAGTTTTTAATAAATATATGTTATAGCCAAGGTTATCCAGCAATGTTTGTTGAGTTACCTAATCAGTCAAAGACTTGATTAGTCAAGTCATGAGACAACTTGGGAATATTTATATGTTGGCCTTTTTGATGTGGGTCTTATTGGATGTTCTTTAATAAGCAAATAAGTCTCATGGACGCTTATATCCTAGTATTCAAAGCTAAATTTATCGATGGAGTATTTGTGAAGAGGTTAAGTATGTTAAAGATATTGAATTCAACTTAGTTTATGATGAGAGTTTTTCTCAATCTCAAAGGCGTGTTGTTTAGCTATTTTCAAGGAGGATTCTTCTTCTTAAATTGGGACGTCATTAATTAAATATGTGGTATATAAGAAGTCAAGTTAATCTCAACCTTTTATGCTTATTGTTGATGCCTAGGGCCTATAAATAAACAGTGTATCACATGTTTAAATATGCGTTTTTTGTTTGGGTAGAGAGTTGTGAATTGAGTTGCTAGAGTATTCTCTTTTTGTATTTTCGCACTCAGTATTTAGGCATTAGTTGTGAGTGATTTGAACCTTTGTAAGGTTTGGATGAGTGGTTGTAACTAGCTATTGGGGCTACAAATAAAACTTTGTGTAAAGGGTAGTTTAAGGTTTCACCAATAGGAAGTTGGATCAATTTAGGAATAAGAGACCAGTCACTAAGTGAGGCTCCGCAGAGTAGGATTTTTTTCGAACTGCATTAACAAGCAATTGTGTGTAAAATCTTTATTTACTTTCTCTATTTTCATTTCTATTTCATTGTTTGATCAATTCTGTTCTTGAACACAATATTGAACAGTCAACTTATAATTGCAGTAAACTTATGTGTTTTTTAAGTGGTATCAGAGTAGGCTTCAAATGGTGTCTGGAGAGTTCTTAAACATTGTTTAATGTCATGGAAACTATGAGATAAGGAAGTTCTATCACACGAGCACCTCTTTTAATCGGCTCCTTGAAGCTCACTGAAAAGCCCAAATGAGAGCCTTCATTATGTTGGTTGATTCATTTGTCTGGGAAGAAGTTGAAGAAGGTTGGAGAAATCTCGAAGTTATAGGAGCTGATGAGTTGACCAAGCCAAAAGAAAATAATCAATATACTCCTAAAGATAAGAAGGAAGCCCAAGCAAACTCAAAAACCATTTATGCAATATTTAGTGGGGTTGACATGGAACAATTTAAAATGATCTCAACTTGTAAAACTACTAAAGAAGTATGGACCATCTTACAAAATCAACATTAAAGGAATACCTCTGTTAAAATGTCAAAACTACAAATCTTAACCACCAAGTTTGAAAATATGAAAATGAATGAAGATGAAATTTTTTTTGACTTTTACACAAAATTGTGTGACATATCTAATGAAGCTTTCTGTCTTGAAGAACATTTTGAGGTGAAACTTGTTAAAAGATTTCTAAGGTCTCTTCTAGAATGATTTGCTATCAAAGCCACTGTTATTAAAAAAAACAAGGATATCACCATACTTAGATTGGATGAGCTAATTGGTTCTCTTAGAACCTTTGAATTAAATCTTGAATAGAGGAAGTGTGACAAAATGGAAATTGAAAAGAATGTGGCTTTCAATGTTTAGTTTGGTGTCCAAATAAGAAAGTAAACAAGAGAAGCCATCGATAAAATCAAAAAACAAATAGCTCTACTTTCCAAAAACTTCAATAAAGTCTTTAAATAGTTTTCGAAAAAGAAGTTACTTGAAGAAAACAATGCTAGTAGCTCCAATATAAAATGTCAACTAAAGGAAGACAATGCACTAAACAAGAAGAAGAAGATTCAAGGTCTTGAATGCAAAGGGTATGATCACTTTCAATTTGAATGTGCTAATACAAAAAATAAAATAAAAATAAAAGTTACTAGTATCCACATGGAGTGATAAAGAAGATGAAAGTGAATACTCACTCAAACTTAGATGAAGGAATAAAAAATTACGTGGCTTTCACTACGATTGTTTAGAGACCTGTTTAGATAAAAAATCCAATTAGACTATGAATTTTCTAAGAAAACAAAATGTGACATTGAAACTCTTGAAAATGTGTACCTTTAAATGGTAAAAAAACTAGAGAAGGTGTGTCAAATGAATGATGATTTGAGGGAAGAGGTGTGCATACTAAAAAAAGAAAATAAAAAGCTCAAAATGAAAGTACAAGTGAAGGAAGAGACTTTGAAAACCTCCAAGAAATAGTTAGTTGAGTCTAAAGTTGTGTTGTAAAAATTAGACGACCAGAGCATAAAGCTAAATGAACTTCTTATTGTTGGAAGAATCAAATCAGGCCTTAGTGGTCAGAAAACTGATTCTCCAAATCAATTTGTTAAAACTAATGAGTTACCCTCTATGAAAAGCATAAAAAAAAAAGATAAACAAGAAATTTATCTATTATTATTGTGGAAAGGTTGGTCACATTAGGCCATACTACTCTAAATTTCACAATGATCTGTGAAAGATGAAGAGTGGAGTAGTGACTATTCAGAAAGTTGTTCAGGAAGATAATCGAGTAGGACAAAAATAAATAGTTTGATATGAAAAATTTGGTTGAAGAAAAAGGATAAGTGTTTATTGGTAGCACATGCTTCATTGAAAGTTGTTACTAAAGAAATTTGATACTTTGATAATGGGTGCTCATGACATATGACTAGAGATAAAAGTTGCTTAAAGGACATTGTTGAATGTGATGTAGGAAAAGTCACCTTTGGTGATGGTCATAAAGGAAAGATCATTGGAAAAAGATGTCTAGAAAGGGTTACCGAAACTAAAAAATGTCCACTTAGTGGAGGGACTGAAGGAGAATCCGATTAATGTTAGCCAATTGTGTGATCAAGGCTATCATATAGAGTTCTCAAAATGAAGCTATAATGTGAGCGATGATGATGAGCAAAGTGCCATGAGAGGAGCAAGATCATTCAACAATTGCTATAAACTTATAATTGATGAAGCATGCAAAAATGCTACTTTGAATTTCATTGATCTTTGGCATAAAAGGTTGGGACACATAAACTACAAGATTCTACAGAGACTAGCATGTCATAGAGCTATATGAGGACTTCCTAAGCTAGGTGGGCCGATTACAAATCCATGTGATGATTGTATAGAAAAAATAAACAACATCGAGTCTCTCACCCTATGCTAGGACAGATTGTCACAACAAGACCTCTAAAGCTTCTACACATGTTCTTAATAGGACCTATACAAAGTGAAAGTTATGATGGAAAAGATATGTATTTGTTTGTGTTGATGATTTTTCTCGTTATACTTGGGTTGATTTCTTAAAAGAAAAATCTAAAACTTATGATACCTTTGATAAACTTTGTTTGCGACTTATAAACAAGAAGGGAGAAAAGATTGGGAAGATCATTCGAATTAGAAGCTATCATGGTAAGGAGTTTGAGATAATGGATTTCTCTAACTTTTGTGATCGAAATGAAATTTCTCATGAATTTTTAGCCCCTAAAACTCCACAATAATATGGAGTGGTAGAAAGAAAGAAAAAAACTCATCAAGAAATGGCTCGAGTTATGTTGAACTCTAGAAATCTTCCATACAAGCTATGGTCAAAGGCAATCAGCACAACTTGTTATGTTTTTAACCAGTCAATTTTGAGACCACACTCCAAAATGACTTCATGTGAAATTTGGAGAGGTAGAAAACCTATGATAGCCTATCTTCGAACATTTTGCAGCCCATGCTACATTCTTAATGGTAGGAATCCCAAATGAAATTTTGATACAATGAGTGATGAAGAGATACTTGTTGAGTATTCAACAAACAGTTGTGTGTATAGGGTATACAAAACATGAACCAAAACTATTATGGAATCAATTAACATTATTATTGATGATTTTCCAAACATTGAACACACAAATGTCCAAACTATTTTTGATCGATAACAAATTCGACAGACAAACATATAGGTAATGAGACTGAAGGGTCAAAAGATGATGTTTAACTAAGATCTTCAGCCAGTATCAAGAAAAATCATCCTTTAGAGAATGTGATTGGGAGTGTGAACGAGGGAAGAAGAATGAGGGGAAAACAAATCAATGATAGTTGTTATGTATCAACTATTGAACCAAAGAAAGTTGAGTAAGCCATGCAAGATGAACACTTGTTGAATGCCATGAAAGAGGAGCTATTACAATTCGTTTGACATGATATCTAGACATTACTTCCAAGACTAGAAGGACGCAACATGATTGGAATGAAGTGAATATTCAACAATAAAAGTGAAGAAAATGTGAATATCGCTCGAAATAAAGCATGTTTAGTTGCTCAAAGATACACTGAACTGGAAGGAGTAGACTTTGATGAGACATTCACATCAATGGCAAAGTTAGAATCTATCAAACTTGATTTCTTAAACTAAAGCTCTACCAAATGGGTGTCAAATGCTTTCTTAATGGATTTTTGAATGAAGAAGTATATGTAGAGCAATCAAAAGGCTTTGTTGATCCTCACAGTCCAAAGTATGTGTATAAAATATCCAAGGCTTTATATGGGTTGAAACAAGCACTAAGGGCCTAGTATGAGCGACTTTTTATTTTCTTGTTCAAATAGGGTTATAAACATGATAATGTAGACAAGACACTCTTCTTAAAGAAAAAACATAACAACACCACAACAGTTCAAATATATGTATACAAATTCATTTTTTGGTCAACTAGTGATGAGGCTAAAGATTATTTTGTCAAGCTCATGCACTCAGAACTAGAAATGATCATGGTAGGAGAACTTACCTACTTTCTTGGGCTACAAGTGAAATAATCAAAAGATGATATTTTTGTTAACCATAAGAAGTATGTTTAGATTATGGTGAAAAGATTCGAACTTGAGCAAGCAAATAATGTAAGGAAACCTATGAGTTCCACAAAATAAAAGTGGCCTTGATCGAACAGAAGCACAAACAAACAATATGACATATAAAAGTATCGTAGGAAGTTTACTCTACTTAATAGCAAGCAGGCCATACATTTGTTAAAGTGTTGGGTCATGTGCTCAATATTAAGCTAATTTGATAGAGTATTATCTCAAAGAAACCAAAAGAATCATAAAATATGTCAAAGGTACTTTGAATTTCAGTTTATGATTTTCAAAAGACACTAATCTTGCTTTGGTAGGCTATAGTGATGCAAATTGAGCTAGATTTATTGGTGGTAGAGAACTACTTCTGGGGCATGTTTTTATATGAGAAACAACTTGGTTTCTTAGTATAGAAAGAAATAGAACTCTATATCACTATTTACTGTTAAAGCCGAAGCAGCTAGAAGTTATTGTTTCCAACTCTTATGGATGAATCAAATGTTGGTAGATTATGGAGTGATGATTGATTAATCAAATGTTCAAATAGAGACTAATCATATAAGAGAGTAGTTAGAAACTCTAATAATTTATTGCGACAATATTGATGTAATAAATATCTTAAAAAAATCTTGTTCTCCATTCTCACACTAAACATATTGATACACAACACCATTTCATCAAGGAACTAGTTGAATTGAAACAAGTAAATCTCTAATATGTTTTAATAAAAAATCAACTAGACGATATGTTTACAAAGAACATTGATGTGATTCAAAGTGCTTAGAGGGGCACTTGGAGTCTAACGTGCTTAATGAAGTGAAAGATAAGGAAATAGCATATTCAATGCAATATTTGTGCAAGTGAAAGATAAGGAAAGGGCACATTCAATGCAATAATCAACTAAGAAGCTTAAGAAGAGGTTGTCGAAAAGATTATAAATTCCCTAAACGACCAAATAAATAAAGAGGAAGGATAAAAGGAGAAAATTTTATCCTCCGAAATGTCTATCAATGAACCTAACTCATCCCAAAAAAGGTTCAAATTAAGACAAAGAAAGTGAGGAAGAAAGGTCACAAGAATGTGAGCATAAGGTGTCTGATGAAATGTCTAAATTGACTGACCAACCTAGTGATCAATAAGAAAAGAAAACAAATGCAAGATTAGGGAAAAAATGGTAGTTTTCATACCGATAAGACTAGAGAAACCTTAGCCAACATGATGACTAAGATGCAAGGTAAGCTACCCATAAAAGAAGAGTAAAAAAGGTCGATGGCAATAGGAAAAATAAAGAGACAAGCATGATAAAAACATTACCAAGATTATGTGAAAGTGAAATCTAAGCCTTTTTCAATAAAGAAGCAAAAAGGATATGGTAGTTTGTGGCTTAAAAAGGACTTTTTGTAGAGCATGTAATTGAAAAGCATCAATTCGAAAGGTATGGACTACTTCATCTTCTTGGCAAAAAAATCTATTCAAATCTATTACTTTTGAAAAAAAATTTCTATTTATGTTGTTAGAGAGTTCTACCATAACCTTCAAAAAGGAATAATTGATAAGAAATCAGAGAACTATATGCAAGTTTTAGTGAGGGGTTATGTGTTTAACTTTAAACTTGCTATGATAAAAAACTTTCTTGAACATTTGGGAAAGAAAGGAAAATGCACTAGAAACCTTGACAAGATTGCTAAAGAAATCACAAGTAAAGTTGCTACGAGATGTCTCAAGCGTAGAATCCTTTCACCAGTAAAGTTGACAATGAAGTACATCCTCTTACAGAAGAAAGTAGTGAGCAATTGGTCATCTTCAGAGCATAATTCTACTATAAAAAAAGACCTTACTTGACTATTTTACAAAGTAGGTAAGGGGACATCTTTTAATATGGGGAAAATGGTGTTTGATCAGGTTGTTAGTCAAGTCGAGTCGAATGCAACCATGGAATTTCTTTTGTTTTTGCCATTAGTATATCAAATTTTAATGGAGCAACAAAACATCATTGTTACTGTGATGAAGTCTCTATAACCCCACACACATTAAAGATACAGAGTAACTTATTCTCCATAAATCGCTTCAATGATCTCCAACAAACGACTATCCAGATTGCGGATTAGTTAGACCCCCTTAGTTAGAGTTACATAAAAAAACTTCTTGACTTGCTCCACAATGAAGTAAATTCTCTTACAACTAATATTTAGTGATTCATGACCAAGAGGACTTGACTCCCCGAGTTAATCTGTGATATTTAGCAAACCCCTTGGTGGTATGCTTGTTTTTTTGACAAAAAAGGGGAGATGAGTAAGGGTGAGTCAAAATCATAGTAAGGGGGCATCATGAAGGAGTGGGAGAAAGAGAGAGTGGAAGAATTGGTTGAAAAATTGCTGCTAAAACTTTATATGTTCATGTTTTTATTTTGGACATGTTGATCATCTAGATGAATAAATGATGAATGATGCTCTTTACGTTTTGCTTTGGATTATAATCTTTGGTTGTTGTGTTTTTCCTCTCATTGGTTTTAATCATGCTAATAGGAGGAGCAGAGTAAAACCATTTGCTTATGTTTTGTTAAAAAAGCCAACGGGGGAGATTGTTATAGCCAAGGCTATCTAGCAATGTTTGTCAGTCAAAGACTTGATCAGTCAAGTCATGAGACAAATTGGGCATATTAATATGTTGGTTTTTTTTACGTGAGCCTTATTAAATGTTCTTTAATAAGAAAATAAGACTTATGGTTGTTCACATCCCATTATTCAAAGCTAAAATTATCAAGTTAGTATTTGTGAAGAGGTTAAGTATGTTAAAGAGATTGCATTCAACTTGGTTTATGCTGAGAGATTTTCTCAATCTCAAAGGCTTGTTGTTTGGCTATTTTTAAGGAGGATTCTTCTTAAATTTGGACTTCGTTAATTAAATATGTGGTTTATAAGAAGTCAAGTTAATCTCAATCTTTGGTGCTTATTGTTGTTGCCTAGGAAGCCTATAAATAGACAGTGTATCGCACGTTCAAAGGTGCGCTTTTTGTTTGGGTAGAAAGTTGCGAATTTTGTTGTTAGATTATTCTCTCTTATTTTTTCATATAGTATTTAAACATTACTTTTGAGTGGTTCGAACCTTTGTAAGTGAGGTTTGGGTGAGTGTTTGTAAATTAGGACTAGCTATCGAGGTTGCAAATACAACTTTGTGTAAAAGGTAGTTTGAGCTTTCACCAATAGGTGGTTAGATAAATTGAGGAATAAGTGACTATTCATTGGTTGAAGCTCTGTAGGTTTTCCAAATTGCATTAACAAATGATTGTGTGCAAAATCTCTTTTTTCTCTTTTTGTTTTCATTTCTATTTCATTGTTTGATCAATTCGTGACTGAACATGATATTGAACAGTTAGCCTATACTTGCAACAAACTATCGTGTTTTTCAATATATTATTTTCATATGGTGGCATAATGATTGAAAAACATGATAGTTTGCTGCAAGTAATTGAGTAAATTATTTTAGCATAATGATTAAAATTGTTTTTGGACTGTACAAATTTTATGTTCATGCCAGCACCGTTCACAAAAAAAAATCATAAATCTCACATAAATTTAACTTAATTTGACTTAAAATATCAAATTAGTTATATTGGCTAAATAAAAATAAATAAAGAAAATAATGACTAAAATAAAAAAATTATTAAAATGTTATACCATACACGATTTAAACACACGACAATAGGAGAAACAACCGAGAAACACCCACGGCTGGCATTCTGTCTTACACCACCCGGATGATCGTCCATTGGCGAACCACATACGTAATTCACACCTCCACCATGCCACCTACTTATAGCGGACTCCCAATTAGGCCACCCACAATTAGTGGGTATGCCTTCATCCCCATGAAGGGACTAATAAGTCATAACAACCTCGTACTACCTTAGCAAAAGGAATGTTAGAGCAGACCCTCGCTTGGTGGCAACTAACATATAATAAATCAGCCACCTGAACAACCACAAGAAAATGCCACCACCTATACTGTCGGTGACATGGCACTACCAAGCATGGGAATTCCCCCTATAAATACCCCAGGGCATGATGATGAAAGGATCTCTTCCCTTAGCTTTCAAGTTTCATCTCCCTTAGGCTTTATTTTTTAGCATCACAACCTTCTTTCTTCCTTCACCTACTACTTACTTTGGCTTTTTGCCTAACTCAAGTGAATCGGCCTCCTTATCTCCACCATCGTCTCCTCCCTTGTTGAACACTAATATCAAAAATTGGTTCGGTGAACGTGGATAAAACCATGGCTTATTCTTTAACTAAAACTCCTATTAACCCAGCAAACCCTAATGACCTGGCGTCAAATGTAGTAGTTATTTTAGGTCATTTTCGCACTTGACGAGCTTGTTTTCTAGCACTTTTATAATTAAGTATTGCATTTTGGTATTAGTAGGTAAATAATAAAATATTAATAAAATAGGTATTTTTACGTATTTTTTACTGTTTCAATGGCTTCTAAGGCCAACTTTGACCTCATGAGTGACTAATGGGCTATTTAAGTGTGTAGGATGCTAATTCAAGTCCAAGAATACAAGAGATGATGATCGAGCTGCGAGGCAAGAGAGCTCGATAGAACAACGAAGCTACCAAGGCTAAAAACACATTTGACGTTGTGACGAGAAGCTTCCTCTCATCATGACGACACGATGATTATGGAAAAGGATATCATAGTGGTAACGTCATGACGATGAGACTTCCCACGTCACGACAACGTGACAAAGGTAGGCCAAAATATGAATGGTTCTTTAGATGACACTTTTAGGATATTTCATATTTGGACCTTAGAATTTATCAAAATATTGTATTTATTGGTATCTAAGTGTATCTAGGGTTGAGTCATCATTAAGTAGCCCATTTCCTATATAAGCAACCTTAGGGTTACTAGAATGGGTGTGTAGACTTAGACAGATGATTTTTCCTATTCAGTTTTCTTTGTATTTTCTTTTCATGTTCGTGTAGTTGGAAGTTTTCTATGTCGATGTAAAGACAATTGCGAGTGGAGATTGCTCCGGCGCTGCACTTCAATATATATCCATGAGATCTTTTATTTTTTATTTATATTTTCGTTTCTCTGATCAATTAGTGTTTTGTATGAATAATTGAATAAATTATTGTGTTTATTTCATATCTCGCATGACTCGACTAATAAATTAATTTATTTGTTAAGCGATTATTTATCTAATGGGTATTTATTTAAGAGTACTTAGTATATTAAGAAGTGACGCCCCTAGTAGAATATTGAGATAGGTGAAAGTGGAAGGGTATCTTGTCGTGTATAGCTTGTGCCAAGCGGTGAGACCGGAAGGTTATCCGTATGCTTAGGAAGAGACTAGAAGGTTGACTTAGGTGGTAATCCTTAGTGAAGATGAGACTAGAAATGTATTCTTTCTAAGGGAGATAAATACCTCAATCTAGGATAATTAATTAATTAATTAGATAATTAGGGATTTAATCGATTATAGGCTAGAGCTTGCATTGTCGGCACTAGGAATAGGAAATTTCATTAGGTTAATCTAGGTTTATTAATTTAACTAAAATATTAATTTGGATTAACACTACTAATTCGTGACTCGATTAGATTAGTAATTAATATCTGTAATTAATTTAATAATAGTTTCTCCAATCTGCAATCTATTGGGTACGATCTTTGGAATACTTACCAATATTTGTTGTAAACTTTACTATATTATAATTTGACTCGTACGCTTGTGGACACTGCTGATTTAATTTCTTATATTTTTGGTGTGTTATTTTTACTACAAACAATAACACGTTTATAGGCGGTAACCTAACTTAGAGCTGCCTTCAAACCAAACACAGACTCAACCACCTGCTTCAACCACTTACACCAGTTACCTAGCAACCAACCATCATCCCTGACCAAACAACACCACGCCAATCTTAACCTCCACTTTTATTTTATTATTTCGACAATTTTTATATTATACTTATATTTTAGATTTTTTTTTTGGATGATGAGATAGGTTCCTATGAGATTAAATGAGTGCTTATCGTTGTATTTTAAAAGTGCTTTTTAAGCCAAAAACAACATATTGCTTTTAAAGCCAAATCATCTTTTCGAATGGGCTTTTTAAACCAACTAAAAAAGTTCAAAATTCTAGTTTTTAGCTTTTCAAAAGCCAATTTGAGTATCAAATTATAAATTTACTCCTTATCTTTATTAGCTATAAATTTTAAATATAATTTGTATATTCAAAATAAATTTAAATAATTTATATTAATTACTTAAAAAATATTCAAAATTTATACTTCATATATTATAATATTAACAATGAGTTATCATAAATTATTTTATTATATTTGCACTATAATTTAAATTGAATATTTGTTAATACCAAAACAATAATAACATGGTGTTGTGGTAATAATAATAGCACATGAAAATAATGATGTTTTAGATTTGAGTCAATCATAAATTTTATTATAATTTAAGTTTATATATTTCATATATCATAATATTAACACAACCTTATGTAAACAAAATTTGTTCTATAG
>CM025245.1:28981575-28993311 GCA_013677275.1 Gossypium schwendimanii
TCTAATTTTCTTTGCTTTTATTTTTCTTCTTATTTTTATAATAGACTTAAAGGGATCCTTTTTGCTGCAATTATATCAAGGGTTAATATATAGGGAAGTGCTTAAACTTGATAATTTATATCTATTTAGTATTTAAATATTTTTTATCTAATTGGTACTTAAATTTAGAAATTGTAAGTTAACTTAGTACTTTTTTTAGGTACCTAATTAACACTGTTAAAATATACTGACGTGGCACTTATGACCAATATTATGATAACAGGTGGCATCATCACATTTTGGCACATGGCAATTTTTTTTAATAAATTTTTATTTTTATTTTTGGCACATGTCAAAATGTGAGGCTACCATTTGTCATCATGATATTAATCGTAACTTGTAAGTGCTATGTTAGCGTCTTTTAACAATGTTAGCTAGGTACATAAAAAGGTACCAAGTTGACTTACGACTTTCAAGTTTATGTACTACTTAAGTCCAAAAAAAACTTATATACCAAATAGGTATAAGTTACCAAGTGTAAGTGTCATGGGACTAGAACTTTAGTTTGACAAACCGTGTAGCCTTAGGCGATTTCTTTGCTTCAAATCCGTCTAAGTCAACCTAACACTCGAAAAGTGAGAATTCTTTCAAAAATTCTCTAAGGCACCAAAAAAATAGCAGAAGCAACTTGAAACGAAAGAGCAATTAGGGAACTGAAAAGTTACAGGAAAATGATACACAGAAGATGTTTAAGTAAATGCTCTCAATATATTCTTAATTCAAGAATAAATTAATATAATGCGATGAATACAAATGAAGAGGGAGGCTTCTATTTATAGTTGAGCTCCTCTAAAATCAACAGTACAGATTGAGTTACATCGACGTTTAATATTAGAGCCTACCTACCATTGAGAGTCCTAAGGGATTTAAACTCTATACAATCTTATCCCTTTAGATTTACACTATTTACCTTGGAAACTCTAGTTTTACTGGAGTGTTTCACTGGGCCACCAAGGCTTCAACTAGATGAGCTTCTCCATGGGTTTCACAAATCGGGCCAGTTCATATGGGTCAAATGAGCATTATTTAATAAGTTGACCTCTATGGGGCGTTTTGTGCACAATGGTCACGGGCTTTGATCCGTGGCCTGTGACATTCTCCCCCACCCATTCTCATAACACCCTCTTTGTGTCCTTAGAATGACACTGGTTGGACTCATCTTATGTTGGATCTGGTACCCTAAGTGTAGTATTTTCATCTAAGTACACTTGTAATTTTTTTTTGAATAGGTTGATTAATAAAATTATTCATAAATTACATTAATATATTTTGTATTATTGTACTCAAATGATTTTTGCACACAAAGCAAAAATAGAAGCAAATGTTGCTAATTGGTTGTCTATTGTTTATACTAATACTAAGTGATATTATGTGGTCGGATTGTAGTATGGAAAGATAACTTTTATTAGTAGATGAACCTAAACATGTCCTTAGTCTAATCAAAAATGAGCAAACCGATGGAAACCGATGGAAATACTAATATGTCGTCTATCAAGTCCAATTGGGGAGATGCCTTGTCTTAGGCATCGGAGCGGATGACTTCTAGAAGATAGAAACATAGATGTGACTGACTGGACTAACAATACATCAGATAGGACCCAAGCAGAATAGATCCAAAATCCATTTATGGATTTATTCCCTTGTTACTTTCATAGTGAGACATACCTAAATCTTAAGTGGATGGCAGACTATGTATGCGTGACTCGTACACTTTTGATGTAAGTAAAAGCCTGAGTTCAAACAGATAAGGAACCGAAAGCTGGTGCATTAGGTGTATGACTTCTGTAGTATGTAGTGTTATTCTTAAAAGTGGAATTCATAGCCCAAAACATGGGTAAATGATATCCTCTAATTGGAATTACATGGTTGATGAAAAGTAAACATGGCTACTGGTCGTCTGTCTTTGTGATGGATGACTTGATCACTATTTGATAGTGATTGAATTTTAATGAAGGAAGATGTAATGGTTACCATAAGATAAAATAAGATTATATTGGGAGAACAAATATTATCCCAAAGAGATCAATGACATCCTATGAGGGTAACACACTTATGACAAGGTCATTAGATAAGTATTGAGTAGTTGCTTTCATAATGGGATGTCATTAAGAGAGAGCTCAATCACGATACTATAGTGGAATGACTTCATGACTAAATAAATTTATAATTAATAGGTAAAAATCTAAAGCTTAATTATAAATCATTTGAGCCTCAACTACATATGTCCAATCGGTCTCTCCGCTATCTCGTTGACACCATAAATGAATTATGTGTTTGAATAGAAATGAAATAAATGAATAGGAAAAGAGAAATGAGAAACATTTAGGAATGATTATGGTTTCTTCGAAATGGAGATATGAAATCATTTGGAAATGAATATAGGTTTCCAAAAGTGCAAATGGAAATGAAAACGAAAATGAAAATGGAAATGATCCAATTGCAATCCTATATGCATTTCTTAAAAAATATCGTAAGAATGAGTTAATATTTTTGGATTGTCTTGAAGCCCGAAAATGAAAATAAACCATTCAGTCATAATGAACATGTTGATTTGTGAAATATTGAACATATTTTCTTAAAATTTTACCTTGGGAAAAATCATCAAAATTTTACCACGGGTAAAATCGTCAAAATTTTGTTACGGGTAAAATAGGAATGAAAAAAATTGTTTTATAAATAAATATTAAAGTTCATTTTGGGAAATAGAAAAACTGAATCGGGTTGATCACATTACAAAGTACTGGGTCAAAAAGGCCCAGGAAGTATTCGTAAATGAACCCAATGTGATAGAGGCCCCAAAACCCCTCATGGACATGAAGGGGGCGGCAATCCTAGTATGAATATTAGGGTGTTCCATCCCCCCTAGTCCTATTCTAAGTCGGATGTTGTTTTTGTATTTGAAATAAACCATTACAACCCAATAATTGTTCTACATTCTCTTCCTATAAATAGATGACATCGGTAGAGTTATTAATACAACTTTGAGAGATTGTTATTCTACTGAAAAATCGAGAGAATTTATTCTCAACTATTACAAATATTTCCCGGAAAAAAAATTCTACATGTTTCTATTAAGAAGAGAGAATTTTCATTTTCACCCCAAAAAGGAGAGAAATTTTTTTCTAGTTCTGTATTTTAGTTCAATTTCTTCGAGTCCACATTCGAAGTAGTTTGTGGCACGAGAATAGCGAAGAAGATTGTTTGGTTGAAAGTCGAGAGCAACGAATGCTCACTAAACTAAAAACACAAGTACCAATTCGGTAAGGTTTATTGCTATAAATATCACAAACCAGGTTGGTTTTCAAATTTTTAATTTTTTACTGTGCAAGAAAACCACTTTTAAACCGGAATTTTTCCAACATCTTGGAACTGACTGACGATTCCTGATTGTTCTCTCTATCGGGTAGTTCCGCCCTTTGGAATGTTTTCCTTGGCTTTTATCGTCTCTTAACTCGAATTATTTCTTTCCTATTTGGTACATCTTGTTCGCAAAAGCTCACCGCTCTTACTTGCCCCAATTTTGACTTGCCCCAATTGGGATCTCTTTGATCCGCACAAATAGGCTTCGACACCCCACATTTAACACCAACTTACCCACTTCAGAACACTAATAGGGCCCTTATGTCCTTGCCAAGCTAACAAGTCAGAATGAAAAATACTACCAAAATGTTTGAGATGTACCTTACTCATTGCATTTACTCGTATTAGTTGTCCAATTTGCTTCGACACTTTCCGCCAAAAGTCCAATGCACAACCTACCTCTCTCTTAGGTGGTAGCCTTATTGATAACTAAACAGGCTTCACATCAGTTTGTCTTCCCTTTAGAATTTCCAAGGGGGTCTATGTAGCACTACTCCGGTCTATCGAGTTAATGTTCTTTCCCTCACGAACATCCTCAGTTAGTCGGATTGTCAAAAATACATTCATTTCACCTCTCATGTATCGATTCACCGACACAATACATTATTGTTGTCGAGTATCCAAGATACATATATAGTCGGCAAAAGGAACCAAAAAAACATTAATCTTGTTAAGGAAATTTAAGCCAAGAACAAAGTTGTAAACATCCAAGTGAATTACCTCAAAATCTTCTTTGTCTTTCCATTGATCGATCTGTAGCTCAACTCCTTGTGCTACTCTTGTTGGATCTGATGCCCTGAGTGTAGTATATTTGTTTGTAAACTTTTATTTTTTTTTGAACAGATTGAATAATAAAACAAATTCATGGATCACATTAATATGTTTTGTATGATTGTCCTCGTATGGTTTTAGCACTCAAAGTAAAATGGAAACAAATGTTACTCATCGATTGTCTAATGTTTAAACTATTACTAAGTTGTATTACATGGTTGGATCGTAATACGGAAAGACAACTTATATAAGTAGATGGACCTAAAACATGTCCTTAGTCTAATTGGAAATGAACAAACCTATTGAAAGACTAATATGTTATCTATCAAATCCAAATATGAAAATGTTTTGTCTTAGGAATTGGAGTGGATGACTCCTAAAAGATAAAGACATGGATGTGACTGACTAGACTGACATTACATCAGACGGGACCCAAGAAGACCCAAGAAGAATAGATCCTAAATCAATTTATGGATTTATTCACTTGTGAGGTTCATAGTGTGGTATATCTCAATCTTGAATGGATGACAGACTATGTATGCATGACTCGTACACTTTGATGTAAGTAAAAACTTGAGTTCAAATAGATAAGGAATAAAAAGATAGTGCGTTGGGTGTATGACTTCTGTAGTATGTAGCGTCATTCACAACCGTGGATTCATAGCCTGTGACATGGGTAAATAATATCCTCTCATTGGCATTACATGGTTGATGAAAGGTAAATGTAGCGACGGGTTATTTGTCTTTGTGATTAATGACTTGATTACTATTTGATAGTAATTCACTTTTTATGAAGAAAGATGTAATGGTTACCATGAAACAAAATATGATCATATTAGGAGAACGAATATTATCCCTAAGAGATTAAAGATATCCTATGAGGGTGACACACTTATGAAAAGGTCATTGGATGAGCATTAATCAAGTTACTTTCGAAATGTTATGCCATTGGGGAGAGCTCAGTCACGATACTACAGTCGAATGATTTCGTGACTAAATGATTTTCTATTTAATAGGTGACAAGATAGAACTTAATTATAAATCATTTGAGCCTCAATTGCATATGTCCAGTCAATCCTTTTGTTAGCTCGTTGAAACCATAAATGAATTGCGTGTTGAATCAAAATGAACAGAATGAATAGAAATGAAGAAATGGAAAACATTCAAAAAATTATTATGATTTTCTCCAAAATGAAATTGAAAATGGAGAAAATGGAATCATTTGGAAATGAATGTGGTTTTTTGAAAATTGAAATGAAAATGAAAATGAGAAATAAATTCATTTAGAAATGAATAATAAATTCTCAAAAAGGATCGGAAGATTGCATTTATGTTTTTAAGTTATTTTAAAGCCCAAAAATAAAAATAAATCATACGATCATTGTAACACCCTATACCCGGTTCAATCGCTCGACTCGAGCTATAAGGCATTACGACCATAATTTATGAACATCTATCGTAAATTTCAATCAAATTCAACCAAAATAATTCATATTCAATCATTTACATGCTTTTAAAATAATTTTTGGACCTAATTCAAGTTCACGGGATGTTTAAAACAAATCGAGATTAATTCTAGATTAAATTGAAATTCTACAAAATTTTGTGTAAAATGTATAAATAGGGGTCACACGACCATCTGGCCAGGCCGTGTGAAAGAGCTCAGGCCATATGGTTGACGGACATGGTCGTGTGGTGAAACCATGTATATTTTGAAAAAGGATCACACGACTATGTCACCAAATCGTGTGCCCGATTGTGCAATTCAAAATAGGGTTATACGACCGTGTCTCTAGGCCATGTAACAACCTTTGACTGTGTGGGACATACTTGAACCAAAATTGAATAGGCCACATGGCCATGTGGAGTGGCTGTGTATAGCATACGACCATGTGACAGCCCGTGTCTCGGGCCGTGTGCACCTAAAATGACTTCTAAAATAAGACAAAACATTACCCATTTCTTAGGTGCCAAGCCAAACCCATATCAACCATTTTTATACATTTAAAACACATTTAAACAAGCTTAAAACATACTAAAATCATTCAACCTAAGTGCCTAACCGATATGCCCTCATTGGCACCACAAATCAAATATCAAACTAAGATCATATTCAACAGCGACAAGTTCAACTACTTTATAATTTTATCAAACATACCATTCCATCCATCAAGTTAATAACCTATCAAAACAATTTCAACCACCTTATTCTATGAACAATTCCATACAACCTTTATATCTCAAACACCTTTATAAACACATAACTCCTACTACATGACAAGTTCAACACCACATTATTAATTATAAGCATACAAAACATTACACAAACACAAAACATACAACTTGTAGAAAATACTTATAACATACACAAGTTACTCCTATTACATGCCACATATCTCAAGATAAACATTTACAAAATCTATTGAAAGATAGCTAGATAGTGTGATCTTCAAGTTGATCCGATCACCCAATTCCACAAAATGATATCTACAAAGAAATAGGAAAGCAACATGAGTAAGCTTTAATAGAGCTTAGTAAGTTCATAGGTCAAAATGATAAAACTTACCGTATAAACATAACATAACATTAATAACTTAGTTAATAAAAATTAATCATGTCAACCGTAATCATTCAACATGTGAGTTTTATACATATAATTTCACAATATACTCAACTATACAAGGCTATTTAATACCAATTCATGTTATAATATCGAAAATCATGTAAACATTTATATAATTCATTAGCAAGATGTTTCACCATTTAAAATCCGCCCAATGAACAATATAAACATATACAGATACACGATTATCCACCCAAGACACACCGTAATGCTCAATCGAGCCAATCCAACCAAGATCACACCTGGGCACCAAGTCCCAAGCCCATAAGCTTTATATCCGTCCCTAGAAACGCACCAAATATCACTGTAGATATTACTCTGTAATACGCAAGAAATGTTGGACTCCAGGATATCTAAAGTATATAAATTAAGAATCATCATCTTTTCACAAGTCAATTACGTACAAAGTGCAAAATAACCTATTGGCATGCCAATTGCATCCTATACTATGTTCATCTAGGCTCAATATACAAGATCACATAATATTTTACAATTCAAATACCTTTAATTCATTTAAGACAATTTAAATATACATACATTTTCAACAACACATAAATCATAAGTCGAAATGGTATTATAATTTATATTAAATTAAACCTTTTGAACTTATCAGGGCCAGATTGCAGATATAGCAAAATTCAAGGACTAATAAGCAACTTTCCCTTTTCCATATTTTCTATGGATTCTTGATCTATACGATAATTTATTTCAACTATCAGCCCCAAATACTTTTAAAAAATTATTTACTACATATGACTACTTATTGACATTTTACATAATTATCCCGAACTTTTACATTTATTTCTATTTAGTCCTTAATATCAAAATGAGCTTATTTTAACAATTAACTCATGAACCCATATTGCCGAATTTTTAACCATCTCTATACAGCCCTCAAATTCTAAAGTTTTTCAAGAAAACCCTATCAAATTTCACATACTTTCAATTTAGTTCTTAAACTTAAAAACTATGCAAAATCAATTTACAAAATAGTACTATTTTAACATCAAGTTTTAAACTGAAGCATAAACATCAAGAAAGCTTCAAGAACAACAATGGAAAGTTTTTATAACTTTGACAGTTTCACAAAATAGTCCCTGTGATAGCTAGATTAAGTTACAATGATCACAAAAAACATAAAATTCATGAAAAACGGATTGAAAACACATAGCATACACTAGATTTATGCTTGCCGAAACTAGGAGAGCTTCAACCATGGTATTTCTCTTTTAGTTTCGGTAATGAAGATGAACTGAAGATGGTAACATATTTTGTTATCTTTTCATTTTTACATATTGGTTAAATTACCATATTAACCTTGATCATTAAATCAAATTTCACTCAAAACCAAACACCTTATCGTCCACCATACATCAGTTTGGTGGATTTACCACATTAAGCCCTTGACTTATGAGTTTAAAACCATTTAGTATAAATTTCCTTATAGCGATTAACTTTTGTGACTTTTACGGTTTAATCCTCTTTACTAATTAACTATCTAATCACCAAAATTTGTGAACTAAATTTTAATATGAACTAATGACCTAGTAAATATTAAATAAATAATATTTATGGACTCACACATCAGAATTGTGGTCCCAAAACCACTGTTTTCAACACCACTAGAAAACTGGCTATTATAATCATAGTGAAAAAATTAAATAGTGAAATATTAAATATATTTTCTTGAAAATTTTATTAAGGGTAAAATTGTCATAATTTTATCGAGGGTAAAATTAGAATGAGAAAATTATTTAATTAAATATAAATATTGAAGTTTATTTTGGAAAATAGAAAAACACAATCGGTTTGGATCATATTACAAAGTAATGGGTCAAAAGTTTGAGAAATACTCGTAATTTGACCCGATGTGAGAGAGACCCAAAATTCTCTCATAGAATATGAAGAGGCGGCAACCCTAGTAGGAATACTAGGGGTACGTAACCCACCCTAATTTTACTGTAAGTAAGGAGTGTTTTTCTATTTGAATAAGGGTTCTACCTTCTCTCACTATAAATAGATTGCACTAGTAAGACTATTTACACAACTTTAAGACATCGTTGTTCTGCCTGAAAATAGAGAGACTTTTATTCGCTAAGAATTAAATATATTTTCAGGAATAATGATTCTATCGGTTTCTATTTGAGAAGAGAATTTTTGTTTTCACTCCCAAAAGAAAAGAAAACTATTTCTAGTTTGTCTTTGATTCGATTTGATTGAATCCACACTTGAGACAATTCGTGGTTCGAGAATAGCGGGGAAGATCATTTGGTTGAAAGTTAGGAACGATAAGGACCTGCCTATCCGAAAACACAAGTATGATTTTGGTCTAGAGTTTATTGCTATAAATATTACAAACCGAGTCAGTTTTCAAAAAAAATTATATTCCGCTGTACAAGAAAATCAAGAAAATTATTTTCAGACCAGATTTTTTACAATAGCTCCTACAATTGGGACCTTTTTGATTAATAGTCTTGACTTTTTTAATTGATTTACTAACTAAAAGACCAAGTTTACCCACTACTTTTTTGATACGAACAGGTTTGATGTTCCTGTATCAATAAAAGCACTTTTCCTTTGACCAGTGATGTTGATGTCCACATACATCTATCCTTTCTGCTTGTGGTCCCTCTTCGCTTTCGGAAAAATGAGTATCATTGACCCAGGTTTCAGATCCTTACTCTCAATAGGCTCTGCTTCTTCTTTATTGGTTGCAAATATCTTGGTTCTTTTTGGATTGTCTCATAATTTATGTGGACCACAATACAAGAAACACTCCATTAGCTTCTTCTTATTCTCTTTAACTCTCTTGGCTTCGACAGAATGCTGAATTGAACCAAGTCCCATTGATGCTCTATTTGGCTTATCATCCCCTTCGATAGTAGATAGCAAGGATCGTTTTGGACAATATCTCACAATATACAAACCTTCGCAAAGGAAGCACCTCACTGGCCCATTTGGTTTCTTGTTGGGATTCCACTTCCCATTTGATGGTTTACCATTACCACCATTGTTGTTGCTATTCTCAGCCAATTGTTTTTCATCTCCCTTATCATTGCCCTTTTCTCTGGGTTTGGAAGACTTAAACTTGTTTCTCCTTAGAACAAAATAAAATAAGGACTCCGTTATGGTCATAGCTTTGAAAAGTTTTAAGACCCCTCTAAGTTGCAACTCTTCGTTTGCCCATAACTTTATCCTATCCATGAAGGAAAAAATACCTCATTCTCACCCAAATCAGAATTTGGAGCATGAGTTCACTAAACTCCCCCACACACTCCCTCACCATTTGTTGATATGTAAGCCGGCACAACTTAGCCCTAGCTTCATTCACCGTATACTCTGGGTAAACCTATGCCTTGAAATCTCTATGGAACTCCTCCCAAGTCCCAATAGCGATACCACATCGTCTATCATTTTTGGACCTATAACGCGACCATAACAAATTGGCAATAGTTAAATACATGGCAACGGTATTTACCTTGGTAGCATCGTCCATGATGCCTTTGGCACGAAAGTATTGCTTTATTTCCCACAAGAAGTTGTCCACATCCATTGCGAGCCTCGTCCTATTGAGTTCTTTTGACTTCGAGAAATCTACATTAGGCTTAGGTGCTGTAGCTAACACCCCATTACCCAAAGCAACTTTACAAATATTTAGCTTCTTAATCTGTTTCTTCAGGGGCAGCACCACAGCCTCGAGAGCATTATCCACAGTGGTATTAAGGACCCCTTGCATCGCATCCATATTATCACTGAGAGCCTCTTCCATTTTGTCATTGAGTTGATCTTGCCTCGATTCTATCCCTATGGAACGCCCATCAACTTCCCCAAAGGTCTCCACATCACCCATGGAGCCCTCAAGTTTAGCCACCATACCATTTAAAAATGACGACATATCCCTTGATCAGCTTTCTTTCCTAGCCTTCCCATGGGTCTCCATTGGCTCACCTCGCTTGTTTACTCCTTTCGACATCTCAAGCAGCAAAAATTTGAACCATGGCTCAGATACCAACTGTCATGAGGCCAGAACTTTAGTTTGGCAAATCCATTGGCCTTAGGCCATTTCTTCACTTCAAATTTGCCTAAGTCAGCCTAACACTTGAAAAGTGAGAATTCTTTTGGAAATTCTCTAAGGCATCGAAAAATATAGTGAAAACAACTTGAAATGAAAAAGCAACGAGAGAACTGAAAAGCCACAAGAAAGTGAAGCACACAAGATGTCTAAGTAAATGCTCTCAATATATTCTTAATTCCAGAATAGCTAAGTACAATAGGATGAATACAAATAAAGGGAGATGTCTCTATTTATAGTTGAACTCCCCCAAGACCAACTGTACAAATTAAGTTACACCGACAGTCAAGATTAGAGCCTATATACAATTTATAGTCCTAAAGGATTTAAACTCTATACAATCTTATCACTTTAGGTTTTATACTATTTACCCTAGTAAATCTAGTTTTACTAGAGTGTTTCACTACAGTGCCAATGCTTTAAGTAAATGGGCTTCTCTATGGGTTCCATGGATCAAGCTAGACATGTTGGTCAAATGAGCCACATTTAATAAGTTGATATCTATGGGGTGTTCTATGCGCAATGATTACAGGCTTTGATCTGCATCCCGTGACACAAGCACCTCCATATATATTAACCCATTCAGTAACAAGCACAAACTTGCTTTCTGTATCATTACATTTGCATCCATACTTTTAGGATACTATATATATTCAATGAACAAAATGAACTTAAATTATAAATCCATTACAAGTTAAAACCTAAAATTTAATATAAATATATACCTTAAATATCTATATACTATATATCAGGATTCTGACTAAGTTAGTTTAATCCATAACCAGGTCCCAATTTAGTTATTAAATTATCAAAATGTCTTTATTTTAACAAAGCAATAAATATTAATTTAAGAGTATTTTTTCTTTTCATA
>CM025245.1:29000150-29011802 GCA_013677275.1 Gossypium schwendimanii
CATTGATGTTGGCTAATATTGATCAAGTTATATGTTCATGATGATGCATTTCATGGATGTGCAAGCTTGCATGACTTGACCAAAAAGTTTTAATTTAAAAAAAATTATAAGTCTTGGTTTTGTACGATTCCATGTGTTTATGTTCTGGTAATGCCTCGTACCCTGTTCCGGCGTCGAACATAGGTAAGGGGTGTTACAACGTATCTCATTTCCTCTTCTAAAAATAGGTGCATTACTCAAAAAGATATTCATACAGATTCTACCTTCGATGGATTCTTAAATAGATAGATGTTGAACACTTCACCCAGGATGGTGTACTCATAGATAATATTCTTGCTGGATACTTATACTAACTGATTGTTTAAGATGAACTTCAAACGAATCCTACCTTTGGCGAATTCTGACACTGAATTTGGCAGCTATTAGGATACCAATCAGATTATATCTTCAATCAACCCAGACCACAACTTATTCTTATGGATGAAACATTCTAAGTCATCCTAGGAATTCCCAGACAACCATGTTACATATCTCGAGAACGTCTAAGTTTGGCGGACAACTTAGACTCCAAATAACCTCTACACATAGTGTGAAAATACTCAAATTTGGTGGATACCATAGAATTTAGATATCTTCATTACATAGTGTAGACAAACTCAGGTCTGAAAAACCTTTTGACCACCCATAATTACAAATACACTAAGTTCTTTGTACTGACGAGCTACTATGGCAGATTCACTCTTCAAAAGCACTGCTAAGAACTCTTTTAGGAAGTACCCCTAGGGCAAATTCAAATTTCGCCACAAGGCTATCCAATCATGGTTATCTTCAAACTTACCCAGATCTCTACCATAGAGTTAGCTAGCAGAGAAGTCTCAAAGCTTACACAGATCTCACCATAAAGGCCTTATGCAATAAATAACATATATAAGGTAATGTTATGGGCACCTTTATAGGACACAAATATGAGAGACAAAAAAGTGTTAGAAGTCTTTAAAGTGAAATTATTTAATTTTTATTTTACACTAGTTTTACTTTAGGTCCAATTTATTTTAGGATATTTTTAAGTAGGGTTAAGTTGTTTTATTTCCTTCTAGAAATATATTTTGATTTACATGTAGTATTTATTTAAAAACCTATTGGAGAATAAAAACATAAGTAGAATTTCTATTTATTCTTCAAGTGATCTTGGTCTTTCTCTAAATGAGTCCTAAAGGTTTTAGTCTCCCTTTGACAAGATGAGTTATCAATCACCATAGGTTGTTCTACAAATAGTGATAAAGGGAAAGTAATCACTTCCAAGTTTTCCATTAATTGCCCAGTGACTTAATCCTATTCTCAAGTTCTCAAGAATTTGACATCAAGGCATTTCATAATAAGCGATGAAATCCAAACTTATGTAGACTCTATGGTGGCAACGAATTTTTCTTGTCACGCCCCAATTTTGGTGGATTTGAGATCAAAGCGTATAATTGTGAAGTTATTTGTTTGTCATAGTGCAACCCGCCAATTAATAGTCTTCAGGCATGTTAGAATCTGGAGTAGTACATTCAACATAGAAATAATTAAGGATTCTGTTATAGGTTATTCTACTATTTAAGAAAAGGATATGATAAGTAAAGTGTAAGCCTGGTGAGGTTACAGCCAAAAGTATGGTACGCCCGGTTACTTATGCACTGTGCTAAATGGTTTTGTAAAGTGACCTGGTTAAAAGCCAACTGGGTTGACTAGTCAAATATCAAATATACAGATTTATCATTTATGTTCCTTTCGGAATCTGTAGGCCACTATGAAGGGCAAACTCTAGATTCAAGTGACACTTGTTAAGTTCCACTAAAGGGAACTAAGGGTGTATATATATAGTGAGAAGACTTCATGAGGGGTTTTTCTTCCTTTAAATTTCTATTCTCTTGTTTTTCTTCTTAAACTTGTATGTTCTCTTATTCTTTATAAGGATAGAGCTACAATTTGTGAGTTGACCAATGGGTGTTTCACTTCTTGGTAAGTCAAATGACTTTGCATGTCATGTTTTGAAAGATTAAGGCTATTAAAAAGCTTATGAACTGTAAGTTAGGAATACAAGGCCTTCGACGAGGGTTGTCTATGATTGGGAAGTTAACAATTAGTATGAAGATAGGTTTTAATGGTGAACCTATGTTCTTTAAGCAGTTATTGCTGATGGTTCGAGAAGGGTATTCAAGTTTGGAGTTCAAGCTATAGTTTAGGTGAGTATTAGGTGAGTTTCTATCTTGACTGTTGCATGTGGACTGTTCATATTAGAATATATATGAAGAAAATATCTAGGACAGCCAGTAAGCATGTATGAGAAATATTGAAAGGATTATAATATAATGGGGTTATGTATGAGATAATATTTGAATAAGAAGTTAAATAGTAAGTAAGCAAGTGAAATATGATACGAGAAGGTAAGAATAAATTAGGTATGTGAATAAGATCTGGGTAAGTAACTTCTGAGTGAAAACCTCTATTTGTGATGTCTCTGGTAAGTTAGACATATTGCTAACCAGACTGATAGATTACAAATAAAGGTATGTGAAACCCATGTCCATGATATTATATGACATCGAAAACACTCATGGTGATACCTCCAGTAAAAACAAGTCTGGACTAGCAGATCACGACATGAGGATGTGCAAGTCCATGTGGTTGAGACCCATAGCATGATATGATAAAAGGAATATTCATGGTCATTGTAATAGGCCGCTTTTCAGTGGTGTCGAAAATAGTGGTTTCGGGGCCACAAATCTGACGGCTGAGTTCGTAAATATGTTTATTTAATATTTATGAGTCAAAAATAGTATTTTAATAAATTTTAATTTGATAATTTATGTTATTTGAATGAATAATAAAGTTCAAGTAGTTTTATAAAATGAGATATCGAAATCTCATTTCTATTAATCAAGCCCATAAATATTTTATTAATTATTTACGGAGTGTTATTAGGGTTATATTAAAATTTGGTTAAGAAATTTTAATGTTTAAATAGTTAATTAATTGAAAATGACTAAATTGTAAAATATGTGAAACTAAATCACTATAGCTCTAATTATATTAAATGGTTATGAAAACAAGAATTGAGGGTTTTATTTTGTAGTAATACCTATTTAGATGGTGGTGGATGGTTGGTCGGTTTTAATTAGGAAAATTTTGGATTTTTAAAGGTTAAACACGTAATTTCATAAATAAAACAAAAATTAAAAGAAACTAAAATAGGTTATCATCTTCAAAAGGACTATCACCACCGAAACTAGGGAGAAAAACTCCATTTTTGAGTAGAAAGCATTCGACCAAGCTGATTTTTCATGCATGGTGAGTGATTTAATTCTATTTTTAATGATTTCTATGTTTTTAAGCTCGTATTAGTTTAATCTAGCTAGTCGAGGGATCAATTTGTAAAACTGTTAATTTTAGGGACTTCCCATAAATGGTTTAAGTGTGTTTATGGATTTAATTGATAGATTATTAAGCTTGGTTGTTAAATAGAAATATTTTGTAAATGATTTTTAGTAATTTTAATGTTAAAGGATTAATTTGTTAAAAAGGTAAAATTTACGGGAATTAATGTGAAACTTTGATGATTATGGGTTTTTATGTGACTACAAGAAATTCAGCTAACTTGGTGGATGCTTAAAAATAGTTAAACTGCAAGTTTCAAGTTTAGAGACTAAATTGTATAAAAGTTAAAATGTTGGGGGTAAATTTCTAAATTGATAATGGAATGGTTTAATTACATAAAACTACTTGTTAGAATGCTGGAAATGAATTAATTGGGTTGAATTATTATTCAAATCAAGAAACGTCATAATTGGCTTTAAATCGAGGAAAGCTAAAGTTCCGTACTAGTTGTCGACTCCGTTTTAGTAATTGGTTCACTAGAGGTAAGTTCGTATTATATATAATATGTCATATTAAATTCCTTGATATTTTTTTTATTCTAATAATTGTTATGTTTGTAATTATTGAATGATGGTTGATGAAAAGTAATAATGAAATTGAGTTGTATTGGAGATACTGTATCGGGCCTTGAGTCCAACAGGCTTCATACCGGTGTATATTATCAGGCTTTGTGCCTAGTAGGTTTCATGTTGGTTTATATTATCAGGCTTTGTGCCTAGAAAGCTTCGTGACTGTGTATATTATCAGGCTTTGTGCCTAGCAGGCTTTGAGCTGGTGTATTGTATTAGGCTTTGAGCCTAATAGGCTTCCTGCGGGTGTATTGTATCAGGTAACTTGTAATGAAAATATTATTACAATTATCCGATGTTATTTTATTAAGTTCAATAGGTAGATAAAGCTTTAATAAGTAAATGGATACATCAAACGAACCATGATTTGGATTAATGATATGAATTATAAAGATATGTGAATTTGTAAGGAAAAGATGAATCATGATATATGTAAGAGCAATCACTTATGAAATTGAAATGCTTGATATGTTATGTGCCTTGTTTAGTTGGATATATATATGCATTGCTTCACCTACTAACCTTGTGAGGTGTTGTGTATAAGAAAAGGAAATTTAGTCTATGACTAAACGGAATTATTCATGGATGTTTAATTCAATGCATTTGGTAAGTTTAAATTCTTTACATGAGCTTACTAAGAATTAGTTGATTACGTAGTTGATTTTCTCTGTTTCTATAGGTGCTCGGGCGGTTGGAATCAACGTTGGAGCACAATCACACTATCCATCAATCCATTTCAGTAGATTTTGATTATTTTTGGCAAATGGTTATAAATGGCATGTAATAGGGTTATGAGTGTTGTCTTAGTGATTGGTTTATTTTTAAAAGGTGCCAAGTTCATTTATGTTCATGCCTTTTGATGAAGGCTTGTAAATGATATGTATCCATATGAGATGATAATAATTAGGCATGCCCTCATGTGAATAGGAAGAAGATGGTTGTGTGATATGTTATGATATGGTTATTTGGTATGTATAAGTCTAGTTGTTGATTTGCTAGTGTTTGAGTTGAGCCTAGCTTGTGCATGTTTTAAAAACCTTATGTTTTGATTTTTAAATGCATAGGTAACTGCTTGCTTGTGAGATATAAGTGACTTATGACTACCTATAGCAATAAGTAAAATCAATAATGTATATGTTTGTATGGTGAACGTTTCAAGTATGTGAGTGGTTTGACATGTATTGAATTGATGATTGAGTTGTGGTGCCTTTGAATGGCATATTGGTTAGAACATATAGGATGATTGAAATGGTATGTTTTGCATGTGTTTGAAGTGTGTTTTGGTCATGTAAATGTCTCGGAGAAAGATGTATCTTGGTATGCATGCATAGGTATTGAAATAGATTATTTTAGAGACCCAATTTAGAGCACATGGCCTAAGACACGGGGTGTCACACAATCGTGTGCCACACACGACTACTCTACACGGTCGTGTGTCTTTTTATTTGCAGGTGCAGGTTTCACACAATTTGGCACAAGGCCTGCGAAATGGTCGTGTGACCTAAGTCGGTGAGTTACACGGTTTGATACACATGCTAGGACACGATCGTGTGTCCCATAGTTCGAATGCCCACATGACTTGAGTGGTGCCACATGGCCGTGTGACCCCTATTTCACAATTTTTTTCATTTTTTGCATGAAATTTTTTATTTGCTTCGAATAAGTCACTGATTATTTCCAAACTATTTTTATGGCCAATCAAGCTCGATTTAAGGTTTGTAAAAGCAATTTATATCATAAATTAATTATATTATCGAATATAAATATGTGAATTGCTTGTTGATCCATGTTGCGATGTTTAAAGTTCTATTTTGTACTGTAATGCTTCGTAACCCTAATTCGATGTCAGAGACGGGTTAAGGGCATTATAATGATGCCTTTGGTAATATGTAAATCAAACTGACAAATCACGACATGAAATTATGTATAAGTCCATGAGGGTGAAACCTATGGCTTCTTTTGTGAAAGTTCGTCAGGATAGTAAACATGTGATTCTGTATGATGCAGGTGTGGTGTGATCTGCTAAGCCTGTGTTGCGTATTCTATTTAGTTTTGTGGTGTATTCGATATTTCCCTTAAGGCGTAATCTATAAAACATGTATGGTGTGATCTGCTAAGCCTTAGTGGCGTATTTTTTATTTGTCTTCATGGAAATTCTATAAGGTAGAGGTAGCAGAAACTGGTTAACTGTCTATGTAGTAAGACATGGATATGTTCTGAGACTTCTTCGATAATTAATTCTATGATAAGAATTTGGTGAGTTTGAAGATAGCTTAGTTGGTTTGACCTTGCAATAAGTTTGATAAGCTTTAAGGGACGTATTCGTATATATAAATGGTCTAAGTGTTCACTGGAATGAGTTTATTTACGTTATGTATTGGTGATGTTTGAAATTCGGTATCCGTCATATTTGAATGGTTTCCATGGTTCATTTAGAGAGTATTTAGACTCTGAGATGTTTGTCAATCTGGGCGTACTTATGTGACATGGATGTTGGGAATTCTTCTGAATGATCTAGAACATTGTTGAATAAGTAATTTTGGGTTGGAATTAGGATGTGATTTGGTTGGTAGTCTAATAGCTATTCAATTCAGTACAGGATTCCACCAAATGCAAGAGTAATTAGTACGTGTCCTCCGAGTATTAGTATCTACGAATAACCATTCTAAGAATAATGTAATGTGTAAGATCGAAGAGGAAATTCATAGGAAGGGATTCTATATAGATAATCTATTCAAAAGTATATGGGGTTGTAAAAAGGATTTTGAATTATACGACTGGTAAGACCTCGATTCAATCAAAATGTGAAGTATATGTGATACATTCAGTAGGGAATTTGGCGTGTAGGCTTATATCCAATATTGTGAAAGTATTCGCCAAGGACAGAGTGGTGTTTCAAACTCTCACAATGAGGAATTCAACTCAGAAGATTTCATGGTAAATTACATTAAAACTCACCAAGTATATGTGAACTTATAAGCGTTGTGTTCATGTTTCAAGGGTGGCCATATAATTGATTTCGCTATGAGAGACCAAGTCAGGATTGCTTCATGGAAGCTACAAGCAAGGATACTATGCATACAAAAATATCTTAGGAGTGTGGCGTATAACTTTCTACACCATGAAAGTCTATTATTAATAAATTGTTGTGCTGTAATGTCTTAAATCACCTTTAAGTGCTTGTTGTACTTTTGGATATTATTCATTATATCTTATGTAATTAAATAAAATAGAAAGTAATATGTTGAAAAAGAACTGTTCATAGCTTTGTTAAATTTTATGTTAAGTGTTTATATGTGGTAACAGCTGATATCTGAACTCAATGAATCGGGTCGAGTTGAGGGTGTTACATTTTCAATCTACAAAACCGAATGGACAAACAATTTCAACAAATGCAAGATCAGATGAAAGCTCTTTTTTTTTATTAGAGCAAATCAACCATTGAGGATGGAGACACAAATAGTTCGACAACCAAACTAGGTTACGTTCCATTGCCACCAATCATTACGAAAGGCACATCACCACTACTACCAAGTGGGGTGACTCTGATTGTTGGAAGATTTGTTCCTCAATATAAAAAATTGGATTTTCTACTTCCGATGCATCAGAAGACTCTTTGATCCGATTGCATCCGTACGAATAGTTTTTTAAAAATCAATGCGCCTATGAGGCACACAAAGTAGGGTTGGTAGCCTTTCACATGTTGGGAGAGGCGCAACTTTGGTAGTACTAGATGAAGTTAGAGGGGAAAATGATAAATTGGTTAAGAGTTTCGTAATCATTGCTCCCTTCATTTTGGTCCTCTGATAGGCAACAACCCCTTAAAGGATTTGGTCAATTTGAAACAGATAGAAACTGGAGAGATCTACAATGGTAATTTTAATAAAACTTGCAAAGGCTAGTCAATATGTTTGGCCAAATCAACATGTTGGATTATTCTTAGTTGGGTTAGACAATTTAGTTCGGCATGATGTTAAGTCGCAAAAGCCCTTGGATTTAGCCATGGCTATGAGTCTCACAAGAGATTTTGCATAGAAAAACCAATCATTATGTGTTGAAAATAATCGACGAGAGGCATGTCTGAATACTTGAACAAATTCTGGGTCATTGATTTCTCAACAACGGCCAATTGAGACGGGAACTATGAATAATGTACTCAAGGGTTCTTTAATATCTATAACTTCTGCTCCATTCATAAAGTGCTTAAGCAAAGGATAGATGGCAGAACATAGATCTAAAGGGTTATGCTATAATTACGATGAGCCTTATTCATAGTAATGTTGTGGACGCCTTTAAATGTCGCACATATGAGTGGAAAAAGGCATTAGTTCAAGTTTTTAAAGCGAAATTATTTACTTTTTATTTTACCTTACTTTTACTTTAGGTTATTAGTTTATTTTAGGTTAATTTTACTTACGTTAAGTTGTTTTATTTCCTTCTAGAAACATTTTTTATTTACAAGTAATTAGTCCATATTTAAGGACCTACTAGAGAATAAAGCATAACCAGAATTTCTATATACTTTTCAAGAGATCTAGGTCTCTCTAAAGGAGTTCTAAAGGTTTAAGTCTCCATTTAACGAGTTGAGTTATAAACCACCATAAATTGTTTTAGGAATAACGATAAAGGGAAGGCAATTGCTTCCAATGTTTCTGTTAATTGACTAGTGATTTGATCCTACTCTCGTGTTATTAACAGGGAAGGAATCAAACCTAATTTTTTTTTTTTTGAATAATTGACTGGGCTATTATTAAAGGCATAAAATATTAAAGTTCAAAACAAAGTGCTAGCAATGCTGGGCTGAACAAATAAAATAAAGCAAAGGCTACTTAAAAAATTTGAGAAGCCCTCATAAGCGAAAATAGAAAATAAAGCCTAAAAAACAAAAATCGAAACATCATTTCCAGTCAAATCAAATAGCCTAGCCTCCATAATTTTCCAACTTTTCATTTCCAAAGCACCAGGCTTTTCAGATGATAGCATTTTCCAAGAAATCTTTTGCTTTAGCTATCTCTTGCCGTTTCATTTCCTTTCCATCAACTCCTTTCAATCAGGATTTCGTGGCCATCTTCCTCCTACATCCAGATCTTCTCTCGTCTCTCCCACTAGGTAACTTCCTTCCCCTTTTCTTAGCGCCTCTCTCGCCAGGTCATGCGCTTTAACATTCTCTGTTCTTTGTATGAATCGAAACACAACTTCTTGGAATTGAGTTTTGTTGTTCTGAATATCGACCATAATCACACCTAGAACCGATTTATCTCTGGCTTCTGTGTTACACTTGTTGATTATTGTTTTCGAATCCCCCATTATCGTGACTGAGTTAAAGCCCATACTAATGCCTAGTTTGGTTGCTTCTAAACATGCTAATGCTTCTGCTACAAATGGAGAGGAAACGTTGGAGTGAAGAGTGGACTTGGAGACTGCGATTTCCCCATTTTGATTCTGGCTACCATTCCTGACGCTAACCTGGAGTTGTTGATATCGAAAGCTGCATCAAACTGTATAGACTCCCATAGCTCCTCCTCTCTATGTTTGGGACTGACGGTTGTGGTGGTAAGTTTTCTTTCTCTCACACCTTCAAGCTCTGTTAAATAATTATGTACTTTAAAAGCTAGGTCCCTTCCTGATGCATTCTTCCTCTCATAGAGCATCTAATTTCTCGAGCTCCAGATAACCCATAAAGCACAACAAAAAATCCAAATCTGTTCCTTTGTACCTCTACTGAATACCCAGGTGAGCCATGACCAAACACTCTGATCTGTATGTTCTGTTACCCATGCCATATTAAGACTGATCCATGCATCCATTCTTACAGGGCATTGCCTAAACACATGAAAGCTATCTTCCTTTACAGAACAACAACGTGGACACCTTACAATAGTGGCCACTCTCTTATATCTGAGATTAGCAAGTGAAGGGATATAATTCCAGGATATTATCCATATGAGAATTAGGATTTTTGTTGGTAAATGTAAATTCCATAATTTCCTGTAGAAATTTTTAGTTTCGGCCCATATTAAATAATTACTAGGATCCAAGCTAGCTTCTTGTAATAGTTTATAGGCATTTGTAACTGTAAATTCTCCGGAGAGTTCCCCTTTCCACACTTTCATGTCTTCACAATCCATTCTCGCAAGAGGAATCTGCAATATTTTTTGAGCGATTTCCTTTTGAAAGGTATTCAAGATTAACTTTGTCTTCCACTTCTTGTTAATGTTATCAATAAGATCAGAAACCATAACTAACTCCCAATTGTCTCTTTTATTTTGCCACATCTCCGGTTCCATCCCTGGTATCCAACGGTCATCCCATATAGATATTCCGTCTCCTCTCCCAACTCTCCAAATTAGACCATTCAGAAGGAGTCCTTTTGCTGCCCAAATGCTTCTCCAGGTAAGAGATGGTAAGTTTCCCAACAATGAATTTAGAAAACTAGATCTTGGGTAATATTTAGCTTTAAGAACTCTGGCTAAAAGTGAATTTGGATTATTAAACAAATGCCAACCCTGCTTAGCCAACAACACAATATTAAACTGATTACAGTTACGGAAACCCAGCCCGCCATTTTCCTTTAAAAAGCAAAGATTTTTCTAAGAACACCAATGGATTCCCTTTTTTCCTTGATTCTTTTGCCACCAAAATCTCGCAACGATACTCTCCATTTCTTCGCATAAAGATTTTGGGAGTAGAAAACAAGTCATTGAGTATGTCGGTATGGCTTGTAGCACTACCTTAATGGATATCTACTTTCCCCCTAGCGATAAAAAACAAGTACTCCAATTTTCAACCTGCTGTTTCAATCTATCTTTTAAAGCTTGAAAAGATTGCTTCTTTTTTCTACCTACCATATTTGGCAAACCCAAGTATCTTTCTGGCTCATTTGAACTTCGAACTCCCAATAAATTAACTATTAGATGTCTCTCTTCTTCAAGCATATTTTTGCTAAAAAAGACAGTTGATTTGGCAAAATTCACACATTGGCCCGAACATCTTCTGTACTCACTAAGAGTTTCCTTTAACGCTAGAGCTCCTTTCCTCGACGCTTCTCCAAATAGAATGCAATCATTCGTGAATAATAAGTGAGTTACCTATGGACCATTTCTGCTGGCCTTAACTCCTTTTAGAAGATCTTCCCTGGCATTCATTCTCATTAGGCTAGATAGTCCTTCTCCACATATTAAGAATAGAAACGGGCTCAATGGATCACCCTGTCGAAGCCCCCTTGTTGGACAAAAAGTTCTTCCAATACTTCCGTTAAGCACTACTTGATAAGTAACTGTAGACATGCAGTTCATAATAGATGTGACCCATTTTTCCTCAAATCCCATCCGCAGCATTACTTCCTTTATAAATCTCCATTCCACTCTGTCATAAGCTTTGCTCATATCAAGCTTAACCGCCATGTATCCCTTTTTCCCCATTCTTTTCTGTTTAAGTGTGTGCAATAACTCATAAGCCAGCAGAATACTATCTGAAATTAATCTACCTGGTACAAAGGCACTTTGTGCACTGTCAATGCATTTGTCAATAACTTCTCTAAATCTGTTTGCTATTTCTTTGGCCATGATTTTATAAATAACATTACATAAGCTAATAGGCCTAAAATGGGTCATATTAGAGGGGTTTTTGATTTTTGGGATAAGAACAATATGAGTTAAGTTTATTT
>CM025245.1:29025072-29035814 GCA_013677275.1 Gossypium schwendimanii
TAAACAATCGAGCCTCATTCAATTAATTTAAATATGTTGATTTTCTTTTTATAGAGAATCCAATTTAAAATTTTAAGAGGATACTCTATCAAACTTAAATTATAAATTTAAAATTAATTTTTTTTTATTCAATTCAATTATACCCACAAATGTTTCTCAAGATTTTATCAGCTTTGTACCCAAAAAAAAAATTTAAGAGATGGAGGTCCATCTTGCTTTCAAACCCAAACCCAATTTTGTTTGGGAAAAGTGAACGATATTAAATAAAAACTAAATTATACTTCGATACATAATCGATTTTTGGGCATCATCCACAAGTAGAAGAATTAAGCTATCGAGAGGATTAGAACAAATACAAAACAAAGAATTTGGTTAATGAGGAAATTTTTTTTTATAATATTTTTGTTTTAATTTTATATTAATCATGTGAAATAGTTTTTTTGGGCAAAGATAAGTAGAAGAATTATAATCGTTATTTATTACAACGGTCAAATTTGTGACATTGAAATTGGGCTCATTTTTGCATCAGCCCAATTTATAGTGTCACATCCCAAAAATCGGGTTAGTGAAACCAAGAGTGGTCACGTCCTAATTTTGAGTTAAGATTGTGAAAATTTTGTCAAGTGAAGTGATCTGATTCAGTGGTTAAGTGTTGTCCTTATGTGTCAGAGGTTTTGAGTTTGTATCCTTTTCCTTGCATTTATATTATTTTTGCCTAAACCCCTATCTTCGAATATCTGGCTTGAAATTTAATTTTGAGCAACTGATAGTAGAATAAGTCTACTAGTTTAGTGGTAAGGCTTCAATTTTCCCTTTAGTCTTATGTTCTAATCATTACATGAGTAAACGAGAATCATTTTTGCTAATTCCCCAGTGTGTCACCCATGTAGTGGAGTTTGAGTTGAATTCAGAATCTAGAAGTCTGATGGGTGGTTAGTTGGTGGAATTTAATGAGATTTTATTTTTAAAAAATTATCCCAAAAATTTCTCCCACTCAACCGTCCACCTCTCCATTTTTCCCCAAAACACTCATTTTGTTTTTCACGTTAATTGCTTTCAGGAAAACCTTCTCAGATTTTTTTCTTCTCTCTTTTTCTTAGTTACAGTAAATAACTTTGTGTCGATTTTGCTTTGCCTTTTTTTGCAAAACTTTCTTAATCGATTTTGTTTTCTTTTTATTCTTAATTGTTACTCTTGTTCCGTGGTGCTGTTCTTAAAGCGTGTAGTGGTTCGGTAAGGTTTTGTGTTTTGCTGTAAAATACCATTATTGTTGTTAGAAGTGTATTATTTGATCTAATTGTTTGGTGTATTGTTAGGAGAAGTTGGTGAGTGAACGATGTTTTTCCAGCGATTTAGAAGATTTGTAGGACTTCCGTTACTATTTAGGGTAAGTGATCGAATGCCGAAAGTTGAATTTCGATTTGTTAAGGCCTGTTGCTGCAATTATGACTGATTGATTCATTGAATTTTGTATATCATTGTTAATTGTTCGTGTTGAACAATAATTTTAGGTTCTGGAAGTGTGTTGTTACATCGAGGTTCAAAAACGTTCAGGTGTGTAACAAAAAACTTGAAAAAAAGTAAACGATGCGATACCAAAAAGTGAATTGTCGACGCCACACGGACTGGGTTGGTTAGGCCATGTGGGCCACACAGGTTGGGCTAGTTGGGCCGTGTGGTCCCATTTTTCGAATATTTAATCTAGGCCCATATAGATGTGTGATTTGTGTTTAGTCACTCCGTAGGGTTCGTATTGTTTAAATCTGACTTTCAATATGATATTTTGCTACTATATGTGATACGGATTATGTATGTAAATTAACTACGAGCATCTCAAAATTAGATATTCGTATTTGATCAGTGATCTGATAATTTTGTTAGTATGTTCTGATATGAAATACATGTATAACACATGTCCATTTGTTATCTATTAGTATGTACATATGAGTACGTAATATGTTCTGACATGTGCATTGCGGTGGGATAATGATGTGATGGAGAAAGTTTCTGGCAGTTTAACTGCATACAAATATTAGTACGCCATTATTGTCGGGCAATCTGGGATGACTTATTTTGTGGTATTAACCACATATCTAATCTGGTGGCTTGACCACACTTATTTGATTCTGGCGGATTACTGCATTATTCTTGGCAGTTTGACTGGGCTACTCTAAAAAGTGACATACGTTCATTTAAAGGTGTGTGGGGTCGGATGGGCTCTTGTAGTCCTATTGGTGTGTATTAGTAGAACAAAGATGATGTGTAGCGGATGGGGGTAGGATCTGTGTCTACATCTGTTTCCGCATTTGTATCTTCATCAATATCTGTCTCTAGAACTGCATCTACGAGTGTATTCAAAAACTGCATCTATACTTGTATTTGTATCTATTTTGTTTGTTTGGGTTGTGTACACACTGAGCTTGTAAGCTCACACAATTTTTCTGAATTTTCAAGTAATCAACAAGTTTAGGATCGAACGGAGCGCGAGAGCTTGGACTATTTTCTTAGTTAATTAAATATGGTGTTTTATGTTTTTAATTTTTTGGACTATAAATTTGTTTTTATACTTTGTTTTCTATTTTTGTTTTGTTCTTCAATTTTTGGTATTTTTAACATAAAACTACAAAATCATATGAGTTAACGAATTGAAATTCAACTTTCAACTAAAATTCTGTAAATTTTCTGTTGCTAAACTAAAAATGTGATTAAGTGATTTTATTATAAAATAAGTGTTTTCAGGTATGATATTTTCTAAAGAATGCACGAAAGGTTTAGCTAAAAATTATTATATTCTGACCATTTGTTTTCTGAATCTTTGTTTTCCAAAATAAGATGTGGTACAAGAACAAAGGGTTAAAGTTTTAAAATTTATCAATGTCACATTCACACTCGGGTCATAACTTCTAAGTCGGGTGTGGGGTGTTACATACGGAATTCGCTTTCAACAAGAGCATTAAATTGAACGAGCTTCTATCAAGAATTAGAAGAAAAGTCTCGATTTCAAGCCAGAGGAGAGTTTTAAGCTAGAAATGTAAATATCTAACGTCAATTAACACTGTTAGATATGATACATTTTAACTCAAAGGTGACACGGATATCAAGTTAATGCTTGATACACATTGTTCAACTAGAAATGTTATACTAGAGTTATATACCTAGTTTGTCAATGTAAAGGAAGGTGGTCCGGGTTTGAAAACAATTCCTGTTAATTTGTTTCCGGAACAGGCAGCAAAAAGTCCAACCACATAGTTGTGCGGTGGTTTCAAGATGTTGTTACAAAGCTCGTATTAGGGAATGCCAGAATCATCGATGGTAAGACATTTCTTGATTTCAACCCTCTATCTCAACTTTGGTGTATAGTCGGGGTTAGTTGGTAACCTAAACGCGAAAACCCCAGCACAACATTCTATGAGTGCTTTTGATTTCAACTTCAAAATGTCGATGTTTTATATTGGAAACACTTATGTGGATATACCATTAAGTTATACGAATGGGAAATCCATAAGTAATATTGGTTTTAACGTAGGGTTGACGAGAACAAATGATGTTCTCGCTACAACCTGCAACGACGAAGGGACATCCAATCCTAGACATGAAACCACAACTGGGATTCGAAGAGAAAGTTGAGAATGAAGAGGAAGTTGAAACCCACGATTATCCAATCTGGGAGCCCGGGCTGGATGGTTTAGAAATTGAATTATTTTTTGAAACAAAGGTCGTTCCTACTAAACCAGAGGGCAGTGATTCTGACAGTGAAGGTACAGATAATGCTAAAGGAACCAAACTAAATTTTACGGCGTATTAACCTTCACCTCAAATGCTTAATGTTGACATTGATGCTCAAGATGAGTTAGAATTTCCAAAACTTCCTAATAAAAGACCAGGCCATACAAGTTATTCTACAAATTTCGGTGATTGACAAGTTGGAATAGAGCTTTTCTCCAAAGATGTTGTCGCTATTGCAGTGAAGCGATCTACCATAAAGCATGAGGTTAATTTCCATGTTACAAAATCACAAGCAGAAAAATAAGGTGAAGTGTGCAATGCATGGCAGTAGATGTCTTTAGAAAATCATGGCATCGATGAAAAAAAAGACAAGATTCTTGATTATAAACATTCATAATCTTTACTAAGAATCGATAAGTACATGTCAATCCCAATGTTTCATCTCGATCTCTATAGAATTTTTGTCTAATGATAATCTTGCAATCGTTCAAATAATCTTTCTCAGTTCTTGTCGATAAATCCCATAAATCTTGAATGATCTTGAGATAAACTATTAATTCTTGTGTAAATGTCATTTGAATAACTCGTTTAAGGTGAATCGAACCAAATTTTATCGCGAGGAATATCGATCAGGCTCCTAGAGAAATGTGTGTGTTTTTTACAAGTGAATCAGGGTAAACCATGTTTAGGAATAGGGCCACATAGTCTACCACACGGGTGTATGGACCACACAGCCCCTTACATGACCATGTGTCTCTAAAACCTTAGGCTAGTTCGAATCTCACACGGCCTAGACCCTTCCACACGGTTGTATCTCCCCTATAGGTCGAATTTACGTTTCTCACACTGCCACAGTCTGTTACGTAGCCTGGCCACATAGTCGTCTGTTATACCTAGCTTTATTTGATAATATGTTTTGATAAAACAAATTAAAATATTTTGAATAAAAGGTAAAGTTGAACAAAATTGGCAAAATGATAAAATCAAGTTGAAATGGTTTCAATTGAGTTAAACATTTTCAATCAAATTAAAATTGTTTTAAAACAAGTCAGTATTGCTTCAGGCCAAAAAGTATTGGCCAAGTTGACATTCTAAAATCGATACCAAATTGACATTCTATTTTCAACCAATTCAGCTAAGTATCGATCCAATATCGATACTTTTCATATGGTATTGATAAAAGTCCATTTGTATTGATATCTTTAGCTCCAACGGTCTCTGAACTTTGCATTAAGTGCTAATAGTATTGATACTCGTAGACAAAGTATCAATACCTTTTGTTACAGGTGGATTTAATGATATGGTATTTTTACATTTTGTTTTCAACCAATTTAGCTAAGTATTGATACTTTTCATATGGTATCGATAAAAGTCCATTTGTATTTGTTATCTTTAGCTCCAATGGTCACTGAACTTTGCATTAAATGCTAATAGTATCGATACTCATAGACAAAGTATCAATACCTTTTGTTGCAAGTGAATTTAATGATCTGGTATTTTCATCTCCAACGGCTCTATTTATTTTCTCAACAACCAGAACGGTTGGAAATAAATTAGAGGGTATAAATTTCATCTTCCAAAGGTCCTACAACAACACAAGACATCATCAAGCTTAAAGATTAATCAAAACAACCTTAGTGTTTAATTCTTTCATACTTTTTTTGTACACACTTGTGAGCTTTCGTTGTTATTCTTTAGCTCAAGTGTATTCTTGTTTACTTGTGCTTAACTGGCAAACATTTTGATATTATAAAGATTACTTCTTAGTTTGCTATTTGTTATTCTCTTTGAGAAGGTTGAATCTTAAGGTTTGGGTAGAAACCTTAAGGGACTTGCAATATTAAGATATTGGGTAGTAATCTTAAGGGAGATTGTGAGGTTAAACCTTGTCCTCAAAAGTTGTCAACTTAGTGAATTTGGAAAAATCTTTAGTTGTGGAAAGCTAAGCTAGTAGAGTAGGCAATTGGGGCTGAAGCATTATAAATCGTTGTGTTCTTTGTTGAATAATATTTCTTTGCTTTCACAATTTTCTTAAAGGCCAATTCACCTTCCCTCTTGGTGATTTCAAGTTGATTATTCAAACAAACACTATGTAACCCTTCCACACAACTATAGCCTTCCACACGGCTTGCCACACGGTCGTGTATCCCATATTTTACAGATTTACCCAAAATTTTATGATTTGTTCAGTTTAGTCCCTGAATGGTTCCCAAATTATTTTTAGTTTTTTATTTTATTCAATTAAGCCCCTGATAATATGAATAATGTTAGAATTCATGATCTAATTGACTAAATTAATATATATTTGTATGAATTGTGAATAATACATATATCTATTGTATCGGTATCTGTGATTGTACGTACAAGCATGTATTATGTTACCGTTAAATTGAACACTGAATAAGCTTGACTTTTGCTATTGAGTTGACCTATTATAAGCATATTATTTGCTATTGTATTGAACTATTATAGGCATATTGATTTATATCATATTGTTCTATTAAAAGCATAATTAAATGATATCGTATTTATCTGTTTTGAGCTTTCCATATTGTATTGCATGGGGTGGGACGTTTTGAATGGAGGAAGTAGTGGGTAGTTTATCTGCTCGACCAGTGGTTTATCCACAACGTAATTTATTTGGTAGTTTATTTGCTCACCAGTGGTTCATCCACAACGTATTAGCAGCTTTTATTTACACAGACGGATGGTTTATCCACCAATATTCTTATCATTAGTAGTCATCTGCAATGATCAGTGGTTCATCCACAACATATTAGCAGCTTTTATCTGCACAGACAATAGTTTCTCCACCAATATATTTTATCATTAGCAATTCATCTGCAATGATCAACGGTTTATTCATAACATGGTGTAAAGGTAGAGGAGTTCTGGGGAACTCCTACAGTAGTGCGTGGTAGTGGGGTAGGAACTTTTATACTATTGAATTGAAATTGCATTGCAGTCATAATACATATGCATGTCTTTGAACATTGAGATATTTTGTTGATGAATTGATCTGATTTACTGATATTTTGTATTGCTAATTAATTGTGATTTATTCTATGAGTTAATTTTATGTATGATTTGTCTACTATTTGCACTGATTTTCTTGTGGTGGAACTCACACTAAGTTACATCTCACTCCCCTTTTAATTTCCATCTTTACAGACAACTCACCAGGTTAGGACGCGGACTTGATATATGGAGGGGCTCAGCTCGGATCTGTTTTTTTAATAGTTTAGATCTATTATTTGATAATTTATTATTCAAAGTTTGTATTATTTTATTTTGAATTGTGACATTAGACATTAGGATTTAGTTTTATGTAACATGAATGACATTTAGGTTGTTTTTAATTTAATTTTAAAATGTTAAAATACAGATTTTAATTATCTATGCATGAAACATAGATTTTATTAAAACTAAGTAAATATCACTTTTTCGTTGCTAAGTTTGTAAATAAGTTTTGAAAGATAAATAAATTAACTAAGTTTTCAAAAATAGTCACCGTTATAAGAAAATTGTTAAAATTAATTGATTTTTGTTAACTCATATGTTTTTCTGAAAATTGGCTAAGTTCTCTTCTAAAATAAACAAATATTTTAAAATGACTGTTTTATAAACTCCAATTGTACTAGGCCATCTGGGTGGCTGATGTAATCTCACGAATTTGAGTCTAACATCTAGGTCGGGATGGGGAGGTTATAACTAAATTGAATAAAATAGAAAATAGCATGATTTGATTGATATAAGGTACCTGGTATGAAATTGAGTTAAAACATGTTATATGTTGTATTGGAATGGTGAATTGAGAATGATAGAATGCGAATTGAACTATGTGATGAAATTGGAAATTTGTTACCTTATTAATTGTATAGGTTTATACTACATGTTTATACTTCAATTTATTCGATGATGCATTTACATGCTAGTATATTTGATTCGGTACATCCGATGATGCACTTATGTGAAAGTATATTTGCTTCAGTTTATCCGATGATGCACTATGTGTGCCAGTATAATTGCTTCGATTCGTCCGATGATGCACCTCGTGTGCCAGTATAATTGTTTTGGCTTGCCCGATGATGCACTATGTGTGCTAGTATCTTTCCTTTGATATATCCAATGATACACTATGATGCTAGATTGAGATGTAGGTTGACTAATCTGTGTATCCGTCCTGAAATTCGAGTCAGGTTAACAAGGTTATATAAACATGATTTGGCTATATGGTTGATTGAAATGAAATGTGAATTGATTTGATATATTTGCACACATATGAAATGTGATAATTGATAGCATGTGAAAGACCATACGAAATGGTTAAAAGTGTACCCTGGGGACTGATTGTGTTAAATGAGCTTATAAGCTCAGAAATGATAGAAATGTGATATGAAATGATGATCATAGTAAATGAATAAGCATATGTGCCTATAAATGACAATGTGAATTGATGAAGTTGTATAAATATGAATGAAAATGAGATTAAATATCAAATTGGTACATAAATGTATATGTAAGTAATTGAATTAAATATGTTATATTTTTGTTAATAGAATGGATGATATAAATGTTAGTTTGACTATCAAATGGAATTTTGTAGGAGAATGAAATCTTTATATTGAATATGCAAATTGTTTTAATTGAATTGTAGCATATTTGGATTGAATTCTTATATTGATTATTGCTTATGTTGTGACTTGAAATATGAAAATTATCATTGATTGTAATTGTTCAGCGTAAGGTTTGTTTTCTCTATGCGCAGGTATAGTAGATTCCAGATAGATTGAGCAGTTGATCCAACATCCAGCTAGCAATCTGCGACTTAGCAAAGTTTGTAAAGTTCTTTTTTGATTAGTATATGGTATGTACATAGGGTTTAAGCAGGTTTTGTATCGAAAATGGTTGAATTTAAAACTTGGTTGCTTGATGTTGTTTTGAAGTATCATTTTGGCATATTTTAGCTTGAATATAGTTAGCATATTATTGTTTTTGTTGTAATTGAAATGTAAAATATTATTATAGGTCTCGTCACATCGCAACGAGAAGCAACTCAGGATTCACGTTGCGACAATGTGTACTCAAGGTCACGACAAGATCTACTTAGTATGTTACGTCGTGACGAGGAATCCTCGACATCACGATGTCAACCTGAGATTTTGAAATATTTATGATTTGGTCCTAATTCGATCTCAGGTTAACATTAAAGCTTTCGTAAGCTTGAAGACTCAGAAAGGTTTGTAAATCACATCATATTCATGAATAGCTCGTAACTAAATGTGCATTGGTATAAATTGATTCTATTTGACTGTAGTTGCTCTGGCAACGAATGTGACATCTTGTAGCTAGGACCCGACAATTGGGTCGAGTATGAGGTGTTACACTATATATAATATTTTAGATTCTACTTTAATAAAGAGGATAGAATAAAATTTTAACATTTTAATAATATTCATAAAATTTAATTCAATTTAAAAATATGTTAGAGGAAAAAGAAAATTAAAAAAGTACATAAAAAAAAAAAAAGCAGAAAGGAGAAAGGCAAGAAGGCAAAAGTTAGTCCTTGATAGGAAAAGTTATTGTAAATTTTATATATGTTATCTTTTTTCTTTTCTTGCCATATGTTATCTTTTTGGTTCATGTAGAAGAAAACATGTTAGTAAAGAAATGCAAATGGTGCTTTCAAAATGAAGCTTATGGGAACCAACAGCCATCTTCATAACCATAAACTAATTTAGTCAAGTTAGCTTTGTTATTATTATTTTTATGTAATATATTAAATGATTAAAATTAAATAAATTATTTTTAAGTATTGATTAAAAGATAAAATTAATTAGAAATCATTTGGTTAAAAAATAATTTTAAAAAATAGAAACTAAAACCACTGATATTCCTAGTAAAAATAGAAGATATGGAATTAATATCCAAAATTAATAATATTAACCAGGCCATTTATGTGAGTCCATGTTTGCATAAGACATGGGCCTTTGTTGTCTCGAAACTGTTGGGTCCTTTACATTGCTCTCTTGTTTTCTTCGAACTGCAAACTAAACTGCGGAAGAGTATTGCAGCAACTGCACTAGACTACTCTTGCTTCCATCACATTTCCTTTTCAACTGTTCTCATAGAAATACTATACCGAAGATATCGATGTGGTTGGCAGCGATTCGATGTGTGAATATATTTAAGAATAGCATTTGTTTGAAGACCCCATTGAGGAGATATTTATGGGTTTCAAGCAAATCCTTAATAGACAGAGCCGCCAGTGAAGGGGAGTTAAGAGTGTTCATTGTTGCAGGAGAGGTTAGTGGAGATTCCATTGCCTCTCGTCTTATGGCTTCCTTAAACAAGATTTCCCCTCTTCCTATCCGCTTCTCGGGTGTAGGCGGGTATGCTTTTTAACTATATATCATTGCCTTTGTATTTTTAGCATTAGCTAGGTGAATTTTGAGTATGGGTTTGATTTATTTTTGCTGAAAAAGAGTAATAAAAATACGTAAAAAGGAAAGGGCATACGTGAAAGAACTCAGGAAAGCTGTTTCCATTCTTTATATCATTTCTATCTGTTTCAGTAGATTAAAAAAATGTGGGCNGGGGGGGAGATTTATGTCCATATGTGTTGCAACTAGGCAACTTGGCAGAATCAATTTGATGTTAGTTATTTGAACTCTCATGGGGTTCTTTCTAAAGTATTTTCTCTGTGTATATAATAAGGTCCAGGATGTCCAATCAAGGCCTGAAATCCTTGTTCCCAATGGAGAATATTGCAGTAATGGGAATCTGGGAATTATTACCACACTTCTATAATTTCAGAGTGAGTAGTTTGGAACCAAGGTGATTGAACCTTTACCATAAAAGTTTGCACTACCAACAACTGTTGGTTAAGGCACATTGCACTTCCAAAGGGAGAACTCAGGTTCGAATCTCAGAGATGACTTTGTTGGGAGGGGCAGCCATGAATCCTGAAAAGATTTGTCTTCGTGGACCATAAAATGAACCTGGAGGATTCCTTG
>CM025245.1:29035827-29048544 GCA_013677275.1 Gossypium schwendimanii
AAAAAAAAAAAACTTTGCACTAAACTACTGATGGACCATTTGTATTTGATGAAATGTCAGGTAAAATTGAAGGAAACTGTGGAGGCTGCATTACAGTTCCAGCCTCACGTGGTTGTGACGGTGGACTCCAAGGGATTTTCTTTCCGTCTACTTAAGCAGTTACGGGGTAATATCACCAATGTGTTGGAGTTAGGATCAATTTTTTGTGTATTTGCATATTGTCTGTGCGATATTTTGTGCCGGAACATAAGGAATGTTTATTTTTTGCAGCTAGATACAATCAACAAAGGTCAGATAGACCAGTACACTTTCATTATGTAGCACCATCATTCTGGGCATGGAAAGGAGGTGAAGCAAGACTCAAAGGCCTGTCTAAATTTGTGGATCATGTGTTCTGTATACTTCCCAATGAGGAAGCAGGTTGTAAATTAAATGGATTGAATGCAACTTTTGTTGGTCACCCCATTCTGGAAGATGTTTTAGAGCTGAACATGGTATGAATTCACATTCCGCTGTCATGGTATATATTGGTATCATTTTATCTCCTTGTATAAATTGTTATAGTATGGGATTGTTCTGTTTCCTAAAACTTAATGGGGAGTTCAAGTTTCAATACTTATGATTTTGCTTTCTCCAAATAGTTTTTTGCAAGAGTACATATGTTCCTATTGGCACGTGTATGTATGGTTATTTTAGCATTAACAATATGTATGCTTAGGGAAAGGAAACTGCATTGCATGAGTGGAAGATAACCGGAAATGGTGAAGATTTTCGAAAAAAATATGCCATAGCTTCAGGTAATGTGGAGATAGCCTAGTAAAGTTCTAGGAAGTCGGCAATTTTATTTATTTATTTATTTCTCTTTTATAGTTTAACCTTAAGTCTATAATTAGAGAAATTTTCAGTACGTCTAAGAGTGGAGATTGCTCCATTATTTAAGATTCACTCTTACAAGTTCTTTTTCTGATAATCATTCTATGGTTGTTCTTTTCTCGAAGTTGTTGGGATCAATCTAAACCTGCAATTTTTTTTTTTTAATCAATGAATGTATTAAAATTTAGAAACTGTTTTTGTTCATTTCTTTTTGTGTGCATGTGTATATTTGTTTGCTTATTTGTACTGTGTATGGCTGTGAGGCACACTTGCTTAACTATAATCTATTTCTGTTCTTAAATTTAAATAATTACTTGAAATTTATAAAGGAGCAACGGTAATTACCTTGCTACCTGGAAGCAGATTACAAGAGGTCACTAGAATGCTTCCCATCTTTTCAAACACAATGAAACTGTTAAAAGACTCTTTCCCCGAGCTGGTAACAGTCATCCATGTGGCTCCCAATCAACTAGTGGACAACTATATTGCTAAAGCTGTTCATAAGTGGCCTGTTCCTGCTATATTAATTCCAGGAGGAACCCCACAGCTGAAATACGATGCATTCAATGTAAGTCCTTCAGTGCTCACAGGATATGTTTATCATTGATTGTGATTTCAGTGAGATATTCACAGGTCACAACTACAGTCAACTTAAGGGATTAAAGAAATTCACAGAAATTCAGTTTTATAATATATTCAATTGCATTGAGGAGTTCTTCGTTCAATTGACTAGAAAATTGAACATTTTTTTTTTCCTTAGAATACTTTCTTCTGATAAACTCCAGATTCTGATTTGAGGAAATTGTAGTAATTGAATTGTTTGTTTGATTGACCATGAATCACAAGTATTTCCGAAATGTTTGATGAAAAAGTTGCTGTGGAAGCTTATGAAAAAAAATCATGTTTTCTTGGAACTTAGTTTTGCCGTATTAGTTAATCTTCTATGTTACTCATGTACTAGTAAAGCATTTGCACCCTGTAATTTAAATTTCATGGACTTGAGCGCTATTATATTTCGATTAAATTTTTGCAGGCAAGCCTTGTTGCCTTATGTACTTCAGGAACTGTTGCTATGGAGTTGCAGCTTGCCAGGTTACCTTGTTTAGTTACTTATAGAGCTCATTTCCTTACTGAATGGTTTGTTCGCCACAAAGCAAAGATACCATACATCTCACTTCCCAACATCCTCTTGGATTCTCCTGTTATTCCTGAAGCTTTATTTCAAGCTTGCACACCTGCAAAAGTAGCATTATTGCTCAAGTAAGATATTTTTTACGATACAAACACAGATCGTCCTTTGTAAATTTTTCATTGAGCGAGGTTTAGAAACTTTTGTTTTAGTGATGGCATTTGATGCTTTCCTCTATATTTACTGTGTCAATAAAAATGGAGGTCCGTGTCTCATGATTCTTAACTTGTTAAAAATGTGAATTGAAGATTTGAGTCTTTGTAGGGAATTGATGAACAATACAGTACTCCAACAGCAACAAATTGCAGCTGCTGAGAAAGTTATGGAACTTCTATGCCCTCCGAACAGAACACTGAACAACACAGAACAGCAGGGTATGAAGCCGAGCCCTCCCAGTTACAGTCCAAGCATGATTGCAGCATCCACCATACTTGGCTACAAGCAGAGATGAAGGTTAGCACCTATGTTACTCATTTCTGGAGATGAGTATCCTATATGGGTATGTTTCCAACTCTTGTTTGCTTTATCTTTTTCTAAATATTTCTTTACATCAGGATGATTGTACCCTTTACCATAAAATTAGAAAAATGAAGAGTCGAAACAGCAAAATCTCATGCGAAATGTCTGAAATTTTGATGAGAACTAATCGGCATTGAGGAAAGTTACGTAGAAGATTCAGGAAATGTGATAAGATTGTCTCCTGTTAGAAACTGATGTACCAAATAAAATCCAATACAGAATTTTAAACTCATTTTGTTACAAGAAACATCAAAAAGCAGTTTAATTAAGGATTCTCAAATTAATTAGAGATTTGATCCTATTATTTCGGTTTCGTGAGAGTTATCACTGAATCCTAATGTGTTTTAAACTAAATTCTAAACTCTAATTGCTCATAAATTGATGGAATTATTTTTTCATTTCATGATGGATTTTGTTGAAATATTTAACATATGATTTTTATTGCCATGTTAAGGTTCCGTAATAATTATGACGGAATGAAGTTCATGGATGAAGCTCAAGTGATGAAAGAAATGTAACCTCTTTTAGCCCCTGAACCATATTTAAATGATCACTTTGGTATTTATATTATTTTTTCTAGTAGTTTGGTCTCTATATTTTCAATTTGTATACCTCGTTACTCATCTATATATTTTCGATTGAAAAAGTTAAACCAGCCTATGACAACCCACACTTGATCTAGCCATCAGATTCAAATGTGCGATATTACATTACGTTGTCAAAGCAACCCAAACTATTTCATTCATTTCACTAAATACCTTAACCTAGTCGAACATCAAAATTATCTCGATTTAGTTCATGCCCCACGAAGGCATTTGTGAATCTTCTGAAATGATTAGGGACTTAATGCTAAAACAATAGGTGAAGTTGTGATGTGGAAACAGGGCTAGGTTGCAACATGAAAAGGCGTAGTTGCGATGTTGGACAAGAAAGTCGTGCCCTTGAGATAGGGTACGTCGCAGTGAAACTTATTGACTTCGAAAACACCAAGAATGCACCTATCTTGACCTCAAGCAATACCAATCCATTTCCATGGCTTATGGCATTAAAATTTCATGTTCTAAATAGCAGTTAACATACAAAATTTACACAAATCTCAAATGCATGCTAAAACATGATCAAACATTCTCATGACATGCTAATCAATGCATCCCAACCTAACAAAGTTAAATAAGTAACCTAACACTTATCAACTAGCACATTGATTCATATCTCAAGCATTAAAATTAATCACGTAATTGCTCGTTTTTTGGTGGTGTCTAAAACGACAGTTTCGGAATCCCATTTTCGATAATTAAGTCCATAAAATATTTATGATGTTAGTATAAAGTTTAATTGAAGTTTGATACTTCGATTTTGTTAATTGGATAGTTAATTAAGGTACAATGACTAAATTGTAAAAGTGGTAAAAGTTAATCGCTATTGATTTTTAATTATCCAAAAGAACAATTGAGAAGTTCAACCTTTGTAAAGTCAACAAATGGTAGTGAGATTGAATTGTCATTCACTAAGTTTGTTAATTAAAATTAAAATTAGGTTAAATAAAATTTTGTTAATTAATTAAGATTGATCAATTATTAAGCAAAGTATATAAACCAAAATTAAAAGAAAATAAAACATTTTCTTATCATCTTCTTCATCTCACGGACAAGAAAATAAAATTTAGGGTTTCATGCTTCAAAACTTTCGGCCATTCATAGGTATGCTCAATTTAGTCTTTTACTTGTAATATTTATGTTTATGAGGTTCTAGAGCTTGATTTAGCTAACCCGTGTACCAATTTATAAAAACTGTTTAAGTTTTCAGAAGTTGTCATGGTTGATTTCTTGAAGCTTTTGATACTAAATTGTTATATTTTAAGGTTAGAAGTGAAAAAGAACTAGTTTATAAAGTTTAATTGCTAGTTTTTGAACATACGGACTAATGTGTAAATATTTCGAAATTGCTATAAAATTTCTATAAGTATGGATATTAGAGAGTCTTAGAAAGATGTAATTGAGATAGATTTCAAAATCGAGGCTCAAATTTGAAAGTTATGGTAATTTTGATTTTAAGGACTAAATTGAATAAAATAAAAAATTATAGGAAACATTCTAAAAATGAAATTTAATTGACATATGCATATAATTAGATGATATAAGGTATTTGGAATTGATAAATTGAAATGAATTATCGTATAGATCAAGATTTGAATCAATCGAAGGATAATCGAGGAAAAGGCAAAATTGTGGATTAGTCCTCGATGTCTTGTTTGTTGGTGTTTGAATTATTTTATAATGTCTATTAGTTTAATTTAATCATAAATTTGAAGATTCTGGCATCTAAAGGACTAAATCGTAACGTATGAGAAATATGGTTATTACGTATGGATACGATGTACAGAATGGATGTGAAATTGTTATATGATTGAATGATATGTATTTGATGATGTTACAAGGTTTGAAATGATATGGAAACGATAATAGTGCCTATGTGAACTTAGTAAATCATTAGGATACAAATGACATGCTATTAGGGTTCCAAAAAGGAAAACATGTGTTTGATCAGGAATTGCACGATGGCTTGAGATCCAACCTGTGTTGCGATTTTTCTGAAGCTCTTGTGAGCAACCCAAATATGTCAAGTTGTGTTAGCAAATCAGTCCCGTGTATCCGAGTTCAATTTACTAGGGTTCTCTAGGCGAAAACAGAAATAAAAACGTGTTAAACCGGTACAAAATGGTTGAAATGAATGTATGTGAATTGGAACTATAAATGTTTTCAATTTGAATATGAATTAGTTTATACATATATGGAAAGTTATATTTATATGATTGTAATATAAGCCCATGATTTGTAAATTAAAACTAACCTATTAATGTATTTGTGGAGTTGCATATGGAAGTATAAGATGCCAAAGGGGTTCTATGCTTAACTTCAATGTGTTTTATTTGCCTAATTGTTGAAATGTTCAGGTAAGTTAAGTAAATTTCATATGGACTTGCTAAGCATTCGTTATGCTTACCCATTGCTTTTCATTCTCTTTATAGATTGTTGAATTGTGGAACTTATCGATTAGATCAACTCGAAGACCACACTATCCTACCATAGACTCAGTAGTCTTTTGATCATTTTAGTCCGATTATGTGGCATGTACATAGGTGTTAATATATGTGTTTACTTTGAATGATAGTTTTAGTTTGAATCCGTTATAATATTTGGTTCCTAATAAGGTTAATGCTTACTTGTATTTGATTGTTTGGTAATGTGTAAGGTATGCAAATGGTATGTTTAAGTATAAATGATTTAGGTAAAATGATGATATTGAATGACTAATGGTATGGTTGATAAGTTGAATTTGAATAAGTTAAGTTGGCATGTTTTGATGTTTCAATTGAAGCTATCTTGAAATGGTTGATTGGGTGATGGATTAATGTATTGTTATGGTATGTTCTTGTATGTTTTTATACAAGAAATGTGGTGCAAATAAGCACCAATTGAGTTAATTGAAAGGTCAACATGAAATAGGTACCAAATGGCCTAATTTATACCAAAAATAGGGTGTTCGTCTTGACAACCACATCTCCTCGTTGCAACGCTGGCCGACAATATGTGACGTCATGATGTCGAGTGGCTTGACATCTTGACGTGACAAACTATTTGGCGATGTCACAACATGGAGAAGGTGACGTCATGACGTCAATCCTGAATTTTCAAAACTTTGCAATTTGGTTCTATTTCACGCTCGGGGTGTATAAAAGAGCTTTCGTAAGCTCGATTAAGGCTCAGATTTAATTGTATATCATATTATAAATGTATTAATGACATGGATGTTTGTTTAAATGATATAAGTACAATACTTTTGACAGTAGTTGCTCCGACAATGAATGCAGCATCTTGTAACTCGAACCCAGCAATTGCGTCGGGCGAGGGGTGTTACAAATCAAACCACACCTTGTAGGTCTATACTATCCGAATAATATTAAAACAACCAAAATAACATTTAACCAAAAAAAACTTAACCTGGGTACATGCCATTAATTATATGTACAGACAAATGGGCACAAACGTAATCTGATCTGAGCAATTGAGTCTTGAATGTTTTGCAAACCTTCAAGCTACTATAAAAATTGATCAAGATCTGTGCATTGAAACAAACGAACCCGTGTTTCGAGTAATGTATACTCAATGATGCTAACATAATTTGAAATCAATATATATATAAAATGAAATAATACTAAAGAAGATATTTACAAGGTGTCATGACACAAGATAACAACTTGAACATTAACATTATTTGGCACATAAAAATCCACATTATTCATTTATTAAACAAAAAATTTATTAGAAAGAATGAAAATAAAACAGATTTGAAAAGAAAGAGAATGAAACAATAGGAGATAAATTTTAGTTAATGATTGATGGATTTTGGAAGGAGAAAAGTTGGATCATGTTCTCCAAAAACATGATGCTGTATTTGAATTCTTGATTCTAAAATTAAAAGAAAAATAAGTCAGGAACAATTCACAAATAAAAAAAAACTAAGAATAAATAAAAATGGATGGAAAATGGAAGGATGATAAAAAAAGATGATGATGAGATGAGGAAGAAAGATATCCAATGGAACCCTTTAAAGAACAAGCTTCAATAAACTCCACTAATGTCTTAATTGGCCCTCTAAGCTAGATAACTTGACAAATCGAACGATGAAAAACTCCTACCAATAATTTCAAAAAATATCGAGTTGAAAACTTTTCTAATAAAACGAGAAAAGATTTCTTGCAAAAAGAGAAAAACTCAATGAGTACTTTTATCCAATCAAAGTTGGGTCCCTCTATTGTAGGTAACTACCCCTTTTTATTGATTTGTTGTATTTCTATACACCAAATTAAGTTCTTTTGATACTTAAAGAGATTGTTCTCAAGTGTTTTATGAAACTATTTGTTACTCTTTGTTACTTATTAGACTTCATATTAGAAGTTAGTTTTATTGCATTTCTTTTACTTTTTAGAACTCAAAATCAAAAATTTGTGTCATTGGATGTTTAATGGTTGAAATGAGCTTGTGCAGAAATGTGGTTGAGGCAAAAATGTGAAGAAAAACCTCCACTATGGCTAAGGTCATGACACCATAGTTTTGGTGTTGCGACACTAATCTTTCCATCACAGCTCGAGGAGTTAGGCTTCAGCAAAGTGCAATTCAAGTGGCCTGCCTTTGAAGTCGCTACATCAAGGGAGTGATGTCGCGACACCTACCTTCATGGTCGTGATGCTAAATCATGAAAGTCGCAACCTCAAGGCAAGACACTAAGGTGAGGAAGTTAGGTCACCTAACTGCCAAGTCGCGACACTAGAAGATCCTAATCACGACATTGAAGATCCTAAACACTTTTTGCCTATAAATTCTACGTTATATCAACTATTTAAGTGGTTAGACTAGTGTAAGAAATTAGGTTAGACATTAGACAATCTTTACTATTCTTTTCTTAGTTTAGGTTTTCATTTTTCTTTTCTCTTCTTTTTCTTTTCTTTTTGTTGTAGAATTTTTGTTTCTTCACTTTTGTTGGAACCTTGTGGATGAAAAGAGATTAAACTCTTGGGCTTCATCAGATTTCAATATATTAATGAACATTTTCTCAAAATCTTCTCTTTTATAGTTTATGCTTACAATGTGTTTGTTAAAATGCTTGTGTGGAATCCGAGTTTAATAATATGCTGAATTGTTTTATTAGTTGGTTGATGAGTGGGTTACTTAAGTAAGTTATTATTTATGCCTAGATTAGTTGTTTGTTCAAGTGTATTAAATTGCATATTACACTAGAATTTACGCCTCTAGTAGAAGATCTAGATAGACAAGACCAATATGAGACTCTATCGTTTAGAACATTGATATATTTGTGCAGAATATTGAGATCGAGAGAAGATCTATATGCCTAAGTGAGACTGAGAAGAGAGTTTAGGTGATATCTTTTAGTTTAGGATGAGACCAAGAGAATATTCCTAGCTAAGAGTGGCAAACGATATAATCATCATACATTTATTAGCTTAGTTAGTAACCCATAAATTATTCAACCATCATTTCAATCCATTTGCATTGTTTCTAGTAGAAAGAAAGAAAGTTAGATTGATATTTTTATTTATTAATTTAGAATTATCTTAAATATTATCTTATTTGGTTGCACTAATAATTTCGAACTCAACTAGATTAGTAATTGCTTAACTTGTAATTAGTTTGAAAAACACATTTACCAATTTGACAATCCCTTAGGTTCGATCATTGGAATACTTTGTGTGTTCCATTGTAACACAAATAAATATTACAACTAACCTGCCACACTTGTATTAAAAGTTGCTTTTAAATATATATATTTTGTGCCAATTCTTTCTCGGCATTCGTATGTCGTGGCACAATCATTTATACATGAAGGGAGTTGAAAAAAAAAAAGAAGAAACAAATCCCTAAAAACTAGCCCAAAGAATATGAATGGCTAAGGAAAAAACAAATCCTTGGAGTGTAGCCTAAAATTGTGGACAACTATGAAAGGTAACTCTTTCTTCCTATGAAACTTAAAGAGGAAATAAAAGACTAAATGAATTTTCCAAGCTTTATGGGAGTTTTCATAGACCAAATTTACAAGAAAACAAATTAACTTGGGTTTAAAAATAAACTTCCTAATAAGGCCATTGATAGATTAGGTTGAAAAAACAAAGCAACTAAGTATCCAGGTGATCTAGATAAGCTTCAAATGAGTTGATATTAAAAGGAGTGTGCATTTGGGCTGCTCATTTTAATACTTTAACTCTTTCAAGCTTAAAACTATATTCCAAACAAGTTCAACTTTTAGGTTTGCATCCATGGGCCAAGTTTGCCTTAAAATGGAGTCTTAAATGTTTAACCCCTCAAAACTACTTCTTTGAAGGCCTCTTGTCATGGACTCCTGGACCAATACAGTTAATTTGGCTCTAATCTGTTTAGACTTAGAGCAAGTAATTGGGCCTTGAGTAAAGTTAAACCCATCATGTTTATGTGCTTGAAATTGGGCCTTGATTCTTGTATCATTCCCTCTTTCCTAAAAAAGATTCATCTTTAATCTTATTTTTGGTCAAACAAGAAAGATTTTTTATCATATTGGAGTAATGTAGTTGAGCTCTTTAAGTGGATTAAAAAATTCCTAAAATAAAGGTGTAACACCCCAAACTCGGCCTAGACATTATGGCCGAATTTGGAAGTGTTATGAAGAAAATTTATAAAATGGCTTCCTTGTTGTTTGCAAATCATCCTAAACCGTTGTTACTTAATAAGTCTGAATTGTTTGGAAAACATACATCTACATGAGTATTGTGTAATATGATATGTATGATACGTTCTGTTATGTATGAGCATGTTTAGTATTTGTTATAAGAGCATACATGTGATATATGTTATGGTATCTATTATTATGTTTTATCTGATGTTCTGTCTGTATCTGGTTATGAGGCAGGTTATGTTTTATGAGGAGGAAGTATTCTGTGTAAGGCGACATCTAGCCAATATATTGGTAGTAATATTGCAACTAATCTTAAAAGTCTCGTATGAACACTTTGTGGTGTGTAGGGTTGGGTGAGTATTTTATACCCTATGTGGTGTGTTGGGATGGTCGGAGTTGGTGTGTAGAGGATGGGGGTAGGATTTTGCATATCTGTACCTATGTGATTCTGTTAAAATTTTGATTCTGCAAAAGATTTACGTCTGTATCTGTTCTGCCATGAGATTGAAACTAAATTTATGTTTATGTATGCGTTACACTTTGAGTTATCAAAACTCACTTTCTACCTGTCTGATAATTTCAGGTAGCATTCAGAATTAGGCGAGTCAATGCGGCATGAGCTTGGTTGTGTCCACGTTCTCTTAAATTTTATCTTTTGAGAGTTTTGTATAATTTGGACTCTCCAGACTTTTGGGACTATTTTTTGGTTTCAGATTTTTATTTTGGTATTCTAGCATAACGATTGATAAAATAGCTTTTATGAAAACGACAATTTTTCTGAAAATAACGGATTTCAAGGAAACAAAATCGATTTACCAAAATATAACGTTTTAAGAAACTCTGCTGCAAATTATTTGATTTATTTGAAAATGTAAACAATTGATGGTTTTAAATCATAAGTAATGACTAGTAAGAATGCAATTTTAGCATAACAATGATATTAAAAACGTCCCAAAATCTAATACCAAATGATAAAATGCAACGGATGGATTGATTTCAAGTTGTTGAAAATATTTAGAATCTGAATCTGAAAATTACACAAACAAAAAATTAGAAAGAATGAAAATAAAACATATTTGAGAAAAAAAGGGATTGAAACAAGAGGAGATAAATTTTAGCTCAATTTGATGGATTTTGGAACGAGAAAAGTCGAATCTTATTCTCCAAAAAGATGATGTTGCATCTAAATTCTTGAATCTGAAATTAAAAGATAAATAAATTAAGAATAATTCATAAATAAAAAATTAAGAATAAATAAAGAGAGATGGGAAACTGAAGGGTGATAAAAAAGATGATGACGAGATGAGAAAGAAAGATATCCAATGGAAACCCTTAAATAACAAGCTTCAATAAACTCCACAAATTCTTTAATTGACCCTCCAAGTTAGATAACTTGACAAGCCAAAGGGTAAAAAACTCACACCAATAATCCTGAAGAAGATTAAGTTGAAAACTCTTCTAAAAGAATAAGAAAATATTTCTTGCAAGATGAGAAGCACTCAAAGAGTACTTTTATTCAAATTAAAGTTGGGTCCCTCTATGGTGGGTGATTACCTCTTTTTTTACAAGAAGGGAGTTGAAAAAAGAAAAAAGAAACAGATCCCTAAAAACTAGCCTAAAAATATGTTGATGGATAAGAAAAAAACCAAATCCATGGAATGTAGCCTAAAAATGTGGACAACTATGAAATGTAACTCTTTCGTCCTGAAAAACTTAAAGAGGGAAGAAAAGATTAAATGAATCTGGTCAGCTTTATAGGAGTTGTGCATGAACCAAATTTATAAGAAAATAAATTAACTTGGGCTTAAAAATAAACTTCCTAATTGGACCATTGATAGATTAGGCCAAAAAAAAAAAAAGCAACTAAATCTTCAAGTGATCCAAATGAGCTTCAAATGGGCTAATATTAAAAAGAGTGTGCATTTGAGTTGCTCACTTTAATACTTTAACTCTTTCAAGCTTAGAAATATCTTCCAATCAAGTTCAACTTTTGGGTTTGCATCCATGGTCAAGTTTGCCTCAAAATGGAGTCTTAAATGTTTAACCCCTCAAAAACACTTCTTTGAAGGCCTCTTGTCACAAACTCTTGGACCAATACATTCAATTGGGCTTTAATCTGTTTGGACTAAGAGTAAGTAATTAGGCCTTGAGAAAGCTAACCCATCATGTTCATGTTCTTGAAATTGGGTCTTGATGCTCACATCACTTAAGGTATTTGTATTACATTATCGAATATAAAAAATGTCGACGCGCCCTTAGGGTATTATCGTCTCATTTCATATAACATAAATCGATCTCAAAAGCAATACTTTAAACATAATCCATTATCATTTATAATTCACATTCGTTTTATTATTTTGGCCCATATTAATCAACTCAGAGTAGAGGATGGATAAACGGATCAATCCACCAACACACAAGAATACGTACATAAGTGCCACTCGGGCATAAATGCATCAATTCCTCCACAACATTAGAATACACTTGTACCCCTAGGGTATTTGAGCTAGTGATACATTCTCAACCCTTGGTGTATTAGAGAACTATCACATAATAATATGCATTCAATGCTAAATCTCCCACCTACAAAAGGACCTTATGGAATGCCAACTATACCCATAACTCTATCCGATACTGTTAATGGGGCATTATTCATTATCAACAATCATTAATACATATTAGACCGATGACTCAACTAGCGAACTTCCTGGTTTACCTTTTCAGATGACTCGACTCAACAATTTCAATATCGAAACTGACTTTTTTGACATTGACGAAAATCAAGTCGTTACACAACCAATGACATGCTACCACGTGTCAATTAAAGTAAAAAAAATCTTAAATTTGTTAAAAATATATAAAAAAATTAAAAACCATTAAAAATCTATATAGAAAATAAAAAAATCTATAAG
>CM025245.1:29048905-29059423 GCA_013677275.1 Gossypium schwendimanii
AATAAAAATGTTAAAACATGGAAATAAGCATGAATTGTTTTTATCTTCTTCTTTCTTGTTTATCTACCACCGAAACACCATGGTTGAGGAGCACCAAGGTTCGGCCAAGCCATTTCCTCTTGCATGGTATGATATTTAAGTCCATTTTTAGTGATTGTTATGTTTTTAATTTCGTTGTAGCTTAATTTAGCTAACCTAGGGGTTAATTTGTGAAATTGTCAAAATTATAAGGACTCACCATGAATGAATTGATTTTTTTTTTTTGCTTATTTGATAGATTATTAAGTTTGGTTGTTAAATAGAAGTGTTTTGTTAAGTGATTTTTGGTAATTTTAATGTTTAAGGATTTATTTTTGAAAATAGTAAAACTTCATAGAATTTTACTGAAATTTTGATAAAAGTGGGTTGAGTAGGGACTACGTAAAAATCGGCTAGTATGGGTTTTATTTAATTGTGCTTAATTTATGAGTTTTGGGTTTAGGGACTAAATTACATAAAAGGTAAAATGTTGGGGTAATTTTGTAAAATGATGACAAAAGGATTTAATTGTATAAAACTGCTTATTTGGGTGCTAGAATTGTATTAATTGAATGAAATCATTATTTAGATAAAGAAACAGACCAATTGGTTTTAAATCGTGGAAAAACTCAAGTATTCGATTAGTTATCGGATTCATTTTTACAACCATTTTCGTCGAGGTAAGTTTGTATTTCATTTTTAAATATTACATTTGAAGTTATAAGATTAATTGATATCTTTATATATGTATTTATGTATTGATGATTAAGACTGTTTTGATTTGAAAAAAGAAAAGGACTGTGATTGAAATACATCAGGGTATTATACTTGAAAAGGAAAAGATCATGGTTGAAAGACACCATGGCATTATATTCGGTATTTTTGAATCAATAAAAAGGTTGAAAATGATGTTATCCGAGAAAAGGTATCAATGAAAAGGTTGAAAAGGATGTTATCCGAAAAGGATATCAAATGAAAAGGTTGAAAATAATGTTATCCGAAAAGGATATCATATAAAAAGGTTGAAAAGGATGTTATCTGAAAAGTATATCAATGAAAAGGTTGAAAATGATAACAATGAAAAGGTCGATATCTCATCCTTCAACCATTCGCTATTCAGGTAATATGTTTAAGGTGAGATATGTATCATAAGTATGAATATGAGATGTATGTTTTAATTAGTATAGTTTGATAATGAATATTAATGTCATGGTGTAAATATATGTTTCATATGTCTATAAATATGTTATCTAGTTATGTTGTGGTATGCTTAGAGAAGTAAATGGTTATATAAGTATTTTTCGAGTATCCGATGATATTTTATTTGGTTCAACGTGCATAAAGCTTTCAAGGGTAGGTGATTATATGAAATGAACCATGGATTGTGATGAAACATGTAATTGAAAAGATGGTTTAGTGTATATGTATGAGTAATTAATTATGAAATTGAAATGTTAGATATGTTTTTATGTCATGCTTTGATTAGATTTATGTATGCAATGTTACATTAACTAACCTTGTGAGGTGGTATGTATAGGAAAGGAAAGTTCGCTTATGACATAATGAAATTATGTTTGGTTGTTCAAGTTAAATTGTTCGGTAAGTTTAAGTTTCCTTTATATGAGCTTACTAAGCATTAGTTTCTTACATGGTTATTTTTCTCTGCCTTGTAGGTCATCAAAAAGCTCGATTGGTTGGACTATCGTTGGAGTACCATTACACTATTCATTCATCATATTGGTAGTTTTGGTTAACGGTTATAAATGGCATGTAATAGGAGTTTATTTTGTGCTATTTACCAATGTAATGCGATTTAAGTTTATTTGCCTATATGCCTTGATGTTGGCTTATAAATTTATATGTAAGTATGGGTTTAGTCTTTTGTGAATGCCTTGTGATTTAGATGGTTTATGGTTCATTGAAGTGTTAATGAAGTGGTTAAATGGTATATGTGTGATGTGTGATGTAAGTTTAAAATATGAATTTATGGCATTGGGTTTGAGTTGATTTGGACATTAACTTGTGGTACCAATGAGGGTACATTGGATTGACATTTAGATTAAATGACATAGGTTTGTTTTGGCATGTAATAGAGCTTGAATGTTGATTTGATAATTTGGTTTGTTTTAAGTTTGTTTCAAGCTTGTATGTGTCTTAAAGTCCTTAGTTGATGAATTGCAAATGAAAGTGAAAATATATGGTATGTGACATTTATGTATGTTCATATGAAAGTAGGTAAAATATGGTTGAATGATATGCTTTGAAACGATTATATGGTATATATTATTTATGCTTAATTAGTGAAATTGAAATGTTGAATTGAGTCAAGTTGATGTGTTATATTGTGGTGTCAATAGAAGATGTACTCGTTAGGCACCTAATTTGGTTGATTTTGTTATGTTGTAAAGTGTTTTGGTCATGTGAAAATGATTGGAAATGGTATGTTTTATTGTGCAATAAAAGGTTAATGTTTTGGCTTCTTTTAGGGGCAAATTATGTTGCACACAACCTAGGACACAGGTTGCTACACGGCTGTGTGCCAGACTGAGTCACCCCACATGGTCATATGTTTCAAGTCAGTATGCTACATGGTGTAAGACACGGCTTGTGATACAACCGTGTGACTCAACATCGAATGCACACACGGTTTGACACTCGGCTTGTAACACTTCGAATACCCACACGGGTTGGGACACGGCCGTGTGTCCAAACTTCGAATGTCCATATGGTCTGGGCTTTGTGTTTCCTTGTTTTCAATTTTTTTTTTTCAAAATTTTCTATTTTGTTTCAAATTGATCTCTAATTATTCCCAAGTTATTTTTAGGGCCCTAAAAGCTTGGGTTAAAGCATGTAAGAATATTTTTACTAGGATTACATTAAGTTACGTAATTACTTCTGGTTTGAAGTTAAATGTTCTCATTTATACGGTAATACTTTGTAACCCTAATCTGGTGACGGAGATGGGTTAGGGGTGTTATATTTAGTGGTATCATAGTTATGGTTTAGTCGGTTCTCGGACTAAACGTATCATGTATAGAGTCTAGAAATACATGCCTTTTTATAACCTATGATAGTGTGATGTCTCCTGACTCAAGTGGATTTTTTTTTCAAATAGATAAAAGATGTCTTCCATCCGAGCTAATTCTGATGAAGCTGAGTGCAATGCTCAAGCCTTCAATCAAGGAGCTAATCATAATGAACTAAAATTCAAGAAGTCTAGAGAAGAGGTTCACAATACTTTTTTTAATAATAAATAATATGTTTAATGTGTATATGAAGATAAATTTGGTGGCTCTATGATCTCCACCCCCTCGTCCTCAAAGTCATAAACAATAGAATATCCACAAGATCACTGGAGTCGAAGAGTTTAGCGGTAAAATGAGTAATGATTCGGCAAGAGCTGAGTACTGGTTAGAAAATACGTAGAGAGTTTTAGTTGAAATGTTCTGTCTTCCCGAAGATTTACTAAGATGTGCCATGTCACTGTTAAAAGAAGAAGGTTTTTCATTGGTAATCGAATTTAACTACTTTAGTATCAAAATAACGAATTAAATGGGATTTCTTCTGAATTGATTTCTAAAAAAAATTATGTCAGCAAATGATATTTAGGCAAGAAGAAAAAAGAATTCCTTAAATCGAAGCTGGGAAACAGATTAGTTGCGGAGTATAAGCGAGAGATTGTTTAGCTCAGTGAATATGCTTCTGAGATGATACTTATTAAAGGGGAATTATGTACTTGTTCGAAGATGGATTCAATGATGTCATTGAAATGCTTATGGATACAATTGAATTTCGGGACTTCGTAATTTTATCAGAACGAGCTCAGAAAATGAAATAAGTTGTAATCATAAGAAACAGATTGAGAAAAAAGTTCGAGACTTCAATAAAAGAAATGTATTCAGAAATTTTTCAACTTCCTCGTAAAAGAAAATGAAAGAATCGAGTAGCCATTTTCTATGCCATCAGGGTTTTACGTCAGAGATAGAATGAAACAGGGTAATGTGAGACCACCGATGATTTCAGTAACTAGTGCAGGTAGCATTAGAAATGTAATTAAATCTTAAAGCAACTATTGTTGCCAGAGTCACTCTTGTGTGTAAAGAATGAAAGACAGATCTTGCTTTAATTTTGGATCTTCTGATCAATTCAAGAAAGATTGTACAAGTTGAGTTAAATTGAGCAAAGATTAGAATGTAAAGCTTGTTACTACTTCTACTAGAAGCAAACAACCAGGAAATAGTGGTACCTTTGGAGTTAGTATAAATTAGACCTAAGATATACTCGTTTGATTTGAAGCTCGAGCTCTCGCCAAAGCTTAAGCGATCCATGCACACGAAGAGGCCTTATCCCCTAATGTTATTATTAGTACATTTTCTATCTTTGATGTTACAGTATATACATTAATTGATTCTAGTCGACACATTTGTAAATATATATTACTTTGGTAATAGAAAGAGTTTATGGGTTGAGTCGATTAACTATGTTATCAAAATAATGAATCCTTAAGTAAAGTGTCGAGACCTTGGGACCAAGACCACTCGGGTCAATCTCCCTTCTCTACCGAGCTAATCTAATCTTAAGCAAAGGATTCCCCATTTTTTCTATTATCTTTTGCACAGCCACAAATAGAATGAGCGATGTCAGACACATCTTCGTGTTGTACCCTACTGCTACCGAGGGAAGAATCTCTGGCAAGAGAATCAAATCTCGCATGCTACCTCCTTTGTCGTAACCTATTATAAATAGGGTTCAAAATCTCAGTTGAATAGGTTTTCAAATGATATCCACTGAGACTTTAAGGTTACAATTTTCCCTGTTGATTTGATATTACTATTTTTTATTAAATTTGACGTATTTTAGGAACGGATTAGCTGATTGTTCATGATGTAGTAGGGAATTGTACTTGGAATGGATTGATTTGAGATGCTAGAACAGAGTACTGATTTTTATTTAATCCATTAAGTTTAATTGTATTTCAAATATGATTTTGGAGTTATCCACACAGAAATTTATCCGAAAAGGTTATAATGTATTTTTAGCTCACAATTTTTGAATTCTAGAGTATTTGAAATGAAAGCTGAGCAGTTACCAATAGTTTGCGAGTTTAAAGAAATTTATCCGAAGAAATTGTCAAGTTTGCTATTAGAATGAGAAGTCGAAGTTGCTATAGAATTCGTGTCCAGTACTACTCCGATTGTTATCGTTTTGTATAGAATGACTTCAATCGAGTTAAAGGAATTAACAGCTTAGTTGCAAGAATTAATCGGTAGAGATTTTATTCGATTGGGTGTATCACTCTGAGACGCACCTATTCTGTTTGTGAAAAAGAAAGACGGGTCGATGGGATTGTGTATATAATATCAATAGTTGAACAAAGTCACTATAAAGAGTAAATATTCGTTCTTTTCTGTTGATGCTTTATTCAATCATCTGAAAGTGTTATAGTGTTTTCGAAGATAGATCTCCGATTTGGCTATTTTCAGTTATGGGATAAAGATTTGGATGTGCTGAAGACAGTGTTCAGAAATAGTTAAGGACATTGCGTGTTTAAGTGAAATTTTAAAGTTTGTACCGAGATATCTAGTATGTCAAAGTTGAATATCAAGTTTTGTCTGAGTTGTTACGGTTTGTTATAATTTTTTATGTGATAAGAAGGCGAGTTGATGGATTTTGTATCTGGACTATCTTTGACGTTGAGAAAGGGAAAATCGATTAGGATTATTATTCTCAGACTAATGAAAATGACTCATTTTTATTCCAGTTAGAACAGATTATTCTTTGAAAGCTAATTGAGTTGTATATATCTGAAGTTTACAAAGTTATAGTGCAAATAGACAAAAAAAATCTAAACAGGTAATTCAGATTCTGAACGATATTTAATATAGTGTTATATCATCAAGTTCAAGGGCAACTGGGAAAATGTTTACCATTGGTTGAATGCGTTGATAATAACAACTATTAGTATTGTATTAACATGATACTGTTTAAAGCTTTTAACGAACGAAAATGTAGAATCCCGTTATACTGGCTAGAATGGAGCGAGAACAAGTTAGTGGGGACAAATTCGATTGGGACAATCGAAGAGTCTTTCAAAATTCAGTAACCGAAACTATTTCCAGGTGAAAAATTTCAAGGATGAAATTTCCTATAGGGGAGAGTTGTAATAGCCCGTTTTGTAGTGATGTCAGAAATGGCGATTTTGGATCCACAAATCTGATGAGTGAGTTCATAAATAATATTATTTAATATTTACAAGTCAAGTATTGAATTACGTTGAAATTTGATTTAATGATTTATGTTAATTAAACGAAGAATTAAGTTCAAGTGGTATGTCCCTAAAGTCAAGTGGTTTTAGAAAATGATGTATCGAGACCTCATTTCTATAAATCAAGCCTGTGAATATTTTATTAAATATTTACAGAGTGTTAAAAGAGTCATATTAAAGTTTGATTAAGAAATTTTAATGTTTAGATAGTTAATTAAAGAAAAAGGACTAAATCATAAACGTTGCAAAAGTTAATTGCTATTAGTTTATATGGGCTAAATAAGTATAAATGAATAATTTGATGGTTTCAAATGAAAAATATGCCCTAATTATTGATGATGGACAGTTTGTAGTGGGATTTAATGAATTGTGTATTAAAAATTAAGTTATTTTATTAAAATAAAAATGTTAAAACATGGAAATAAGCATGAATTGTTTTTATCTTCTTCTTTCTTGTTTATCTACCATCGAAACACCATGGTTGAAGAACACCAAGGTTCGGCCAAGCCATTTCCTCTTGCATGGTAAGATATTTAAGTCCTTTTTTAGTGATTTTTATGTTTTTAATATCGTTGTAGCTTAATCTAGCTAACCCAGGGGTTAATTTGTGAAATTGTTAAAATTATAAGGACTCACCATGAATGAATTGAATGTTTTTTTTTTTGCTTATTTGATAGATTATTAAGTTTGGTTGTTAAATAGAAGTATTTTTTTAAGTGATTTTTGGTAATTTTATTGTTTAAGGATTTATTTGTGAAAATAATAAAACTTCATGGAATTTATTTAAATTTTGATAAAAGTGGGTTGAGTAGGGACTAGGTAAAAATTGACTAATATGGGATTTCTTTAATTGTGCTTAATTTGTGAGTTCCAGGTTTAGAGACTAAATTGTTAAATAATGATGGAAGGACTTAATTGTATAAAACTGCTTATTTAGCTGCTGGAATTGTATTAATTGAATGAAATTATTACCAAGAAACGGGCTAGTTGGTTTTAAATCGTGGAAAAGCTAAAGTATTGGATTAATCATCGGCTTCATTTTTACAACTGTTTTCATCAAGGTAAGTTCATATTTCATTTTAAAATATTACATTTGAATTTATAAGATTAATTGGTATCTTTATATATGTATTTATGTATTGATGATTAATATTGTTTTGATTTGAAAAAAGGAAAATACTGTGATTGAAATATATCATGGTATTATACTCGAAAAGGAAAAGACCATGGTTGAAAGACACCATGGCATTATATTTGGTATTTCCTAGTCAATGAAAAAGTTGAAAAGGATGTTATCCGAAAAAAGATATCAATGAAAAGGTTGAAAAGAATGTTATCTGAAAAGGATATCATATGAAAAGGTTGAAAAGGATGTTATCTGAATTGGATACTAATGAAAAGGTCGAAAATGATAGCAATAAAAAGGTCAATATCTCATCCTTCAACCATTCGCTATTCAGGTAATATGTTTAAGGTGAGATATGTATCATAACTATGAATATGAGATGAATATTTTGATTAGTATAGTTTGATAATGAATATTAACGTCGTGGTGTAAATATATGTTTCATATGTCTATAAATATGTTATCTAGTTATGTTGTGGTGTGCTTTGAGAATTAAATGTTTATATGATTACTTTCTCGAGTATCTGATGATATTTTATTTGGTTTAATGTGCATAAAGGTTTAAAGGGTAGGTGATTACATAAAATGAACCATGATTTTTTTAGTAATGATATAGATTGTGATGAAACATGTAATTGAAAGGCAAACATGGTTTAGTGTATATGTATGAGTAATGAATTATGAAAGTGAAATGTTAGATATATTATGATGCCATGCTTTGATTAGATTTATATATGCAATGTTACATTAACTAGCCTTATGAGGTGGTGTGTATAGGAAAGGAAAGTTGGCTTATAACATAATGAAATTATGTTTGGTTGTTTAACTTAAATTTTTTGGTAAATTTAAGTTTCCTTTATACGAGCATACTAAGCATTCGTTGCTTACATAGTTATTTTTCTCTGTCTTGTAGATCATTAAAAAGCTCGATAACTCATTGGAGTACCATCACAGTATCCATTTGTCATATTGGTAGTTTTGGTTAACGGATATAAATGGCATGTAATTGATCTATGATTATTCCCCAGTTATTTTTAGGGCCCCGAAGGCTGGGGTTAAAGCTCGTAAGAGTATTTTTACTATGATTATGTTAAGTTACATAATTTTTTTTGTGTTGAAGTTAAATGTTATGATTTGTACAGTAATAACCCTAATCCAACGATAGAGATTGGTTAAGGGTGTTACGTACCTTTTGTAAATCTAAAATAAGATTTTTAAGAAACCAACACCAAGTTTCTCTGCTTTCATTCTCCACAATAGCCTATGAAATAAGGTAGATTTGTTCATTGCCATCTCCACCGACAACAGACAGAAGTTCTTCCTTGAATCTTTCATTCAAAAAGCATACATCGAGACAAATAAAAGGTTTACAACATCATTTTTTTGCATCTCAGTTTACTTCAGCTTTAGAATCACCCTGATTTTACATAAGAAAGGTTTCCCTAACAAACTTGTAAGTTTCCCTTTTGTTTTTAAAAGTTATTGAACACTCGTGGGTTTGTATAAAAGTTTTTATCCTATAAAACCCATCACTATTATCTACACCAACATATATTCTAAAAGGGCACCCATCTTCCCTACACCTAGCCCTAGTCCTCCCCATTTCATTCTTAAGATAGACAATATCAAACCTCTTGTTTATTGCATACTTTGCTAAAGTAGTCTTGAATTACTCCGGTCTATTAAACACCATACCAAGCTCTAAATGTGGGATTGGGTTAGTAGAATCAAAACATACATGATGGCTTCTCTTATAGACTAGCTCACCCTCTGAATCACTTTCCTAATACCCCAAATCTGATGAATCAATGTAACTTGTTCCCTCACCTGATTCATCTGATACCTCATCATTTTTTTCTCCTTTCACTACCTTTACCTACCTTTACACCCTCACTGTTAAGCCTATTTTTTACTTATGTTTGCCTATTTTTGTTTCCTTTATAATTTATATACCAAGCCTTGATATTTCTCACCTCTTCATCCTCAGATTCTGCCCCTAAAATCTCTTTATTTCCCAATGAGTTGTCTGTATCAATGGACCCACTACTTTCAGAAATTTGTCCCCCACTTTCAGCATATGTGTCACTAATCCTCCCCATTTTTGGTCTCTCATTAGATTCCCCACCTAACTCGGTAAATGGTTCCCCAACTCCACTACTTACTCCTTCATTACAATTTGGTAACTCTACCCCACTATTTAGTTCCTCATCAGAATTTGGTATTTCACCCACACTATTTAATTCCCTTTCCCTAGTGGTAGGCAGCAACATCATATCATCAACAACATCTGGTTTGACTACCTCATGTTCAACATATGTATGTATGGACCCTATATTTCTAATGTGGTTAATCATTACTATGAATGATACATTATCATAGCAAACACTCAGTCCCTCATTAAAATCTAATTCACCTTCACAATATAAAAAGTTCTTCATAGCTCTATACCTAGCTTCTACTACCATCTCACGCAAAGTGTAATAAGACATAAAATCTAGGTTAAAATCCCATTCCAACACTTCCCCTCCTACATAAGCTACACAAGAGTTTGTAACAAAACTTCCACCCAAATGCATATGCATCACACATTTATCCCAAGTCATGATAAAACACTACATACTAGTCAGTTACATAATAAAGGGTCTGTCACATAACATACACACTAATAGATCATAACATTAATAATATCCATACTAATATACATACATAATATACATACTAATATATCAATTGACTGACCTTTTAGGCTCAAACAATTTCACCCTAAAAAAAACATTCCCTTCAGTATGGAGTTGTCTACATACACACAAAAGCCAACAAAAAAATACAATACAGTATATAATACAAATACAATATCTAAACAACGAAGATACTAAGCATTGTGAAAAATTGGTTCAACATTAAACCAACACTAAGAAACCATTAGAAATTGTTAAACATATGAAATAAATAAATATTTTAAACCAAAAAATCAATGGTCCCAATAAAATAAAAAAGTCACTTTCTGAGAATGGGTCGAAATCGAAGCAGGGGAAAAAACAAAAAGAAATTTTATGAAAAAACACACAATAAAAAGCACATCACATGGAAATAGAAAAAAAAAACCCAA
>CM025245.1:29059431-29071399 GCA_013677275.1 Gossypium schwendimanii
CGAAGACTAAAAAAAAAAAACTCAAACTAGGGTAATCAAAGATGAAACTAGGCTTTTTCAATTGGATGATGAACAATTTTTTTAGATGGCTGACATGATGAAAGGTTTTTCTAGAAATATTGAAGGATGGAAACATCTTTAGTGAAATGATTCAATGTAAATAAAAATTAAACTTTAGAGATGATGAAAGGTTTCTTTGGCAATCAATGGAAAATTTTCACTAACTGATGGAAATTTTTTAATGGATTTTGATTTTAATGAATTTAATAAATGAAGTTAATAAACTTAAGAAATAATTTAATCATTTTTTTCATTAAAAGGTCCGGTCATATGCCTAGAAGGACTGCACGTGGTGGTGTGTGAAAGGCCAATGCTACCATGTTACCAAAAAAGTAACAGCGTTAGGCTTGGGTACCAATATAGTGGATGGAACAAAAGTTCAGGTACCAATCTAGGGCAAAAAACACCATAAGTACCAATCTGGGAGAAATACCAATTTTATATTTAACCTAAAAAACTTTAAGTACCAAAGTGATAATTAAGTAGGACCTAATATTTTTTAAATAAAAGATAAGTTTTTAGTTTAAATTTATTTTACAAATTTAATATCGGAGATGAATACCCAATTCTTTCTATACATTTATTTTGAGGGGGTAATTTTACAAAAAAAAATTGTTAGTTGTATATTTGAATCTCGCCAGAAAATAGGAATGATGTTTAATAAGAATGTAAAAGTCAATTATATGAAAAAAAAGATTAGTGCAAAAATTACTCGACATTGTGGGAGGAGGATGTCAAGATTATTCTAAAAATTTCCTGATTCATCAAGTCCATGCAAATATACTGAGATAGAACTTATAGATGATGAAGATGTAGAGATAATGATCGCGCTTTATTGCTCAATTGGGAATGTGAACATTGAACCAGTTGAGTTTATTGTTGAGTAAGCAGATGTGGAGCCCATTCAAAATGTTACTCCATTAAGTCAATAATATGGAGTTCAAGACCCATGTACGGAGGTTTCGAGAGTGCCTGTCGATAGGTGATCACCTGTGCAAGGTTTTGACTTCGATATGAATGTTGGAAGGCCAGAATAGTGCAGTTATGGAGCAATATCGACATGGATCGAAAATCTACACCATGCTCCAATTGCGTATAACAACCCTAATCTGGGTCCCCATTTATAAATACATTCGATGGTGATTGAGATCGATGTAGATGGTGAATGACATAATAATGATCGTCATTCTAATCACGAAGGTGAAGATTTTAGTGACCCGGATTTGGATGAGGTCCTGGATGATATCGACGAAGAAGGCACGGAAGATAATAAAAATGTATACGCCCCTTCGGTCGGGAACCCAAATCGTGGCATTGTCATACGCAATGACCTTAAGGCCCATAAGTTGAGTGTAGATCTCGATGCGGCGTATGCACCCGAGTTCCTTAAGTACCCAAATATAATACCTTCTCACCGGTTGGTGGAAGATTCAGACTCGAAAGAGTTGTTCATAGGCCAATAATTCACAACCAAAGAGCATTGCGTATTTTCCATCAAGTGGTATAACATGAAAGTGTTAATGGAATACAAAGTCACTGTATCTAAACCAACATTATATGTTGGGGAGTGTTAGAGGTCAGCTAAAGAGTGCAACTGGCGAGTTACGAGCCGTATTTAACTAGAGGTCATAACTGCGGGAGATTCAAAAATTTCCTGGGCCTTATACATGCATTGTTGCACGTATGATACAAGACCATCGCAAACTTGATGCAAAAACTATCTGTAACTGCTTCATGCCACTAGAAAAAAACATGCCCACTATTCCTGTATCAATCCTGACTGTCGACATACAAGCATAACTCTAGTACCGAGTATCATACTGAAAAGCATGGTGGGCTAAACAGATGTCCATGGAATAGTTGTACAAAGACTGGGATGTCTTGTACAAAGAACTCCAGGGTTGGTTAGTCACGATGCAAGAGTACGTGCCAAGGACTGTCGTTGACTTGCAGCCAGTGCCTTCGTACAGCCCGAACAACCAACTACAACCAGGGAGAAGAATTTTCCACTGGTTGTTTTGGGCATTCAATCCATGCGTTTGGGTCTTTCCCCACTGCAAACCGCTTGTACAGGTTGATGGAACTTGGCTATACGAGAAATATATCAAGATCCTCCTTATTGCAGTTGCACAAGACGATAAGCGAAACATGCTACCGATATCATTTTCTATTGTGGAGTCTGAGAACATGGAATTTTGGCAATTTTTCCTAAAGAACTTGTGAAGGTATGTTGTTAGACAGGACAACATTTGCATCATTTTTGATAATCGAAGGGGCTAGTTGTCACGATTAGGCGTTTCTATGTTCCGTGGAAATCTATCTAACATTGCAATGAAGTTTCATAGGGACTTTAGGAATGCGGATTGGCTCAAACAAGTCGTGAACATGGGTAATTCTTGTTTTTTATAATTTTTTGAATACATTTACAAACTAAAATGAAACATAACATGTCTTATTAGAATGCATCTGCAGGGTATGAGCTAGAACAATATTGTTTCAGGCAAAGCTAGTGAGGCTTTAGGTTGATATGAATAATGAAATGAATTGTAATTTATAGGAGTGGTTTAGTAACATGGAGCCGTGGCAATGGGATCAAATTTTTTATAATGGGTCTTGATATGGTCATATGACCACCAACCTGGTAGAGGTCGTTAACTCCATCTTAAAGAACGCATGGCCTCTTCCAATTTCATTTGTTTTCTCAGTTATGTTTTACAAGTTGGCAACCATGATGCTAAGAATAGAGCTGAAACAAGTAAAGCAAATGGAGGCAAGACATGTGTACATCGACGAGGATAGAACGATGGTAGATGTCAATGCCTAGTGAGTGAGGTCGATGAATGTAGAACTATATTCCCAACACTTGGACACTTTCTGGGTGACAAAGTCCATTAGTCATCCAGTGGGTATCCCAGCTAGGTCTTACAAGGTTGATCTCCGAAACAGGCGGTGCGATTATGGAAGGCTCCAGACCCTTCGACACCCTTGTGCACACTTTTTTGTAGCAAATGCATACGCCTCGATATATGTTGAAAAATATATTGATGGGGTGTACACTCTAGAACACATTGTGTATTTAGGGAAACAAGTTCCCCACCCTACGAGATGTCTCGACATGGGAAATGCCTCTGCCTACATTCGAGTTGCTCCTAGACCTGGGGCTACATAAGAAGCCTAAAGGTCGCCCCCATGTCACCAGGATTCGTAGTGACATGGACTTTGGGTAGACGGTCAAACCAAAACATTATGATCTGTGTAAAATAGTTGGCCACAGTCAAAACAACTACACGCATCAAAACTATCATCCTGGGCAATTGTCACGATCAAGTGGAATATAAATTTATGCACCCCATGTTCAAATGTATCTTAAATGTTTTTATCAATTGAACCGACTTTTCCCACTTCTAAATGTCTTTTTAGCGATTAGTGCTACTTTTTAAATAAAACATTGTAGTATAAATTTGATGCTAATAAATGACCAAATCCATTCAAATTTGTTATTACATGATGCATAAAGTATGAAAATTAAAAAAAATGTACCCAATTGGGGGGTTTGATGGAGTTGCCCTTGGGGTGAACCATTGAGGTGCCCTAATTTGGCGTCAGGGTTGTTTACGAAGGTTAATGCGTTGGATCAGGTGCCTTAAGTGTAGTATTTTAGTTTATGTATACTTGTAATTTTTTCGAATATATTGGTTAATAAAGTTATTCATGAATTACATTAATACCTTTTGTATATTGTCTTTACACGATTTTTGCATGTAAAGTAAAATAGAAGCAAATATTGGCTCACCGGTTGTCTAACGTTTAAACTAATATTGTTGATGCTTCAATGCCCAATTATTTGCTTCTTTTTGCCTCTTATTAATTATGTGGACATTGTTGAAGTTTTGTTGAACATCCAAAATATTTTGTTTGCACCTGAATTGTCGCAAAACTTGATCCCTGTTGTAGCACTCAACAGTTGAAAATTTTAACATAGGTGCATTAATGCACAACACGAATGAATGAAGATAAGCCAACGGAGGAATGACAACTGCAACATCCAACGCATTATATGGCATCCAAACGAACTGCACAATTAATAACATTGTTATAGTGACATGAGTCAAATAACATTAATAAAGTAATTACATGACATGAATATAATTTTATTTTGGAAAAAAATTACCTCTTCCTCAGCGTATGCCTCAATCATCTGTTGATAGACCACGAGGCTTCGGACTTCTCGATACGGGGACAAGTAAACCATATGAAAATAAGGCAAATTTATTAGAACACATTTTCATAAAAAAAATTCTTGAATAGAGTTTTAATTTTTTTTACCTATTTACAAGTGGGAACACATGTGGTTGGTGATTCACTGAAGCCAGAAAAGGCATCTTGCACGCTGCCCAAGACTGCAGCAGTATCAAGCACCCATCTATATTGCTATTTTTCATTTGAAAACATATTCAATAAATGTCTCTTTGTATGCATAATTATTCCCTCTGTTTACCACTGTGATACATCTCTGGCTTGGTCCCTCCCAATGCACTGGTTTAATTCTCAGACTGCATACCAAAAGACGCATATATGTTCAAAGAAACTTAGTGGGTCTCACTCATTATTACTTTTTTACGAGATCTTAGAATCATTTGACTCAAGGGTTTAGGTTCTTTCTTAGACCTTGGTGAATACTTTTTTTATTTTTGTTTGGCAGATAGCAATGTGCCAACTCTACACTTAACTAACTTTTACACATTTCACCCAATTGGCAGATCATACACTTCACCCCATAATTCAAATCCCATTACACATTTTATTTGTAGAAGGTAGTTTAATGCACTCCTCAAAATGATTCTCAGTGGATGTTATTCTTGACGGATTCTCCCACATAGTCCTATACCTTCACGCCCACTTGGCGTATTAACATATGATGCCATGGCCATTGACTTTTCACAGATTTATTTAGTGATCTGCTAGTTCGATTAGCACCATAGCTCTCTCACCGAAGATTACACAAAAAAATCCCTATTTCACAATGATTTGTCTGTCCATTTAGCAATATATCAACCATACCAAAGGCTACACAACATAATTCTTCTTCGCATTAATTCATATAATAGACTCGCCTGTACTGGACTCGTACCACACCAAAGATTTTTTTACTTAGACTTTGACCGTACACACACAGGTAACACTAATTATACTCTCTAACAAAAACAAAGACACTTATCATGCTACCTTGTATTCAAACAACTTTCAATACTCATCAACCATTTATTCGAATTAGAATGATATACAGAAGTCGTTTCTAGAGACTCACCTTTACCTCGACCAAGAGCTTCTACTTCAGCAGTCCTTCCTGATCCAACAACATCAACTGCTTAAATGATCATAAGATTTCCATTAGAATCCACATTACAGACACTTTAATATTTTTTAACTACAAGCAACCCTCATGCAGGGCCTTCCTGTAACACTCTTTCCTTCTACAATCGTAACGTGCAAAGTTCTAAGACTTACCATAAGGTAGAACCATCTGCTCATTAAACAAGATCCTAGTCCAATCTTAACGAAAAAGAAGAAAAAGAGAATGTTGAGGTTAGAAAGAAGAACCTAAACATCAAGCAGATAGATAAACCATCTGAAATGTCCACTTCCCATATATATACTCTTGGTCCCCCTGATTTCCCTTCCCATACATATACTCTTCTATTGTTGTAGAATCCCAAAAACTCCTAAACAAACCCAATACAAAATCCAATTGGACAGTACTTATACAAATCAAGTGTACCATATCTTGGAGGTAACTCACATTCGGTGTGATCTTATGGACAATTAAATCTCCTACAGCTTTCTTATACGTTTGGCAGGCTCTTATTGTTCAAACAAAACTCTAGGGCATACCCCATCATAGGCGCGTACTGTCTTGGGTGCAATTTTTGAGATCAATTCTTTAGACACCGCAAATAGGCGGATGCTTTAACATTAGTTTGTGCCAATACTCTAACTCACCATCAAGCCAATAGGGTGGCAAATTATGTTACCACAGCACGCCCAATAGTTTAAATACCCACCTTACCAATCTTTTCAGATCCCTCGATTTTCAAGGTATGGCAACTCTCCCATCTTTTAAGAAATTTCATCCTCAAAACTTTTACCAACTTAGAAATCCTCATTACTATCGATGCATGGCCATTCTCCCTGGACCAGGTGTATTACACTGCTTGGTGGAATGCCCAAACATAATCATAATAGACTTCTTATTTATGACATACATTCTATGGATCTAAATTGGAACACATGTAAATATTCAATCTCGATTTGTGGATTCTAGGCTCTTGGGCAAATATTGGCAGATACTCACATGTTTTCAAATGTCCTGTAACCTCAACCTTGACGTGTCGAGCTACGATTAAACGATTTAAATAGTTGGCCTAAATTTTAAAACTTCTCATAGACGTTTGGTTCTTTCTTCATCAGAACCTTAGATTTATTTTCTGTAGAAGCTTCTTGCTTCTTTTCGTCTTCAGTTTACATTTTCTTTAGAGGTAATTTCCTTTTTTCATATTTCTTTCAAATTTTCAAAAATGGTTAGAACAAATACCCGTGGAAAAGGCCGTGGTGGTTTGCCCAGAAAAGCAAAAGTAACTGTCCTCGAAACACTGTCGTGATTTGACCTAAGGGTCCTGATGGTATCCGTTATGTACTTGCTCGCATGTAAGAATGTAACACAACCAAGAAGGAACTATCTCATCACTTAGGGACAGAGCCATCCTTCATCCCAACTTCGCCTTTGATTTTCGTTTAGTCAGAGAAGCATGCCAATAGAGTGACAACACCCTAGGATTTATTCTTCCCCTTTTTTCGCATATTTTCTTTTGCTTGGTGCTTAACGAGTACAACACTGCACCAGGGCAACTCTCCATCCTTTCTTGGTGGATTTTGGTAGCCTATTTCATTTACTATTATTTGTATAACGAGCCACTCGTTCTTAATGTTTTCCAAAAGATTTACCAATTGAAAATAAAAAGACAGGATCTTTCAGTTGGAATGGTCCATTTCAATACACACTAAGGCTTCGAGCCCATCATCCAAAATTAGGCCTCAAACCATTACCTCAAAAAGAATAAGTTCGTGAGGATCACACGTAAGCTTGAAATTGGTTTTGGCTTTCTCACTTTTTGGTCCCTACCCTCGAAGGATATTTGCCAAAAAAGCCAGCATGTTGATTCCAAGGTTTCTTGGAAACTATTTAAGCGATTAATGAAGGGCATGTCCTAGAACTAGGGGAGATTGTTAATGTCTAAAACATCTTCTAGTATTGTCTACAAAGGTTGAGCCCAAACAGTCGTCGAGCGAATGGTCTTCTACATTGGGCAGACTCCCACAGTCTTTGTTATTGATGGGACTTAGCCTTACCACACTAATAATGATTTGGCATGAATCTTAGTGGGGAAGATAAAGGAGCCTCCCTTCTTTTTCTATGGTCATTGTGGACTGCGCCCACACCATTGGAACATCATATGTCATGGTATGTCTTCCACTTCTTCTTCTAATCAGGCTAATTCTTCTGTTGATGCTACAGGGTCTACTATAAGTTCTCATACCTCTACACTCATTCCAGTAGCCAACATGGATTTCTTAACCTTATTAGACAAGGTTCTTAAGAATAAAGGTGCTACCGTTGTCCCAACAAGAACAACGACTGTTAAGAAAACTCAAAAAAGGCCAAGGGTGGAAAGAAGCACATAATGTATTGACAATAGAGATTGCCTACAACTGACTTGTCGTAAACTCAGAAAAGGGCCTGCTCTTCCGAGGGTCAACACTTCCCCAGTCCTTGCCCTCCCTCCTATACCTACCCAACTAGTAGAGTCCGCCAATTCTGCAGGCTCTCAAGTTCACGCCTTTGATCCTCCTACTACTGAAATTCCACCAAAGACAATACACCCAAACCAGCCAGAGGCTCCTTCTAGTTTCTTACCCAACAATGCTTCTATTGGCAAAGTAGATGAACTTTTCCCGTGGCGGAATTTGTTGAGGTTAGGTCCTCAACAAGTGGAAGAGGATCTTCTCTCATTCCTTTCTTCAAATTCTCAATTATATTCACCCTCGATACTGGCAATGCCCTCCCAAGCCTTAGCGGTTGAATACAGGCTTATGAGTTGGGCCTGTCGCGTGTGAATATGATATGCGAATTATGCAAATATACACGCCGAATCAAGTAATAAAGTAATGAGTCAGTATCGTTCCTATGAGGATCAAATTGAGGCACTAAAATGACGAGCTTGGAAGAAGTTGTACACTCTAGCGAATAGCCTTTGGCTCACTTACGCCGGACTTAAAAAATTTGTGAGCCAGACCGAGGATCTCAACTCTTATGTCCTAGCTTGGAAGGCCAAGTATAAGGATATAGAAGTAAGGTGCGCACAGGTGGAGGAAGAGAACAGTTGGTTGAAGGTAAGAGAGTCCTCATGGAAGGAAAAAATTCAAATCCCAACAATAAATCCACTTATCAGAGTTGGAATGTCTACGCCTATCCAATAAAGAAGCTCTAAGAAAGTACCAATAGGATACGAGGAAAAATCTGACAAAGGCTTTGCCCAAACTGAGGTCCAATCGATTCCTCCACACCTAAGTTATTGCGAGCCCTCTAAATCTGATCAAGGTGGACTTTAACTATCTTTAGAAGGTTTCTACCAAATTCCTGAAATTCAATGTTTAAAATCCTAATGGAGAAAATTGGGAAAAATTCCAGAGGGAATGGAAGTAATCAACCAACTTCTTCATTCCCACTGAACTCAAAATAGAAGAGGAGGAGAAGAACTTAGAAGTTCAATGGATTTGGAAGAAGTTTCTTGAGAACATCCCCATGTAGAAGAAGCCCCAACCAAACCAACTAACTAGCCAACTAAAGGAGGAAACTAAGGATTTTTCTGCTTAGTATACTAAATTAATCACCACGTAAAAGTCTTTAACATACCTGAGGGACTCAGCCAGGTCTGGTGTATTATGCATATAGGGCTGACTCTCACTTAACTTCCAAAAGATCGGCTAAACCAAAAGCTTTGATACCAATTAACTTGTAAGACCCTATAACCGACCCAATTTAATAGATTCAAATATAAGATGTCACAATACTTACATACTTAGAAAATTTTTACAATTTACAAAAGCCATATTGAATGTACCTCTAATCTTTATAAAATTCTTTCTAAGATAATAGGTTTGAATAATACATTTATCATTTGTCACAAACTTTCAAAGGTAAAATAAAACCTTACAACAAAGTGTTTTATAGACATATTCTTTGTGTATATTACTATTTTTCATTTGAAAACATATTATATGAATGTCCCTCTGTATGCATAATATTGCCCTTAGTCTACCACCATGGCGCAACCCTAGCTTGGTCCCTCCCAACGCACTGGTTCAATCCTCAGACCTGCATACCAAAAGACACATATAAGTTCAAAGGAAATTAATAGGTTTCGCTCATTATTACCTTTTTATAGGGTCATAGAATCATTGGACTCAAGGGTTTGGGTTATTTCTTAGACCTTAGCGAATACTTTTTTGATTCCTGGTTGGCGGATAGCTATGTGCCAACCTTTACACTTAACCACCTTTTACACATTTTTCCCAATTAGTAGATCACAGAATTCACCCCATAATTCGAGTCCCATTATACATTTTATTTGTAGAAGGTAGTTGAATGCACTCCTCATAATGATACTTAATGAATGTTATTCTTGACAAATTCTTTTACAGGACCTAATGATTATCAGAACACCAGTTACATTGTATCTTTAGATCAATCCAAACAACTAGACTTGCTTAGAAGAATATAACGTTTTAATCTAAGCAATAGAATCCAAGATAATGCCTTGGATATGCCTAGGTTTGCCACATAGATTCAAAAAACTTTCAATACTCATCGTTTACTTCTATACAGATATTTTCCTCAAAGAGATATACCTATCTACAGAGGCATCAACCATTTATTTGAATTAGAATGATATACAGAAGTCATTTCTAGAGACTCACTAAAGAATCACATTTACCTCACCTAGAGCTTCTGCATCGGCGATCCAACAGCAGCAATTGCTTAAACGATTATAAATTTCTATTAGAATCCACATTACAGACACTTTAATAATGTTTTAACCACAAGCAACTCTCATGTAGGGCCTTCCTGTAACACTCTTCCCTTCTACACTCGTAACGTGCAAAGTTGTAAAACTTACCAAAAGGCTAAACCATCTACTTATTAAACAAGATTCTAGTCCGATCTTAACAAACAAGAAGAAGAAGAGAATGTTGATGTTAGAAAGAAGAACCTGAACATCAAGTAGATAGATAAACCATTTGAAATGTCCCTTTCCCATATAAATACTCTTAGTCCCCCTAATTTCCCTGCCAAATCTAGTGTAGGTATAAGCAAATCCGACGAAGGTTTTCCTTACTATTGGCCAGTCATAGGGAGGGTCAAATCAATCTAATTGAATCCTGTTGAGAAATGGTCAACTGTGCTACTTGTGATGATTTGTTTAGTTGACTTGTTTTAGTGTACAAGCAATCTTTCACAGATCTTGCTACTCTGCTCTTACCTCTGATCTCTACTTCTGTTACTGCAGAATCCTAGTAACTCCAACCAAACTCGATACAAAATCCAATTCGGTCGTACTCATAAAAATCGAACATACCATATCTTGGTGGTAACTCACGTTCAGTGTGATCTTAAGGATAATTAAAGTCTCCTACAACTTCCTCATACGCTTGACAGTTGACAGGCTCTTACTGTTCAAATAAAAATCTGGGGCGTACCCCATCAAAGGCGCACACTATCTTGGGCACAATCTTTCTTCACTTGGAAACGTCCTACAATCAATTTCTTAGATACCGCCAATAAGCGGATGCTTTAACGCTAGTATACTCCAATACTTTAACTCACCATCAAGCCAATAGGGTGGCAGATTATGTTACCATAGCATGCCCAACATTCTACATACCTACCTTACCCATCTTCTCGGATCCATTGATTTTCAGTGTGTGACATACATCATGTGGACTTTATTATTATTTGCCTCTGGCATAAGTACCCACTATCAGTTGTAGTATATACACTCGAGCAGCACACATCTTCTCCCACTCAAAGGCACTACTTGATAAGGTTTTGAAATTTTCCTTTAACCAGGAAAATTTCAAATTGGTAAACCTAGTTTCACCATCACTTCCAAGCAACTGACAGCAGAGCACCACAGTTTTGAACATTTTACTTGAACTCGTGACCACATCACTGTTAACTAAGAGCTCGAGTTGCAATGCAAAATCTTCTAGGGTGATAATGCACTCTCCACATGGAAAATGAAATGTATGGGTCTCTAGGCGCCACTGCTCAACCATGACAGTTATTAAGTCGATCCTCAACTCAAACATCCAAATCAATGCTGCTATTCGAAATTCGATGGCATCCAAGTATGAAAAAATACGTTTGTCCAACCAGTACCTCAGACCATGGACACACACCCTCAACATGAGATACACACCCTGTCTATATTAAATTACTGCATTAGTTAAATATAACAATTAAATAAAAATGATGTGCAACTTTGTAAATGTACCTGTGAATAACAAGTAACAAATTTTTTTACTGGCACAATAATCATCATTGTTGTGTGATTGATTTCTCTAATCAAAGAAGTCATTTCGATATCTGCAAAAACAATAAAAATTTTAATCATCTACTAAACGAAAAAATATTAAAATAATTTATCGTAACCTTTATTTCTTAATTTTTTATATTATTTTAGTAATTATTTAATTTTTATATTATTTTTATTATCTTAAACATTAAATCTAAAAAATATTATTACAAACTAAAAATAATATATTAAAACTATATTAATCTATCCTTACA
>CM025245.1:29099285-29113066 GCA_013677275.1 Gossypium schwendimanii
TGGTTACTTTTAAAAGTTATGTAACAACGTTTTTCACATTTTTATACATTTCATTTTAAATTTTGACACATAAAATTTGACGCGTCGTTTAATGGTTAAATTAACATTTTTAATAATGGAAGAACCTAATTGATATAACTTTTATAGTTTGGGATGTAATTAGAATGCTATGAATGATCAAATTTGAATGAGAGCCATAATTTAGGGATGCCTAATACAATTATCATTTTTAATTTAATATTTATTAATTATATACATTTTTTGCTATCACATATGCTCTTTATATTTACATTATAGTATAAGATATAAAAGAAAAATATATATTATAAACTTAAAAATGAGGAAAAATTAAGCTTTGAGTTTTAAAAGTTGAGTTTTGTTCATATTTTAAATCGGTTTAACTTTTTTAAGTAAATTTAGTTTTTTAGATTTAATATTTTTATCTAAACTCTAAATCAATTTTTATTCTTGAATAAAACATACTTAAAAAGTTAAATAATGTGTTTTTTAGGCCTTATCCTAAAGAGTTAAGTCATAATTATATAAATTTAATAAAAGCTAAATGACATTTTAGTGTGTTTTATAAAACTCTTTTAAATATACGATGAAATAGCAAAAATGTATTTTTTTTTTGGCTTGTCTAAATAATTTAAATAAAAATTATAAAAAAGTTTATGGCCTTGTTTAGCAATTGGTTGACAGTTAATAGTTGATATTTGTAAAATAATAAATAAAAGTATGACACATTTTATTGTTAAGTATTTATCTGTTTATAATACTTTTATCTTTATTGGGTGAAATTATTGAAATAAAACGCTATTACCAAGGAATTAAAACATTCATTATGGAAATTAATTAGTAAATATTTTTGAAAATTTAAATAAACAAATTTCTTAAGTTCCTTATTTGCAACTATTAACCATGTGGATATTTATAAATATTACTAGTATATCAATATAATTGTAAACTATATTCTTAGTGATAATTATGTCATGTTCTTAGTATGGAAATTAGTGATAATTATTTCACACTTAGAATAAATTTGTCAAGTAGCATTTTTCAAATAATATAAAGTTGCATAAGAAATCATTTACACAAGTAAATTGAAAATAAATTATGAGTACATAAATATTTAAGGTTGAATGGGCTCGATTGAAAATTTCTCAAGGCAATGTTGATTTTTGTAGATTCACGGTGGAGGTTTTATTTCTATTTTTATTTTTTGAGATTACTTTGGACTTTGGAGGTAAAAGTGAAAATGGAAGAATGAAGGCTGTTGATATCTTGGCACCCCTATTAGGTTTGAGAGCATGTGGCAAAGGGAGAAAATTTTTAGCAAGCATGGTCAGATATGTGATTCCACATATCTCATTCCTAATCAACTGTTGAAAAAAGTTGTTCATCTTAGCACTTTTTGTTTTGGAGGTTTTAGCTCAGCAAGTTCTTGCAAACCCTCATTCACCAAATACTACAATTAGAGAGTTTGATTACCCAATCCTCCATTTATGCCCAAATCAACGAAAAAAAGGCTCAAAACATTGTTTACCAAACACCTAAATTTGACACAATGTATAATTTATAGTATAATAAGTTTCTAAGTATCATTTCAAAAAAATATGATTCTAAATTTTTTTATTTATAATTTATAATTTGATATAATAATTTTTTAGGGAGATATAATAAATTTAATAATATATCGTTTAGAATTTCTTCAAAATATTGACTTAATTATCTCCGTTATAATTATTAATTTATGCATTCATACTTTCTTATTGTGTATTTTATGCATTCATAATAAATTTAATAATATATCGTTTAGAATTTTCTATTTTGTGTATTTTATGTAATTTTAATCGATTCTATATTTAGTTTAATTATTTTAGTTAGATTAAATATATTTTTAACATTAAAATTTTATATATACAACAATATTAGCTTTGATATTTAAAAACTTATATTTATTTGGTTAAAAGAATCTATATAAATATATATAAAAGGACTTTCCTCATGCTGATGTCACAAGGCTAAAACTTTAGTATGACAAACCGCGCAACGTTAGATAATTTATTTTCTCCAAATTCACTTAAGTAAGCTTAACACTCAAATGACGAGAATTCAGAAAGGGAATTCTCTAAGGCATGGAAATAAAGATGAAGCAAACTCAAAGACAAAGAAGCAATGAAGAACCGAATAAGCCACAAGAAAGAAATACATACAAGGTGTTTGAGTAAATGTTCTCAAATATATTCAATAACTACGAATGGAATGATTACAAATGAGGCGAAATGCCTCTATTTATAGTTGAGCCCCTCCAGATCCAACAGTAGAGTTTAAAATACATTGACAGTCAAGATTAGAGTCTATCTATAAGATGAGAGTCCTAAGAGATTTAAACTCTATACAATATTATCTTTTAAGATTAAAAATATTTAACATGGTAAAATATAAGTCGCTTTCCATATTCAATAGGCTATGTAGATAGGCCTTCAATCTCTCTAAGTAGCGAGCCAGTCCTGTTTGGCCAAATGAACCCTTGTGAACAAGTTGGATAATCCAAACATGCCTTGGATGCGGGCTCCCTTGCACAACCTGTAACATTCTCCCCCACTTGTTGTTATGACACCCTTATTGCATCCTCGGAATGGAGCTGGTCTATCTTGTCTTGGAACTACTATAAAGCCTCGGCAGGTTCACAACAAGTTTCACTGTCAGGAAGTCCCTTCCATTGAACAAAGTACTCATGCCTCGACCTATAGTACTTTCGTCTAATCACTCAGTTTACCATGGTGCATTCAACTTCATGATCATAGAAGACCTTTACCACCATTGGTGCTTGTTCAGACTTGCTTCGATTTGGATCCTCTTGATCGTCATGGAAAGACTTAAGCATACTGACATGGAACATTAGATGAATCTTGAGTTTTGCTGACAAATCAAGTTTGTAAGTCACCTTGCCTACCTTCTTCAGAACTTTAAAAAGTCTCTCATACTTTTGTACAAGCCCCTTGTGCAAGCTAGTGGGGTGTAAAATCAAGTGTCATTTAACAAGGACTGAGTCACCAACCTAAAACTGCACATCCCTGTGATTCTAATCAACCCATTTGTTGTGTTTACTTGCCTTGTGTAGGAAAGCTCTAGATAAGTCGTTCTGCTCTTTCCAGTCTTTAGCAAATTGATAAGCTACTAGATATGGTATTGTATAATGGGTCTATAACACCCCTTACCCAACCCGATCGTCGAGTCCGAGCAACAGAGTGCCACATTCGTTTTCAGAGTAACTATCGACAAATTCATAGTAAAAACATAATTTACTTCATCAATCATGCAATCAATTAATAATAAAACATAGAATAACATGAATAGTATTTTTTGAGTCTTATACGAGTATACGGATGCTTTAAAGTCAACCCGAGATACAATGAGGACCTTTTTGCAACACTTTTAAAATTTTATATCAAATATTTTATAAATAAATAATTCAAAAATTAAATCATATCATAAACACCTAGATATTATGATACAAAACTAAATCTATGTTTTAATTGTAACACCCTATACCCAACTTGGTCGCCAAGCCCAAATATAAGATATCACATCACCGTCTTAAGTCATATACATCAAGTAGAAAGCTCATTGTAAACAAAACGTCCATCATTTTATTGTTCGTAAAGGTTTTAAGTCTTCCAATCAGTTAACTATCGTTATTATATGCAAATCACTTGTTAATCAATCTTACATACAGTTAGAAACATGCATAAGGGCCATTTCGAAAAAATTCAGGAAAACGTCCGTAGGTATTGATATTGACATTAACTGGTATGGATACCACTTGGAAAAATGATATCAAATGAGCATTCTGTTTCTCGGCCAAATTCTCATTTGTCGAAAATTATCGGTACTCGCTATAAATTATCAATACTTTAATCTTGAGTATCGATACTCGAGAAAAGGTATTGATACCAAATCCCTATTCTGTTTCCTTGTAAGTTTTAATTCACAGAGGTGTCAATTTTTAAAGCCAACTATCATACTTCTGCTTTTGAAGCTAAAAATGCAACATAAAAGAGCAAATAATTCCTCTGAAATAGTTCTTAGGTAACATGCATCAAGTACTTTATTTATTTCATCATTCAACGATTAAATTTAATAGTCCAAAACATCAATCATCCAAGCAAGATTTGTCATGCCAACATCAATGTCTATTATTCTAGCATAATAATGACATGAAAATCTTATAAGCTAAATCAAAATGTTTAAAAGTCAATAACCCAAAATATTCCTACCACATTGCATGTTTCTCCAATATGAATATAAATAATAGAGCACCTACGATAAACAACCAGTCTTCCTTGGATCACTCCCTCGGAATCCACATCGCCCACACCGTGACGTCACTAATCTGCATATGTTGAATGAGTGGGTGAGCTTTAACAAGCTCAGTGAATGCAAAGAATTTCCACAATGTAAACATAACATCATGCAACACAACCAATCATTTACTCACAAGTACCTTATTCCTAAGTGTAACATCATATAGAACTAAGTCATGTATCATCTAATAGTTCATTCTCACAATGCATACATACTTATTCAAGCATAGAACATATTCCACATGATTACATAATATATGATAAACTATGATAAGATGGAACTTGGATTATGAAACATGTAGAGAGCTCTATCATCACACATTGGATGCATGTATCTCCATTACACCACATAGACTCATAGAGTCAAACATGTCCCAAAAAGCGAAGCATAAAGCTAACACTCTCCTTATTTCCCCTCACATGTCCCGTTGAATGGAGCTTGGCTCACATTCCCTTATCCCTCCAAACATGTCCCAGAGCCTCAATACCCAAAACCACTATACTTATAAATGAGTACTCACAATCCTATGGCATGCCAACTATATCCAATGGTTCCAAAATCACAAGGCCAAAATATCCAAAACAACACATATTAGTTACTGTTTATCCATGCACGAGCACTGTCGAATAGCATATTATGCAAAACACTATCATAGTCATTTAGCATATAAATTGCATGTATATAAAGGCACTTCATTCAATAGTCACTATATCTACATACCACCTTTCGTACACAATACATAACCATAAAATCACAAGATAATTATGGATTCAAGGAAACTTACACTAAAAACTTAGAGTAGGGGTTTAGGCTACAACTAAATTCCCTAATAACACATGACTCGTGTTTACGAGTAGCAATTCCATACACTCACCACTTTATACTTCCCTAACGCTTTCCTAGCTCGTAGCAAGCTCTAACAAATCCGAAGCTTTACACACATAAAGCATACAATAAACACAGTCAAATAATAACCAAGAATTTACTCAAACCAACTAACACACAAGCTTTAAGCTAGTTCCCATGTAACTTAAACTATTAACTTAACAAACGTTAAATATTAGTATCTCGATCTATACTCAAAATTTTTGCCTAAAATTGGTTCTGTTCATCTAATTATTCATCTATGCCTAATTCACAACCTTCAAATTAGACAAATCTACTCAATTCATGGTATTGACATTTTTAGACATCTTATAAGCAATTTTCAAAAAATTCATTTAAATATGAAAAATCCATAACGGAACTTCAAGATAAGTTTAAAAACCTTCTAATCATGCTAAAAAAAATGAAAAACACTTTGAAACCAAGTTTTGACTCAAATTCCCGAAATCTACCATTAATGGCTCGATTTTTGACTTTTATTTAAAACATGAGATTTGAGGGCTAATAATTCAGTTTTAAAGTCTAAATAACATTAAAAACCAATGGATACATGAATAATTACCTTTTTGTTTTAAAGAATGAATGAGTTTTGACATAAATCTAAAAAACCCATGTTTGGAAAAGATGATGAAGTCTATGGAGTTTTGGGTGTTTTTCTTGAAGATTTATGATGGTAAATGAATTGGGAATGATGGGAAATCAAGGTATTGTGGTTTTGGAATAAAAAATCGATTGAAATAGTAAGGGAAAAGCAAGGGGTGGCAAGCACAATGAAGTGGAAAAGAAACCGACGTGAAAACATGTTGATGGGGAAGAAATAGGTTCAATTTTATAAACTGGTTAAATTGCCACATAAATGCTCACTGTTTTGACATTGTTACAAATTAGTCATTTCTCTAAAATTAGGGGTTTCTAGAACACTTTTTCAAAAAATTGATTTGATAGCTAAGATGTCATAGTCGAAAACATTATCGAGTACCAACCTTATGAAATTCCGAGTTCATATAGGCCAAAATTCCTAAAATATCCCTAAAACTTCTAAGCCCTATTTTGGGGTGTGACATTAATTGAGCTTACGGAAGCTCTTTTACTGACCTATAACACCCCTATACTCAATCCAACCTTTAGGACCCAATATAGGACTACTACATTTGGTGCCAAAGTGATCTTGGCTGAACACTAAGTAATTTTAAACATTTAACTATAGTATTTAACTTATTTAGCTCAATAATATAATTTTGAATGTTTGGGGTCATTATCGGTTAATCCTTTACATTTGAAAATAATTTCAAATATGGTTTTTAATCAAAATAGGGGGCAAGTATAGGTACTAGAACATCATTTGTCCAAATTTTCATTTCAACAATTTTTGAGTCTATAAACATCCTTTGTGTCCAGTTAGCCATTGATGCTTATTTTTAACTAAATTTGAATATCATTTATCCAATTTACATTTTTTATCCCTATTAACCTGACTCAGACTCGGACAGATACACGAATCCAACCAATCAAACTAGTTTGGCACCCAGTGCCTCATCGAACAATGCCGAAGTAAATAGTTTACGCCCAACGCTCATCAATGTGTCCTCATCGGTATAACCGAATTGATTTAACACCTAGTGCCTCATCAACACGTATTTGAAGTAACCTTGAACTCTTCCTATCTTATGACATGCCAACTATATCCGACTTTGCCTGAACAGACAATAGGATAGCAATTTACTCAATTTCATTTATAAGCCAATTTCTTAAGTTAATGCTATCATTTCATCAACCAATTATCAATTTGTATGCACAAAATTGTAATTCATCTTAACATAACGTCAATTTTGCAATTACACCAATATACAATATTTCTAAATTTATTCAATTTAGTCCTCTATCTCGAAGATCACACATAATTATATCAATTTGGTTCAATTAAACTAATCAATCTCATATTGCAATTCATTACATTCAATTTATCAGTCAATTTGTCATTCTTTTATGATTTAGCCCATATCCCACATTTTTGTACTGAATCGTAAATAATCAAAATTTCAATTAAACATAATTACAATTATAATTTTAGACACATAAAAATTTAACAAAAATATACCATATGAACTTACCTGGTCAATACAACAACAAACAATTCTCTAAGAACTAATCAGCAAATTTTGTCATTTCCTCGATTATCATCGATTTGGTGTAATTTCTAGTCTATTCAATAATTCAATTCAATTTATCAATTCCAAACCTTTTGTTTCATCCTATTATAAGCATTTATTAGCTCAATTACATTACTCTAATGCCCCTAAAGTTTTGCATTTTATTCAATTTAGTCCATAAAACTGAAATTACCAAAACTTCCAAAATTGAGCTTTCATTTTGAAATCGATCTCAATTTCATCCTTCTATAGCCATATATTATCTATAATTACAGAAATTTCATGTCAATTTCAAAATATTTACACTTTAGTCCGTATGTTCAAAATTAACAGTTTTAACTTTACAAATTAGTCACTATTTATATCGAAGCTTAAAATCTAACCATTTAACACCAATCCCATCAAATATTCAACTATGAAAACTTTTAAAAACTTTAACAATTTCACAAATTAGTACACGAGCTAGCTAAATCAAGATCCCAAGAACTCAAAAACATAAGAATGATAAGAAACAGACTTGAAATTGCTTACTAATTGAGAGGCCAAAGTTAAAACGCTTAAACCATCTCTTCTTCCTTTTTGTTTCGTATGAATTAAAAAGATTGATAAGAAAATGGCTTTCTTTTCTTTTAACTTTAACATATATAGTTAATAAAATTATTATTTAATTAAATTTAATTAACAAGATTAGTTGATGAAAACTTAAATCCACCACTGTTTGGCATATAGAAGTTGGTACAATTGCTCAATTGGACCCTCAATTAACTAAAATCCATATTGATTAATTTTTATCACTTTTAAAATTTAGTCATTGTACCTTAATTAGTCACCAATTCGACGAAATTACCAATCTAAAATTCAATTAACCTATATAATAACTCCATAAATATTTAATAAAAATATTTATGGACTCGATTTATAGAAACGAGGTCCCGCTACCTCATTTTTTAATACCACTGACTTTAGGGTTAATACACTTGTACCATAACTAACTATCCAATTACCAAATTCGTAAGACTAAAATTCAATATAATATTATAATTGACTTGTAAATATTAATTAATAACATTTACGGACTCGATCATTGGAAAATGGGGTTTCAAAACCATTATTTCTGACACCACTGGCTTTCAGGTCGTTATAGGGTCACAACAGTGTTGGGTGTGATGGTTGTTGCCCCATCACTATTTTGAATGGACTCCAATTCATGGCCTTACTCTGCTGCAGGTTCTAAGAAAATTTGGCCACATCTAACAACTTTGGCCAATCCCTCTGTGTGGCACTCACATAATGTTGAAGATAAGTCTCCAATAAAGCATTTACTCTCTCAGTTTGTCAATCAATTTTTGGATGGATGCTAGTGGAAAAGTTCAAGTTTGACCTTAATAACTTGAATAACTCTTTCCAAAATCGACCTATAAATCGTCCGTCTCAATCACTAACAATAGACTGTGAGACTCTTCAATATTTTAGCACATGTCTAAGGAACAAATGAGTTGTTATAAAGAATGAGGCGGATGAATACGGAAGTGGATCGTAAAGTTTGTTCAAATCACGGATTTGACTTAGGGCTTTAGAAGATAAAAAAGAAACTAGGATTTGAAACAACCGAAAACAAAAATGAATCCAAGCCAGATAATAAATCAAATAAAACAATTGAACTAAATAAACGAAGATAAGTAAAATAGAACAATAGAACAATAAAGAAGAAAATTAAGGAAAGTAGATGGAAAAGATGGAATGTGGCGTGTCGAAGTCCTAAGGAGCCTTGGAAACAAGATGAATCCACAACCCCTTTCAAGCGACTTTAGTTTTCCCTCCAAGAAAAAAACTTGGCAATAAAAATTTTGAAGATGATTCCCACTATTTGAAAAGATTATTAAAACTCTTCTAAAAGAAACTTAAGAGAAATTATTAAAAAGGAAACTAAAAAAGAAGTTGAATAATAATGAATTGAATGGTTTGTGTATAAAGCAAAGGCCTATATATAGGCTAGCTAAATAAATCTAAATAAAACTCTTAAGTATACTAGAACTCTAATTAATCTAAACAAGAAGTAGTTTTACTAAACTTTCTTGTTGACATAAAACTCTTAAATAACTTAAACTACTTAATAATTATAAAAAAAATTAGAATAATAAAATAATAAGAGCTGATAAATAAAATATTGAGCTCATATATAATAAAAATTAAGCCTACAACCCTAACCCAATATGATTTAAACTCGAATTAAAAGTCCAAAACTCATAATTCCCGTCATAATCTCGTTTAGGAATTTTACTCGCGCAGTCTTCATTAAAATGATCATAACTTGAGGTCCCAAGCTAAAAATCAAGTGATTCAAAGTTTGTTTCGAAGCTAAAAGAGAGATATTCGAACACTATGAAGACAACTCAACCCCAAAATACCTGGATCCTATCCAAAAAGTCATCGCAAGTTTGCTAATTTCCCAAACTTGAAAATTGGTAGCTTTGGTGAATGGAATTTAATAAATTTCACCCCATCCGTGCATGTATCAAGTTGTCTCCTTAGCAAGGCACTCATTGGTTGCTGGAATGAAGGTTCCATACTTGGAAAATCTATCAACCATAACAATAATACTCGCAACCCATCATATTTAGGCAAACTAAGAATAAAGTCCATAGTTACACTCTCTTATGGATCTTTTGAAATGGGTAAAGGCTGCAATAAACCAGCCGAAGCTTTTCACCTCTACCTTGTCTTGCTGGCATACTAGATAAGTTTTCACATAGGTCTCAACATCATTACACATGTGAGGCCAATAATAACAGTCCTCCAAAAAAGTCAATGTGCAATCCATACCTAGTTGGCCAACCCTTCTCGAATCATGACATTTTTTCATGATTTCCTTGCACAAATTCTCATATTGAGGTACATAAAGACGATGCATTTAAGTGAACAAAAAATCCCCCTCAAGCCAAAATCACCTCGTTTTCCCCTCTTCGACAAGCTCGATCAAAGTTTTGGTTATGGGATCATGGGACAATCCCTCTCTAATGTGATCCAATAGAGTACTATCAGGCTGACTGATTGTTGCAAACTCTACTTTTCGGCTCAATGCATCAGCCACTACGTTGGCTTTCCCTGGCTTATACTCCATGATGAAATCAAATTTTGCCATGAAAGCTTGCTAATGAGCTTGCTTGGGAGACAACTTTTTCTGAGTTAGAAAATAACTATTTGCAACATTATCTATACATACCATGTGTTCAAATAATGCACCACTGCTGTCATCTCTTTCTCTTGAATTATGTATCGTTGCTCAATATCATTAAGCTTTTGACTTTCAAAAGCAATCAAATGTCTATGCATTAGTGCTTCCTCAGTTACATAGTTTGATGCATCCGTATGTACCTCATACGGTTTAGAATAATCCAGCAAGGCAAGCACGAGCTCCTTGGTTATTACTTGTTTCACTTGGTCAAAGGCTTTTTGGCATTGCAGACCCTAATCCCACATCTTATCCTTCTTCAATAAATCTATCAAGGGTGTGATGATTCTAGAGTAGCATTCAATGAAGCGTCGATAATAGTTCACCAACCCAAGGAAAGATCATAAATCTGTTACCTTGGTTGGTGGCTTCCAATTAATAATAGCCCAAATTTTACCCTTATCCATCCGGATTCTACCACCTCCTACAATGTAGCCTAAGAACGATACCTCGCGCTAAGCAAATGAGCATTTTTCCTCCTTGACATAAAGCTCATTCTCTCGCAAGGCTTAGAACACTTTCTTCAAATGCTCTACATGCTTTTTAAGTGAATTATTGTACACCATAATGTGGTCAAGATAAACAACCACAAAACAACCTACAAAAGGTTGAAGTACCTTATTCATCAAGGTAAAAAATGTCACTAAGGCATTAGTCAATCTAAAGGGCATAATAAGGAACTCATACGAGCTATAAAGTATCACACAAGCTGTCTTTGGCTTATCCCCTTAAGCTACTCTGACTTGGTGGTGCCCTGATCGCAAATCTAACTTGGTAAACCACCTTGCGCTACCAAATTGATCAAACAAATTTGTAATAAGTGGAATTGGGTACCTGTTCTTCACAGTGATATTGATCAATGCTCGTTAATCTATGCACAATCTCAAGGACCCATCATGCTTTCTTTAGAACAAAACTGGTGCACCATCCAAGACTTTAGATAGTCTAATGAACTTAACATATAAAAGCTCATTCACCTATTTCTGCAACTCTTCTAACTCTGGTGGAGACATTTGATATGGGGCCCTAGCCGGTGGCTCAGTATTAGGCATTAACTCAATCTTTTGATTCACCTCCCTCTTAGCTGGTAACTTTTTGGGAAACTCGGTAAGCATCACATCTTAAAAAAATTGTAATAATTGTATCACCTCTTTCGAAATCTCATTAATGGGATCAATAAACTCATCAACTTTCAAGGTTTTTAAGTAGGATGTTTCATATTTACGTACCCCCTTAGCAGACTAGATTGCTGGTAGTACTTTGGCCTCCATACCCTCATCCCGTTTAATTGGCAACACACATTGATGACACAAATTCAAGATACACATATAATTAACAAAAGGAATAAGAAACACATTAATTTAGTAAAGGAAATTTAATCCAACCACAAAGTCATAATCATCAAGTGGTATTACCTTAATAGTTTCCTTACCTGTCCAACTTCCAAGTTGAAGTTAAATTCCTTTTGCAATACTCTTTGTTGAAATGTTTTTCAAATTCATTGTCTTGATCCAACCCGATACCTTCTCAATCTTAAGACCAAGTTTCTAAGCAATCTCTTCAGACATGAACAAATCTGATGCACTTGTGCCAACAAAAGCATTCAACCCTTTGTCAACCATAATGATGTCTACAATAATCGACCCCTTTCTCTTACGACCTTTCTTGGCTTTGACACCACTCAATATCAAACTAAGCTTCAATAGTGCTTTTTTTGGCTTACCATCCCCTTTTATGACAGAAAACATAGATTATTTCAGACAATCATTTACCATATGCAAGCATCAATCTTATGGCTTGGTGTCGCACTTAACACCCTTTTACCCACAACGGCTCTGTACGAGCTCTCCCTCGAGCTCTTCAATTTTTGTGTTCAAAGCTGTCATTGTGGCTTCATTTTCTTCCTTCATAGCTATCATCCTAGCTTTAAGATCCTCATCCTTTTCAATCAACTTACCTATGGCGATATTGAGGAGCGCTTGCAATGCATCCATATTGGAACTAAGGACCTTCTCCACATATTCCTTAACTTGTTCTTTCATCGAGTTCGGCTCATCGATGCGTCCTTCAATTACCTCGAGTGTTTCCTTTACATCACCCATGGATTCCTTGAGATTGACTAATCGACTTTCCAAAGCCAATAGCATATCCTTCGATCTACTAGCTTTCCTACCCCTTCCACGGGTCTCTCTAGGCTTAGCCTGATCATCTACTCCTTTCGTCATCTCAATCGGGGCCTTTGAACCTTGGCTTGAATACCAACTGTCATAGGTTTAGTACTTTAGTTTAGAAAACTGCAACCTCGGGCGATTTCTTTGCTTCAAATCTACCTAAGTTAGCCTAACTCTTGAAAGATGAGAATTCACTAAGGGAATTCTCTAAGGCACCGAAATAAAACGGAAGCACACTCAATGACAAGAAGTAACGAAAGAACTAAATAAGCCACAAGAAAACAATGCACACAAGGTATTTGAGTAAATGCTCTCAAATATATTCAATAACTATGAATGAAATGATTACAAATAAGGGCGAATGCCTCTATTTATAGTTGAGTTCCCCTAGACCCAACAACATAGTTTAAACTATATCAACAGTCGAGATCAAAGCCTATCTACAATATGAGAGTCCTAAGGGATTTAAAGTCTATACAATCTTAACCCCTAGGATTACAAATGTTCACCATGGTAAAATATAAGTTACTTTCCATATTCACCGGGCTATGTAGATAGGCCTTCAATCTCTCCAAGTAGTGGGTCAAATGGCCCTTTGTGAACAAGATGGATAATCCAAGTCTGCCTTGGTCGCAAGCTCCTTTGCGTGGGACCTGTGATATTGACACGTGGAATAACATCCTTTTTCATTTTATAGAAAATGGTAAATTTTTAGTTTTAGTCCTTATGTTACACTCAAATTTTAGATTATATGATAATGGTCAAATTTCAATTTTGATCCCTATTATTGATTAGCCCAAATACTTTGTACCTCAATTTGGTACCTCAATTTTTTACAATGTTATTGATTAGCTCAAATACTTTGTTTTGATTAAAATGCTTATTTAACTTTTAAGAGTTATTAATACAATTAAAACTATTTGTTAAATTTCAGTCCATTGTGTTACATGACAACTAAGTGAGTTGCTTTTT
>CM025245.1:29176885-29188433 GCA_013677275.1 Gossypium schwendimanii
TTTTTTTTTTTTTTTTAAAAAGTGACCATAATTTGCATAATTTCTAGACAGGAAAATAGATTATTGAGAAGAGGCCTCAAATGATTCAAAGCATAATGAGTGCAATCCAAAGAATATATTTTTTAATAGCAGGTGAAAATTTATGTAAGTCCCATTTCTTTATTCTCCTGTGGTCTACAAAAAGCAATGAAGTTTCGAGTGAAAGAACCAGGGAAAATATTAGAAAGCTTCCTATGGTTGTTATTCATTACTATCCTATTCTTCCGTCTTTGAAGATTCTGAATCAACAGCTAAGTTGGAGGTTTCACCGGAGAGACCTGTCTCATTCTCGCGGCCTTCCACAAATATCTCATCAGAAATCTCACCATCTTCAGACGCTGCTTCCTGCTGCTGTAGGCTCCAGTACATGATGCTGGCTGTCAATGTAAGCATCATTTTCTGGTTCACCTGTTATCAAGGTCAGAAGTTACATTAATGTCTGATTTAATCCAATTTAAGCATGAGGTATATATATATATATATATAAAAAGAAGTGGAAAACTATATATACCTCAAAACTTAATGTAAAGCACAAGCAAAAAAAAAAACAGACGCACATTATGGCAAATCATCAGAAAAGATATAGAGGAGGGATTATGGATATTGAATTTGGGAAATAATTACCTCTATGACATCCTCGGGTAACAAGAAAATGGAGCATCCAAGCTTCCGAGCAACACTGATTATATAAGTTGCATTCAACTTCTTATCTTCATCTGCAATGTCAATGACAAACAATACATATCTTTTATTTGATTTTATGTCATACATAGTATCCTCTATTAATTTGTAAGCGAACAAAGTTTCCCATGTAAAGCTCCTCAATAAAATCACCACAATGATTTAGAAATATCTACTGAGAATTAAAGATTTAAGATTCAAAGCAAGATTAATGAGTTCTCAGAAGTAAACAAAAAGAGCTGGCTTGGCAGGTTTATATATATTGCTGAAGTGCCATATAACATTATGGTCAGCTCAGGTAGGTTTCGAGGGAAAAGAACACATAAGTATAATAATGAAAGAACACCATACCAGTTTCTCCCTTGGTAACAAGACCCCAGTTAACGACCCTTGGTTCCACTGCACTGAGAAGCTCGAGGAAGAATATACCACTGGAAAGGCTTTTATCCTAAGAGGAATAATAGTTCAATAAAAACCAGAGTGTCCGTCTATGTGTTACAATCAAAATTTTTGAGACACAAATTTCATTTTTTTTGTGGCTTATGTACCTTGAAGCTCTCCATTTGAGAGGTTCTACCTGCTTTCTTTACTTTATTGTTAGCCCAGTTCAGAATATCAGCATCTGTAATTTCTTTACCTTGGGAGTGAGTTCTCAAGTTTTTAAGGAGTTGTAGCATTGAAAACCTCATCAGTTGCCACAAAAATGCTGCATGTGAGGTAAAGCAAAACAAGAAACATGAGAAGAAATATAGAGCAGGGAGCCATTTCAAGATTTACTAATATGTGTGCCTCTTAGAAAAGCAAACGGCTATAAAATCATATCCCCCAACCCAAAGTTTCTTGGAATATGCATCCATTTAAAAGCTGATAGGAATGATAAAAAGTAGCAATGTAGAAATCAAAATAACAGCCTCAACTTTACCAAAGAAAGAGAAGAGTAGCCCTCATTCACACTAAAGCAACATATAAAAGTTATAAATAAAGGTCTTGAACTGGCCACCCTATGGAAAAATGTAATATGGAAGATACTACCTATTATAAGTTTCTTGTTTCCAGCCACAATATCATTGCCAGCTACATTGACAAGTGAGAAATTTAAATTCCTGCCAATCTGTATCACTTGATTGCAATTCTCAACCTGTTTAAATGGCATCTTTATAGGAGGCTTATTTGCCTGCTTCCAGTTAACTGTTCCAGGAAAAATTTTATCCACAATTTCCAACATAACATACCTGCAGCCACGAAAGGGTGGACACCAAACAAGACTCAACAACCGCTTGATACTGCTCAGAGAGCCAAAATTTTACAAGAGAAAAGAGCACGATACCCGTTTCTAACATCTTCAAAAACATTGTTGACATATGTAGTAGCTCCAAGACTGTTCATCCAAAAGCGAAAGCATCTCTCTTCACGAGACGTTTCTGCATCATCCGTCATCATCTCAGCAAAGGTTGTCGTTTTGCTGTCAGTTAAACCATTCCTGCAAGAGAAACCATACACTAGTTAAACTATTTCGTACAATCATGAGCACATGTCCCCAAGGGAATAAGCCAGTGCTTAGAGCTTGAAATTCCAACTTTGAGGTCTCAGGACTGAATACTGAGATAAAATGGGTGAAATTTATGGGCTGAGAGAGCGCTACCTGGTTTTGTTTTAAACCATGTAATCAATACAAATAAAAATCACAATAGTGAGTACATGATTGAGTCAGCTTTTCCCACATGCAAATAAGAAATAAACCAGACAATATACACTATGAGATAACCAAGTATTGGTAGAAAAAGTAGTCAAGAATTGAATGAAATTGAACAGGGAAAAGCTAATATAAATTATTATAGAAACTTAGCTGAGTCTTAAGGAAAAAAGACATTATTTCTCACCTGTGATGGAATATTTGAGCTACAAATGCAAGATTAAGATTTGGTGAGCCCTCGACAATGTCCTTAGGAGTGAGATATCTTTTGCAATCCAATTTCTCTGCCATCTCAAGAACCTTGTTTGCTCTTTCTGTTGGATCCTTTGCATCCAAAGTTGAATGCGTACTGTGTTCAGGAGCAAGTGCATTAAGCAGGTGTGCATATGCTTCTCCATCCTACAAATAAATAGGTTTTATGATACATCAGTTACTCTAGAAAACTGAAAGTAGTATAGACAAGAGGCAATGTATTACTTCACACATTAAGAACTATTGGTTATTTGATTATATGCAACCATGAATCAAATGGTTTTCCATATTGTTTGTGAATATGAGGATATACTGAAGTTTAAAGACACTGAAAGACATTTAAAAATCCTGCGATTGTTTCACATTTTCATGGAACTTAAGGACCATATGTAAAGATTAATGCAGCACTGAAGACCATGATAATAATTACCTTTTGTAGATAAAATTGGCATGAAACAAGTAGAATTTATCAAAATCAATGAGTTTTCTCACCTTCAAATCTGTAGAGAAGTTTGTAACCTGCTTTTGGTATCCAGCTTTCTTCAGATGAAAATTCATCCATTTCAGTAAAACCTTCTCAGGTGCTAAACTCAAAAGCTCTTCCACCTCCTACAAAATTTATACAAAAGGTGAACTGAATTAGTTTCCAACTGCAAAATGGAGATTATCTGGTACCTGATATCATCAAGACACAAAGGGGGCAAAACCAATTAACAGTCTCCAACCTGGCTATCATCCACCAGTTCTACAAGTTGAGGAGTTTTCTTCAGATTGAGATCAGCTAGTAGTTGAATCTGATGTCACAGCCATGAAAACATTACTAACAATATAAATATGGTTGAAGGAAACTGATATGATCAGTAAGGTTTCCATGAGTCTACAAATTACAAACTCAAAATAAATGAGTTCAAAGGAAGCTTCAATTGGATACCTTAATAATTTGAGAAATCAATCCAAGTACCAGGTGGGGCTAGAAAATAAAAACACCAAAAAGAAGAAGAAGAAGAAGAAGAAAAGATGATAGGAAGAGTTAAAATATTGTACAAATTATACTAAAAAGCGTGTATAACACCTAAATTGGTATTGGGAAGGAGCATTACGTACTCTTGCTTCAACAAGGTCTTGTGTGCCAATGTTAACCACGGTGCAACCAATAGCTTTTGCAGAATTAAGGCAAAGAGTATGATTCTCATTCCTCTCCCAGGGATTAAGAACCTTTTTTGTGTTAATAGCTCGCTCATCGATGGTCCCAGGAACAGCTACATTGATAAGCTTGCTGCATGAAAGAAACTAAAAGTGTCAACAAACATCAAATCAGGATTCAATAAGAAGGACTAAAGCAAAGTCAAGTCCAGTGAACCAACCAAAGAAGGACTCCATCTTTCGCAAGATCAAATAAAGCGTCTGTGGCTGGATCAATTGGAAGAAAATCTTTCAAGAATTTATCTTCTGCCAGATAGTTATTGATATGAGCAACATAAGAAGCCTTCTCAGATTCATTAATAGCATGGTGAAAAGTGGTCGTGGTTGCCTTGAGAAATGAAGATCTCAAGCCACCTGATTTTTCAACTGCGCGACCTTGCAAATCTAGATAAAGCTGCCAATTCACCAAACCCAAACATTGCCACCTAGCAAGATATAAGGAGAACATATGCCAAAAAGAAAAAGGAAAACTACACACCAGGTATTGTAACATCTAGAAACCTTAATTCACCACGTTTCATATATTGAATAATTAGCACTGCTATACAGGAAAAACACTGCAGCCAGTATATTGAAAAGACTTACCCGAAGGAAGGCCTCAAAATCAATTTCTTCACCCATGTCACTGTTTGACTCTCCCAAGAAAGTCTTAATCTCATCCTCACTAAACATTTCACTGAAAGCTTTCATACCAGCAAACACTGGTGGCAGATCATTCCGAGTAACACGGCCATGTTGTGTCCTCACAGAGATAAACTAAAAGCAACAAGAAAGAAATCAAAGTTGCATGTCAAGAAAAAGATTTCCAAATACCATATAATCATGTAAAATAAGGTAACCTATAGTTGTTATTTTGCTAGTAGCAAAGGTATATTACCAAATTAAAAAAAAAAGAAGGCACTTTAAAGAATTAGAAGTTGAAATTGTTATCTTTCAGACCAAAATGCATGGTTCACTTTCATTCAAAGTAATTATGCAAAAGAACTGAGCTACAGGTTACCTTGGATTTGAGGGTTCGGAGCTCGACTTGAGTGAACTGGCTTTGAAGCCATGGATCAGAAACAATCACACCTTGATAACTAGACATTGTTTGCCTTGGTTTTTCTACCCAATTTTGTCCCCTAATCACTCAACATATCAAACTATCAAAGATTGTTTACGCTTATATTGCATATTACTTAAAGCCAATGAAAATTCAACAAAACAAGATGCAACAAATGCAGAAACCCAACAAACTGACGTGCATGTACATATAATTCAATAGGAAAAGGAAACGATCAACCCCAACTATAAAAAAGAAGACATGATATTTATGAGAACAGAGAAAAGAACAATGTAAACCTTAAGAGAGACAGAGAGAGAGAAACTAAGTTAGAAGGGTGCGTTCCTCCATATAGGGGTTTTGCTTCTTCGATTGTCGAAGGTATGGGGAGTTGTAAGAGACAGAGAGAGAGGNNNNGGGTGATGTTTGGGTGATATTGGAATTGAGTGAAGGGAAACGAGGATGAGAGAAAAGCGTGATGGCCCTTAGTCCTCACGTAACCCGCGAACACTGCCGATTGCAAATGTGAATAAGACAGAGTGAGAGAGAGAGAACGAGCAAATTGGCTCATTTTAACTGTTTATTAAATGCTTTGATATCACTGTCAATTTTTCTTTGGTATTATCTTTTCTATATTCCTATTTAAGATTTTGCTAATGATTTACACCTTTTTAACTTTAGCATCATTTAGTAATTAGGAAATTATGAATAAAATAATTTATTGCAGCATTTAATACGATGCCATTATTATTAAATATATCTTTGTAAGTAGCTAATGAGATTTTAAGTGAAATAGAGTTCAAAAGTGAGTAAATTTGAATTTAGTTGATTATTTAATTTAATGTTTACAATGGTTGGTATTTGTTGATGTAATTATAATTTTAAATATATTTATATCACATATAATGTGTTTAATTGAATTGGTGTTACGAATTAATTGGACACAATTAAGTTTGGGCTATATTTTTTGGACTAAACTCTAGGCAAACATGAAGTGCATGGATACAAGTTATGAATTCGAATGAAAGACTATTCTGAAGCTACTTTGTCTACGAACAAGGAAGCTATAAGTAATGCAACTTTGAATCTCATAAAGAGTTTGATCTTGGCTCAAGCTAACGGCATGCTTAACACATGCAAGTCGGACGGGAGGTGCGTTTCCAATGACGAACGAGTGAATGATGCTTAAGTACATGCCTTTGGGATGGGAACAACAACTAGAAACAACTGCAAATACCCTTGTAAGTTGAGAAGCAAAAGGAGAAATTCATCCCAGGGGCTCAAACATAACACCAAAACAACACTTCAACATATTTTGGGCTTACAATCGATTGAACCTTAACCATTCTTTGATACCAATAAAAGTAATACTCTTCACTTGACTCGGACAAAAAATATGAATATAATATGTTATATTGATTATCGAAGCAATCCTAAACAAAACAAATTCAAAATGCACCAATTTTCATGCTTCATGATTAAACCATAAGTCCAAGTCATGCTTCATTGATGATTAACAAACACCAAATCAGTGAAAATAGGCTTAAGAACAACATTCAAGACCCAAAATATCAAAACAGGACAATAGGTCACGAGACTTGGGGTATAAGTCTCGATAATGGTAACCTTCAAAGCATAAAAATCAAATCTGTCTACCAACTCTCAAGATTTAGGGAGAAATTCTTGGTACCTGATAACCAAGTGTCGATACTTGTTTATCCAATCTACAGGAAAATACCAAACTTTGAATAAATCTTAAGACTTATTCATCTTAGTCTTGAGAATTTAACCCAAAAATACATAAAATACCATTTCAAGTCATTCTAACATGCTTCAAAATATGTCCAATCATGTACCAAAGGTATACGCACACGTTAAACATATCAATTCAAGTTTGAAACAATAAAAAATTCCATAAAAAAAAAGCTTAATCAAAATTAAACTACCAAGGTAAAATATAATGCATAAAAACATATTACTTAATGTCAAAATTGATTATAAAGTTCAGATAAAAGTAAACTATAATGCCATACGTACCAAATATGTATTTACCAACTAGTGTCACGGGCCGTAGGTCAAAGCTTGTAACCGTTGCGCACAAAATGTCCCATAGAGGTCAACTTATTAAATGGGGCTCATTTGACCCATATGAAATGGCCCAACTCGTGGAATCCATGGAGAAGCCCATCTACTTGAAGCTTTGGTGGCCCAGTGAAACACTTCAGTCAAACTAGAGTTACCATGGAAAATAGGGTAAATCCTAAAAGGATAAATGTATAGAGTTTAAATCCTTTAGGACTCTCAATTGTAGATAGGCTCTAATCTTGACTGTCGATGTAACTCAATCTATACCATTGATTTTTAGGGAGCTTAACTATAAATAGAGACCCCTATCTTCATTTGTATTGATCTCATTGTATTTAGTTATTCTTGAGTTAATAATATATTGAGAGCATTTAATCAAACACTTGGTGTGCATTATTTTTTTGTGGCTTTCCAAAACTTTTGTTGCTTTTTTTTGTTTCGAGTTATTTTCGCTATATTTTTCAGCACCTTAGAGAAATTCTGCGAGAATTCTCACTTTGTGAGAGTTAGGCTGACTTAGGCGCATTTGGAGTGAATAAATTGTTTAAAGCTGCACAAATTGCGAAACGAAAGATCTAGCCCCGTGATAGTTGGTATCCGAGCTAAGGTTGCGAATGCACCTTTTAAGATGTCAAAAAGAGTAGGCAAGCAAGAGCCAATGGAAACCCGTGAGAGGGTTAGGAAAGTAAGTTGATCGCGGGATATGCTGTCAACTTTAGATGGTAGGGTGGCCAAACTTGAGGGCTCTATGGGTGATGTGAAGGAGACCCTCGAGGAAGTTGATGGGCATACCACAGAGTTGGAATCGAGGTATGATAAACTCAATGACTAAGTCTTAAAGGCCTTCTGTGACAATATAGATGTGATGCAAGGGGTCCTGAATACCGCTGTGGGCGAGGTAATTGAGAAGAATGATGCTCTCAAGGATACGGTGCCAACCTTGAAGGAAAAGATTGAGGAGCTCAAGGGGGAGCTTAATATCTGTAAAGTCTTCGGGTAATGGGGTGTTGGCTACGGCACCTATGCCTAAGGTATACACCCCGAAGTTGAAATAGTTCAATGGGACGAGGTCCGCAGATGATGTGAACACATTTTTGTGGGGGATGGAGCAATACTTCCTTACCAAAGGCATCGTGAATAATGCTACTAAGGTAAATATTGTTGCCATGTATTTTACTGATGTTTATTTGTTGTAGTGGAGTCATAGGTCCACAAATGAGAGATGAGATGGTACCACTATTAGGACTTGGGAGGAGTTCCATAGAGAATTCAAGGCACAATTTTACCCAGAGTATGCCGAGGATAAGACTCGAGCTAAGTTGCGCTGGCTTACGCAACAACACACAATGAATAAGTATGTGCGGGAGTTTAGTGAACTCATGCTCTAGATTTCTGATTTGGGTAAGAATGAGGCGTTTTATTCATTCATGGATGGGCTAAAGCCCGTGGGTGAAACAAAAGTTGCAACGTTGAGAGGTTTAAGAACTTTCCAAAGCTATGATCGTAGTAGAGTCCTTATTTGAGCTTGTTTCGAGGAGAAACAAAGCTCAGAGAGAGGGGCAATGGTGAGAGAGATGAAGAAGGGTCGATCGAGAATAGCAACAACAATGGTGGCAATAGGAAACCACTGAATAGGAAGTAGAAGCCCAATAGCAAATTAAAGAGGCCAGTGAGGTGCTTTCGTTGCGAAGGTCTGCATATTGTGGGGGATTTTTCGAAACGATCCATGATATATGTTATTGAAGGGAATTATAAGCTAGACAGAAATCAATAAGACTTGGTTTGCTTGTACGTTCTATTGAAGCTAAGAGAGTTAGAGAGAATGGGAAGAAGTCAATGGAGTGCTTCTTGTGTTGTGGTCCGTATAGGATGCGGGATTGTCCAGAGCGATCCAAGACTTTCGTGATTAGTAAAGAAGTGAAAGTGGAGCTAGAGAATGAGGCTTTGAAGCTTGGGTCAATGATACTCAATTTTGCAAAAGCGAAGAGGGATCACAAGCAGAAACCATCCTGAATCTAGGTGTAAGGTGCCACAATCATCGATGAAATTCAAAGTGTATTGGCCATCAGCAAGTGTAGTGATGGGGCATTTTGTATTGAGGTCATTGAAGTTGGCAAGGGCATAGTATTTGGGCAAGGCATGGAAAATGATAAACGATTTAAGTTGATCATCATTGAGATTAGGCTATGATAGGGTATAATTTACCCTTTATTGGGTTATGAATTTCACTGTTGTGGAATGATGCTGCATACTACAAAAGTTGTATTCCCAACGTACTAGCTTTCTATTTCTTATCTATTTTGAACTCATGCTTTCATTTAAATCAAAGTATACACATTACGCATACATAGTTTATCATCCATTCGGGATTAAGGTATATCACACTATGAACGTCACAAGTGAAAGTGAATAAATCCATAAACGGATCTAAGATTTATTCTACTTAGGTCATGTCTGATTTACCATAAGTTTAGTCAATCACATCTATGTCTCTATCTTTTATGAGTCATTAACTTCGATACCTAAGATAAGGTATCTTCCCAATTGAAGTTGATAGATGACATGTTGGTCTTTTAATTGGTTTGTTTGTTTCCGATTAGACTAAGGACATGTTAAGATTATCTACTAATATAAGTTGTCTTTTTGTATTATGATATGATTATATAATACCGCTTAATGTTAGTTAAATGTTAAATAATTATTGAGCTAGTATTTACTTTTATTTTTCTTTACGTGGAAAAATCGTTGAAGATAATATAAAAAAATATTTTATTAAACCAATTGATTTTGTTTTATGTTTTATCTCGTTTCAGCTTTTTAGTGCTATTTATGTCACCACTCACCCGTATTTTTGTGTCTGACTTAATATAAATTGTAAGCCGTGGAAGTTACTTATACATGAATTCTAATAAGTAAATAAAAGAAAACAGTTATCCATGCCAAAGGCGATTTAACTTGAAATGGTAATTATAACACAAGAACTTCCATTCTTAACGCAGAATCTTAATAAAATATACAAGAAAAAATGGTTTTATAATCGAAGTAAATTCAATTGAGAAACTCAGAGGTGTGCTGCCCCCCATGAACATAACTTAGACTCCAAATGAAGTCTTATTATTAGAAAAGCAGAACCAACCCACCTAAGACTGCCAAAACCAGATGACTCCAAATGCTCAACTTCATAACCCTATGAGAAGATGAATCCGATGGCAAAGCCTTCGACGGAGAACCGCCTTCTTTCGAGTCTGCCGATGGAGAATCCCCAGCTGGGCTAATATCGGGAGCTGGGGATGGTGCAGGTGTTGGAGGTATATCGGTACCAAAGATAGCCTCAGGAAGAAGGACCTTATTCACCTGATATATCGCGACGGGATCGGTGGAATGTACAGCGCTGGATACTTTTGTTTTGCTCCATCCTGAATCGAGGTGCACGTTGCCGGAGTTATCGGTGAAATTCAAAGTGTATTGGCCACCAGCAAGTGTAGTGATAGGGCCTTTTGTACTCAGGTCATTGAAGTCGGCAAGGGCATAGTATTTGGGCAAGGCATGGAAAAGGATGAGCGATTTAAGCTGATCATCACTGAGATTGGACAATGACGGCTTCTTAAGACCCTTGAACGAATCGTCTTTCGGTACGAAAATTGTAATGCCTTGTTCAGTGTTGTTGGCTTGGCTTTGGAAGGTGTCAATCACTTTAGTTGATTCAAGGTAGTTAAGGAAAGTGTGAAATGGACCAGCCACAGTGAGTAAATAAGTTAGGTTTACGTATTCTGGTGCCGGAGCCGGTGCAGGTGTCGGAGTTGGGGTCATTGCCACCGGAGCCGGTGGACTAGCCGTTTGCCCATATGTCAAGGAAGAGCACAGGAGCAATGCAGAACAAATTATCATAAAATTCCTGGAAAACTGCATTTTTCCCAGAAATTTGGTATTCGGTCCAAATTCCTACGAGAATCAAACCCATCACATTATGAACAAAAAACTGATATAAAATTCCCTAAGATCAAAACCGCATTTCACAATCTAGATAAGCAACTTCAAACAGGATCTAAAACAATTGAATTGCAGATGACACAAAAATGTGAATACCAAAAATCAAAAATAAAAATAGAAACAAACAATTTTCAGTTCTTGAGCTCCTTCAGATGAAGTTGAGCTAACAAAATTCCCCGAGTAATCAAAGTTCAGAACAAAAACCCAGATCAAATCTAATATTCACTTTACATTGAACTTCACACTGGAAGTTCCCTGAAAATCCAAATAACTTCCTCAAGAATCAAGAAGGATAAAAAAAAAACTACAACCAGAAATGTACATCAACAGAAGCTAAAAAGAAAAGAAAAAAAAAAATCTAGGTTTAACTTCAGCATTAAATTAACTTGAAAGAAGAACTAAAGAATGCAACTTTAACAGAAGCAAATTTCAATGAGAGCAGAGAAATGAAGGACAAAAACCTTGCGAAAGAGGAATTCAGAAAGAAAGCTTAATCCTTCGCTGACCAATGTAGCAGATTGGTATAAGCTGGGAGACGCTATATAAAGATGTGTGTTTTTTTT
>CM025245.1:29242334-29257494 GCA_013677275.1 Gossypium schwendimanii
TATAGAGTTAAAAGATTTAGAAATGAATTGAAAGCATTGTGTAGGAACTATATAAAATTGGTTGGTGAATAATTTATGTAATTCGAAATATTAAATAGATTTTTTTAATAAAATTTTCATGATTTTAACGGAATTAAAATTGGGTTAAGATATTAGAAAATTAATTTATTATGTTTATTTTGGGAAATAGAAAATATGTACTAGCTTTAATTAAATTATAAAGTGTTGGATTAAAAGTCCAAGAAGTACATATGACCCAAATCCCCATCATAATACATACGAGGGGGAAGTACACATTATTAGCCCCCTCTCTCCTAGTTGGACTAGGATTTTTTTTATTGAAATAAACTTATACTAAATCAACAAGGGTTTCTCTTCTTCTCCCTATAAATAGATGACACCGATAGGGATAAACATACAATTTTGAGATATTGTTATTTTGCCCGAAAATAGTGAGAGTTTATTCTCTAAGTAATAATTCTATTTTCCAAAATAACAATTCTACCGGTTTCTATTTAGAGAGAATTTTGCTTTCCCACTGAAAGTAAAGTAAATGATATTTGGTTCTGTGTTTGACTCGAATTTGTTCGAGCCCACACTTGAAGAAGTTCGTGGTACGAGAATAGTGGAGAAGGTCGTTTAGATAAAAGCTAGGAACGACAAGGATCTGTTTAGTCGAAAACACAAGTGCAATTTCGGTAAAGGGTTTACTGCTTTAAATATCACAAACTGACTCAATTTTTAAAATTTTTATTTTTCACTGTGCAAGAAAATCATTTTCGAACTTGATTTTTCTAACATTTGGTATCAGAACCAGGTTGTGCTATGTTTATAGTATAAATCGATACCAAATTTTTTCTCTCTTATTCATGTGTGATTATTTTTGATAAGATGTAACATTCTGGTAATTATATACATGTTTAGGGTAATGTATGCGGATGAATATATATTATTCTTTTATTATTATGTATAACCGAGTAATTTTGTCAAAGTTATGATTCCTAAAAAATTAAATATAATTTTATTAATTTCTCGAGTATGTATAAACTAGATTGTGGACTATCATCTCCATGCAAGGTTTAATTTTATTATTTTAGAATAAATTATGTGAGCCAGAAACAAACATAGGATCTATGTAACCTAGATTTTTCGACGGAACTTGGAGAACCGAGACGCATCAAGGCCAATCAAGACAACGTAATCTCGAACCAACCAAATCGACAATAGACTGATGGTGGTCTGAAAGTGGGAGGCTACCGGTGGTTCGACGGTGATGTTTAACAGCAAGGGCTAGCGGTGGAGATCGACGGTGATGGTCTACAATAGTGGTCGGTGGCTATCGGTAGTTGCTAATGATGGTGGTCTAGCAGTGGCCGACAACGGTGTTTGGTGGTGGTACGGTGATGACCCGTGATAATTTGATGGTGGTGATGACACATAAATGATGACAGAATGACAACGACGATAATAACTTGAACTTATATCGTAGTAGAAGTCCATGATGGCAAAATAGAATACCTTAAATATGCTTTGGGGTGAATTTTATAATTTTTTTTTTACTTTTCTAGAATGGAATCATGGAAAATTTAGCTGGTTAGGGTCATTTAAATTTGTATGCTTTTATATGTGTTAGCATGACGATATTTATTTGACTACGAATATATGTTCATGCATATGTATAATAAACATGCTATATATTTTAGGGCAATAATGCCACATGTACTTGTCATGCATATATTGATCATTCATGTTTGAAACCAGACATTAAAAATCTTACATGTTTTTAAAAGATTAAGTGGGAGAAGGTCCCTAAACAAGACCCACGATCTCAATCAATGGTCTCTTGTAATTGCATAACAATTGAACTACCCTACAGTAGGACTGTCATGTGGACCACACTGAAGAGATTTCCTGAAAGTAAGTAGAACTGTCTTGTAATCATATGATAGTTGGATTGACCCTGTTATAGGTATTATCATGCGATATAACAAGAAATTCTTTCTTCAAAGAGGAAAACTAGTCATAGCATGTTACTCGGCGAGATTATCCCATGATGACTCATTTGTGGTACATGATGCGATAGGTGTTAAGTCAATGGTTATACATTCAAACTCTTCTAGTTAAGTAACTTCCCACGATACTTTACTTAAGTTAGAATAATGACCAAACGTTAAACAATTATTAGTGCATGTGGATGCTTAAGGAATTATGTTCATGTACTGATTGAATGAAAATCCATATTCTTACTAGTTGATTATGATCACCCCATGGTAACTTGATTCAATAGGTGTAAGAATTATTGTTACAACGGCTTACAAATGTTTTCAAGGTTAAATGTAAGACGCATGCATCATTTTAATGCATATTATAATGTTGCAAAATGTTTTCAAATATTTGCTTAATACAAAGATATTAATGAATGAATGTTTTTATTTTAGTTCGAAAATAGAACCTACTCCTTTATTAAATATACTCACATAAAATAAACTAATTAAAAATAACTATAAGGAATAGAAAAGGAACCTGATAATTATTCTAAGTTGTGAGAAACTAAGGACAGTCCTTGATAATGAATGCCCACTAGCCACTCAAGCTGAGGCTAGAAAACACTGGGAGGAGTCTGATAAGATAACTCGTTGCTATATGCTGGTAAGCGTGACCAATACCCTTTATAAACAACCAAAGAGTTGTAAGACTACAAAAGCAATTCTAGACAAACTAAAAGACATGTTCAGAGGCCAAGATGTCTTTGACTGGTCAAAGACCATATGATTACTCTTATGGGATACTTTACTGAAGCCGTGGATAATGAGGCTAATTTGGGTCAAAATAATCAAATCATAATGGTGTTCAAAAGCTTGTCCAAGGCTCTTGTAGGCTTTTGAGTCGCATATAACCTTGAGAACAATAATTTGACGCTTACACAACTCATGAAGGAATTACAATCCTATCAGTTAATGTTAAATGGTAGTCAACTGGTACGAAGAGCCGGAAGCAAACTTAGCTGTCACTTCTTTCTCAAAAGAGAAGGGAAAATGCGCTAAGAAAAGTAAGGGTAAGCTCTTTGGGCCACCACAAGTGGAAATGAAGATATCTAAGAAGCCTAAAGACTTATCTATGTATAAATGCTTCTTTTGTAGTAAGAAAGGGCACTTCAATGCAAATTGTAAAGAGTGGAAGGAATACCTTACGCCAAAGGAAAATGTATTGAACTCTTTATTATAGAAAATTGTTTAGTGGAAGATTCAATAGACCATTAAGTCATTAATTTTGGAGTCACTAATCATATGTGTGTTTCTTTGTAGGGGTTCGAAAAAATGAAAGATCATAGAGATAAGAGTCTATCGTTTCAGCTAGAAACAGGACAACTATAGCAGCTGAAGAAGTGGGAGATGTACATATTTACTTTGATAATTTTAGGAAGATTATTTTGAAAGACGTTTCCTATGTACCAAGTTTCAAAAGTAACTTGATTTTTGTTGCATGTTTATATAAAGATGGCTTGACCATGACTTTTAATAATAGTATTGCAATATTTAGAAATCACAAACTTATCTATAATGGATGGATGCCAAATAATCTCGATTTTATCAAACCAAATATGTACACACTACTTGAGACTAAAATTTTGAATAAAAGACTTAAAACTTCTTACTCTAATGAGGTGTACCTTTGGCATTTGAGACTTAATCATATTAACTAAGAAAGAATTACTAGACTTGTGAAATATGGTTCTTTAAGTTCGGTTAAACAAGTTTATGTTCCACAATGTGAATCTTTCTTCGAAGGAAAGATGACTAAGTAATCTTTTAATGCAAAAGGAACGAGAGTTGTGAAACCCTTAGTGTTGGATCTGGTGCCCTAAGTATAGTAATTTCTTCTAAGTACACTTGTAATTTTTTTAAACAGATTGGTTACTAAAATTATTCATAGATTACATTAATATACTTTGTATAATGTCCTCATGTGGTTTTTTGCATGCAAAGAAAAATAGAAGCAAATGTTTCTCACTAGTTGTCTAATGTTTAAATTAATACTAAGCAGTATTACATGGTCAGATTGTAATATGAAAAGATAACTTATATTAGTAGATGAACCTAATCACGTCTTTAATAGAATCAGAAATGATAAAATGGATTGAAAAACTAATATGTCGTCTATCAAGTCCAATTGGGAAGATGCCTTGTCTTGGACATCAAAGCGAATGACTCCAAGAAGATAGAGACATAGATGTGACTGACTGGACTGATAGTACATTGGACTGGACCCAAGAAGAATAGATCCTAAATTTATTTATAAATTTATCCACTTGTGACATTTATAGTGTGGCATACCTAAATCTTGAGTGGTTGGTTTAATCATGTATGCGTGACTTGTATACTTTGATGTAAGTAAAAGCCTGAGTTCAAATAGATAAGGAACTGAAAGCTGGTGCGTTGGGTATATAACTTCTACAGTGTGTAGCGTCATTCATAATAGTGGAATTCATAGCCGAAGACATTAGTAAATGATATCTTTTCATTGGCATTACATGGATGATGAAAAGTAAACGTGGCCACAGGTTGTTCATCTTTGTGATGACTGACTTGATTACTATTTGATAGTAATTAACTTGTAACACCCATAACCTATTTTCATCACTAGATTAGGGTTACGGAGTATTATCGTACATTTGAAAACATTTAACAATAAGTAATATCGAGTTTATCAATTATTTAATAACATTCATAAATAATTCATATTAAAGTCAAACATAAATTTACAGGCTTTAAATCAAGCCTATGAGGCCTAAAAAATAGTTTAGAAACAATCAGGGCCAATTTAAAATAATTTAAAAAGTTTGGAGAAAAACCAAAAATTTTCAAAATAGGGGTCATTCAGTTGTGTGTCTAAGTTGTGTGATAGAGCCTAGACCGTGTGGCTCTGGACATGGTCATATGGCTACTCCACACATCTGTGTGTCTACTCCACACGTCTGTGTGGCTATTCCATATGCCCATGTGACTATGTCACACACCCGTGTATGTAGATCGTGTAACTTACTGTGGCCGTGAAATATATGGTCACACGGCCGTGTGGCTAGGCCATGTAACTCTCTGTGACCATGTAGCTTAGGGTTACATGGTCATGTAACTCTTTGTGCCGGTGTGGACCAACCTGCACCTAACACACTAGGGGAACACGCCTATGTAGGTTTACTCATGTGTGGCACATGGCTGTGTGGCAACCTGTGCCCCAGGCCGTGTGTGCCCAAAAATAACCCAAAACATGCCCATTTCACATCCAAAAACTTAGGTACCTAAACATTCTCTTACACACATGTTTACAATACCTTGGAATGCATTTTAAGACACTCAAATCAAGTTAAACAACCAACCTATGTGCCGAACTAATGTGCCATCATTGACACCACATTTCAATCACATAACAAGCCACAATTCTAGCTAAAGACCCTCAGATAGTGTGATTCTTTAAGTTGATCTGATCACCCGACTATCCATAAAACGTAATCTACAAGGAAGTAAAACAAGAATACAAGTAAGCTTTTATAATGCTTAGTAAGGTAGATGGTTAAAACGATAATGCTTACCAAATAACACAATATATCAAATAATAAGATTACTAAACAGAGGTCCTATCAACCACAGTTCACAACATGTGAGTAATACTCGAACAATAATTGAATCAACTTTTGACATTTCAATAACATTTGAATATCACTAATACATTGTTGATGAACGATATACGAATATGAGTACATGGTTAACCATTCGAAAACATACCGATCGCTAAAACGAGCAACACACCTCGACACTAACTGTCTAGCCCATAGGTAAATGTCCGCGTGACACCCCAAACCCGACCAGGATGGACCAACCCAAATTCGAAGTATTACATTAGCCACCTAAGTGACTCTCCGGCTAACGACCACCCAAGACACTAAGTGCATTTTTATCATTTTACCACTTATGGTAAAACTAAGAACAACTCAATCTTATCTAATTATTAGTTATTAGATATTTAATTATTACTTGACCTTAGAACACCTCAATCTTATCTAATTATTAGTTATTTAGTAATACAAAAGCAAATTATGAGCCAATTTTATTTTTTTTCCTAGGTAATTTAACCTAAGGGCATTTTTATCATTTTACCACTTATGGTAAAACTAACTCGATTTTAGATCTAAGTGTTTACCGACCTTCTTTTAGTCAAATTATGTAAGCCTAAAAATTTCAACTTAATTTGAGTTCATTCACTATGTCTAATTCAAGTTTTATTATTAGGGACTAAATTGTAACTTAAAAAATTTAGAATACCAATTTAAAATGACAAAAATTCAGACCCTTAAAACCCACATGGCCGTGTCCCCCAAATTGTGTGACATTAAACGATCGTGTTTGCATCGTGAAAAAATTTTAGAACGATCGCACACGCTCGTGTGGAAACCACTGCACCTATTTTTGCGAAAAACTCGTTTTTAAACCCAATTTTACATATTTTAATGGCCAATTAAACCGGATTTAACTATGATTAATTAATCATACATATACATACACCTTGAATTGAATTTATTGACATCATTTAAGCTTCAATTATATAGAATTAGGCAATCAATTTCATGCATAATAAACAATGAATAAATCAAACAAGTGGTGTACCTTAGTCGCTAATAAACCACTCCATGGAAGCTTCATATAAACAATCATTAGTATAAATTTTATGCCTCACACACTGTGTTATCAAGCAATAATACACTATAAATCATTCAATAATTAAACTCAAATGTGCCTCAAATTTATTATAAAACTATCCAAAATAAAATGTCCAATGTCCCAAAATCCAATTATAGCCAAAATTAAACTAATTCCCGGGAGTTTCACAATGCCTAATAAAAATCTCTAAAACATGTAATAAAGTCTCTACCAAGCCTAAATCTCTTGGAACTCTCTTGCTCGGTTCCTCAGCTCCTCAAGCCCAGCGATTATCTACACAAATTGTGAGGGTGTAAGCGTTAAAAAGCTCAGTGAATGTTAATAAAAACGACTTGTAAATCAACATCCAAATCATGCTTAAATCACATCCAATCAATCACAAATATTAGCCATAATAATGAAACATGTCAATTTAATTTCAATATGCTTTATCAATAACAAGAATCAATTATTCATGGCTTACAAACATCGAATGATATAACAATAATCACACATAAATATATTGGCATACACTTCTCATGGCTTAATCGGGTAATCATACATCAGATAAATTAATCTTCGAACTCTCACAAATATCAAATATAGTCCATCGAGCTAAGTAGGCCGAAGCACACGCTCCCTTATAGCGCCTCAAATATATTGGCATACACTTCTCATGGCTTAATCGGGTAATCATACATCAGATAAATTAATCTTCGAACTCCCACAAATATCAAATACAGTCCATCGAGCTAAGTAGGCCGAAGCACACGCTCCCTTATAGTGCCTCAAATAACTTAATGTGTGGAGACTCATGCTCAATATTCCCTTATCTACTCCAAAAAAATCAGTCCACCTAGAGCCATATGCTCACAATGTCACAAATAAATGTGAGTACTCACAAATCCTATGGCATGCCAACTATATCTAATGGATCCACCATGTATGTTACCAATATATTCAATCAAACATAACATATAAATTAGTCACTATTGTGCTCAATTTAATGTGACAAAATGTTTATGTGTAACATGTAACATAGCCATTTAACATCCAATTAAATCAAGCATTTAATTTTCCATTTTCCAATGTTCAATTACCAATTGTAACACCAATATATCATGATCAAAAACTCAGGTAACCATGCTTTAATCATCAATATAATTAGCCTAATTAAATTGCACAAAACCACCTAAATACTTACCATTATTCAATAAAAATTCAACTCTTGTACATATAATATCAATCTTGCAAAAATCAGCCATTCAACCATAATTAATCAATTGAAGTCATCAATTAAGCTACTAACTAAACATAAATGAGGGTCAATTTACCAAATCGCCTTTAGAAACACTCACTACACAATTTATTCTACCACAAACAAGTGATCAACCAAGCAAATTTAAGCTTCAATTTCAGTTAGCTCAGTCCTATTCAAGATTCAGAGCTTCAATAGAGATAAAATAGACATTACCACCTTTCCAATACTATAATAAACATGAATTTTAATTAACTATACTAATTGAAATCCTCTCACAAATATACTTTACCTGATTTGTAACATCAAGTCGAAAACTCTATTCCTCACAAAATCAATCTCTCCAGCACTCCTAAACACTTTCAATCATCAATACTATAACACTTTGAATTTTGGGGTTAGAATTTTTGAGCTTTGTGGTTAGGGTCAGTGAGTAGGTTGTGTTATTGTGTTTAGTTGTGCATTTAAGTGACAGAATATGCTTGGTGGTCTGGGGGTTGGTAATGTGTTAGTGTGCCTTTAGGTCCCGAGTTTGAGTCCTCAAGAGTGTTTTGAGGGACCATTTTTGTTTTGTTTTAAAGGTTTAGATAATTATTTTTTACTTAGTGTTTATTTTATTAATTTTATTTTTTTAGACCTTCTCTTCTTCCCCTTTCTTTGTTTTTTTTTTTGTTCTTTCTTCTTTTTTTTTAAAAAAAACTATTGTGTTGTGGTTTTCGGAGAGCTTCAGTTTCTTAGTCATTGAGTTGGGTTTTGGACATCTCTAATCACGAATCAGGTGTGGGTTCAAACTCTTCAATTTCAATTTGTTGTCTCAATTTTGTAGAACTTGACATGTTCTAAGTGTTTTGGTGAATGTGTGGTAGGTTTTGCTCCTAAGTTTCATAAAACTTGGTTTTCTATGGCATGTTTCTAATCTATTAGAGTTTAGGGGGTGACTGGTGTGTGAATCCATGATTTGCAGGATGTTTTAAGGTGGTTTCGGGACCATATGGGCGACTACACGGGTGTGTACTGGTTAGCACGGCCGTGTGGCTATTTTGGGGGAATTAGTCAATTTTCACACAGTCGTGTTCCCTGTGCATACAGGCGTGTATGTTTAGGAATTAAGATTTTAGTGATTTGGTGCCACATGACCATGTGGCTAATCCTCTCGATAATCTCATACGGCCTAATGAATCGCGAACTAAGCTTCCCTTTTCAGCTAAAGTGAAGGACTTTTCTCCAATGCGATACTTTTAAAAACACTTTGTCACCAACTTGAAATTCTATATATTTTCTTTTCAAATTTGCATAAGATTTTTGACAATCGGAAGTAGCTTTCAAACTATTACGTATTACTTTGACCTTTTTTTTTTGGTTTCTCGAATCAAATCAACATCGAATAGCTTTTTCTCACTCAACTCAATTGAGTATAATGGAGTTCGACACTTTCGACCATACAAAGCTTCGTACAATGCCATTTTAATGCTCTTCGTACAATACCATTTTAATGCTCTTCGTACAACAACAGAGCATATCTTCAAGTACCTGAATCACTCCTCAGACTGACCATCAGTCTATGGATGGAATGCTATATTGAAATGTAGTCGAGTACTTCAAGCTTCATGTAGTTTACTCCAAGATTGAGAAGTAAATAATTTATCTTTATCAGAGATAATAGACACCAACACAATGTGTAGTCTAACAATCTCAGAAACATACAATTCTGCCAATTTCTCAATTGAGTAATCTGTATGTACTAGAATGAAATGTACAGATTTAGTCAAACGATCCATAATATCCCAGCTAACATTTTCCTTTCACGAAGACAAAGGTAATCCTGATACAAAATCCATAGTAACTCGTTCCCATTTCCACTCTAGAATCATCACAGGCTGTAATAGTCTAGAAGGATACTGATGCTTGGCTTTGACTTGTTGACAAATCAAACATTTTGATACAACCTCTGATATCTCTCGTTTCATACCTGGCCACTAGTACATCTATTTCAAATCATTGTACATTTTGCTACTACCAGGGTGTATCGATAAATTACTACTGTGAGCTTCCTGTAAAATCTTCTGAATAGCATCAAAATTCCTCGGAACACATATTATGTTTCAGAAATACAAACCACTATCAAAACTTAATTTACTCCTGTTTAGCAATCAACTCTATGTCACTTTCTGAGATTCACAAGTCTGTTGCAAAAATGTCAATTTAGCTTTTTAATTCTGCTACAATTGAACTATCATCAATTAACGTCAACTAAGTGTTTGAAGCTCGTAAAGCAAATAAGGATTTTCTACTTAAAGCATCAAAAATGACATTAGCTTTTCCCGGATGATAGTTGATGATCAAAGCATAATCTTTTAGCAGTTCTAGCTATCTACGATGTCTCAAGTTCAGTTCTTTATGTGTCATTAAATACTTCAGACTTTTATGATCCGTGAAGATATGATATTTTTCTCTGTACAGATGATGTCGCCATATCTTTAAAGCGAATACAATAGCTGCAAGCTCTAAATCATGAGTTGGGTAATTTTTCTCGTGCGGTTTCAATTGACGGGAAGCATAGGCTACCACTTTGCCTTCTAGCATCAAAACGCATGCTAAACCATTTAATGAAGCATCACTATAAATCACAAATTCTTTACCGAACTCTGGCTGAACTAGCACAGAGGCTTCAGTCAACAACGCTTTCAACTTATCAAAGCTTAGCTGACACTTTTTAGACCATCCAAACTTGACATCTTTCTTAAGAAATTTCATCAACGGCATAGCAATCATCGAAAATCCTTTAACAAATCTCCGATAATATCTGGCTAATCCCAGAAAACTTTTGATCTTTGAAACATTTCTCGAAGGCTTCCGGTCCACTATAGTTGATATTTTACTCTGGTCAACTCTAATTCCGTCTGCCGATACCACATGTCCCAAAAATCCAACTTCTCGGAGCCAAAACTCACACATGCTAAACTTAGAAAATAATTGTTTCTCGTGCAAAGTTTACAAAATTATTCTCAAATGCTGTGTATGCTTAATTTCATCTCGGGAATAGATCAAAATGTCATTAATGGACACAACTACAAAATTGTCTAGATACGATCGGAATATTCTATTCATCAAATCCATAAACACAGTAGGTTCATTGTTTAAACCAAACGACATAACTAAGAATTTGTAATGTTCGTACCTGATTCTAAAAGCAGTCTTCAGCATGTCCGAATCTTTAACCCGTAACTGGTAATATCTAGAACGAAGATCAATTTTTAAAAATATCGTCGCACCTTTCAACTAATCAAACAAATCATCAATAAGTGGAAAATGATAATTGTTCTTGATCTTGACTTTGCTAAGCTATCGATAGTCGATATATAACTGCACTGACCCATCTTTTTTCTTAACAAATAATATAGGAGAACTCAAGGAGAAAAACTAGGCCGAACAAAACCTCTATCTGTCAACTCTTGCAACTGCGCTTTCAACTCTTTCAATTTAGTAGGTTTCATTCTATACAGAGCTATCGATACTAACTAAATAGCAAATGCAACCTCTCTAACTGAAGGTAACCCTAGTAACTCTTTAGGAAATACATCCGAGAATTCACAAATAGTTAGAACCGACTCTAATTTCAATTCTGAAGCCCTAGAATTAAATACATAAGCTAGACATGCCTCACAACCCTTTCTGACATATTTCTATACCGACATAGCTGAAATCACATTAGCCGTATCATCAACTCTATTAGATTCAACCCAAATTATTTGACCATTCTGACATTTCAACACAATTTGCTTTCGTCTACAATTCAGAAAAACATCATGAAGACTCAACCAGTCCATACCGAGAATTACATCGAACTCATCAAATGGTAATAACATCAAATCAACCGGAAAGTTGCAATCTTGAATCATCAAAGGACAGTTTTTATAGACTTTATCAACTAACATATACTGACCTAAAGGATTCGTTACTTTGATCACAAATTTAGTTGACTCATAAGGTATTTTCTTATTAGCTTGGACTTTTTGACCATAGTTTAATCACCATTTTAGTCCCTTTACTATTTTAAAACTATAGCGATTAACTTTTACCTCTTTTTGACCGTACTTTTACCTCTTATTTAATTAATTAACTATCTAAACGATAAAATTTCTTAACCAAAATTTAATACAACCCTAATACCCCATAAATATCAAATAATTAATATTTACAGACTAACATGTCAGAGTTGTAGTCCTGAGCCCACTATTTTCGACACCACTAGAAAACTGGCAGTTATATGACTTTTCATGCAGGAAGATGTAATGGTTACCATGAGATAAAATAAGATCATATTGGGGGAACAAATATTATCCCAAAGAGATTAAAGATATCCTATGAGGGTAACACTGTTATGAGTATGTCATTTGACGGGTACTGATCGAGTTGCTTTTGTAATGGTATGACATTAGGGAGAGCTTTGTCATGATACTATAGTGGAATGACTTCGTGACTAGCTGAGTTTATAATTAATAGGCAAAAAACTAGAACTTAATTATAAATCTTTAAGTCCTAATCGTATATGTCCAATCGGTCCCTCTACTAGATCAATGAAACCATAAATGAATTGCTTGTTGAATCAAATGAACATAAATGGATAGAAATGGTGAAAATGGAGAAATGAGAAACGAATGTAAATGATTATGATTTTCTCCAAAATGAATATGAACTTAAGCAAACTGCTTAAGAAAATGGATTGAAGCCAAAAATGAATTCATGTTAATCAAATGAACAAAAATGGATACAAATGGTGAAAATGGAAAAATGAGAAACTTTTGGAAATGATCATAGTTTTCTCCAAATAAACATAAAGTTTGCAAACTACTCAAATTCATATATGGACTTAAGCAAATATCCCACTTATGGAATCAAAAATTGGATCAAATGACAAGACTTTTGGATTTGAGTAAAACGTAGATGAACATTATATTTATAAACGTATTGGGGATGGAAATGTAGTCTTTCTCGTTCTATATGTCGATGACTTTCAACTCATTAGGAATAATGTAGGGACATTGTCATTGGTTAAATTATGGTTAACCCAACAGTTTAGCATGTACTTAGGAGAAGCTAATTTTGTTCTAAGTTTTTAAATCCTAAGGGATCAAAAGAATAAAGCGATAGCACTTCGTAGGCTTTATACATAGACAAGATATTGAAATGTCATGTAATGACCAGTTTGAAGAAGGGAAATCAACCTTTTGTATTCGGATTTCATCTTTCTTTGGAGACTAACCTAAGACAACGGATGAAAGAGAGAACATGAGAAAAGTTCCTTATTCTTCGTCAATAGAAAGCCTCATGTATGCTATGTTGTGCACATATCCAGATATTTGTTTCGCCGTAGGGTTGGTGAGCCTATAGCAAGTGAATCTAGGACCAAGACACTAATAAGCAATTCAGAATTTACTCAAGTATTTATGGAGAGCGAGGGATTACATGCTTGTGTCTTTTGAAGGAGATCTTACTCCTATCAGATATAGTGATTTGGACTTCCAAACTTGTCGCCATTCAAGGAAATCAACATCGAGCTGTGTTTTTGTCCTAGGTAGTGTTGCATGTAAAATGATATGGGATTTTGCGCAAGTATACAGGTCGATTCAAGTAATAAAATGATGAGTGAGTATCATTTCCAAGAGGATCGGATTACGGCACAAAGTTGGTCAAGTTATTTTAATAAAGTTGGGTTAATGCTATGGAAAAACGATTGAATGAAATGCTATGACAAAACTAAAGTAAATATACAATGATGAGTAATATATAGAATTAGTAAATAACTAGAAATGTTATGGAAAAGGTGATAAAAAAATTTAAATATGGGAACTATTGCGTGAGTTATATACAAACGAACAATAATCAACTAAGAATGCTAAGGCGAGGGTATTTCGATAGAGAATCAAGTATAGTGTAATAGCCCATTTTGCCTGGGGCCCGGTTAAAACCCAAATAATAACTAAAAATAATTAAATATAGTCCAAATTACAAAAAAAAAACTAATAAGTCCATCAAAACACAAACAACCCTAGCCCAAATATGATGGGGACCAAAATAAATTTTTAGAAGCAGAAGCCCTAGTAGCTTCCCTTCTTCAGTGCCACAGCAATCGCTCCATCGCCCCCACATCGCAGTGACCTCGCCCATGTTCAGCAGCCTCTGCGCACGTCTTCTTGCTTGTATTCGCCTGTAATAAAATCACGAACCACAAACAGCAAATGGCAGCAGAAATCACGATAAAGGGGAGGGAGTTTTTGAGAGTTTTTCTCCCTTATTTCGGCTATATAAAGCCAAATAGAAATCTATAAGAGGTTTTTTGGAGGAAGGTTGTATTGAAAGAGAAAAAATACAAGAACAAAGAATCAGGAAACATTTTTTTTGAAAGGTAATTTTCGTCGTTTTTTTAGGGCTTTTTCGATTTCTGTTTACTTGTTTTTATATTTTTCTAGTAGTAGAAAATAAAGAGGGAAAGAAGGGGTCGTGGTTCCATCGTCGGAGCCTCCTCTCCCACTCCCGAAATCGGGTATGGTGGGAGCGAAAGGATTTTTTTTCCCTTATCCTTTACTCGCCAGAAAGGGTGGCTACTAAGGCCCCGCTTGGCATGACTCTAACCTCTGTTCTTGAAGGCGCTGCGACGGGGTGCGGCGGCATGGCAATTGGGCTCTGAGCTGGGTCGAAGCCCTAGCAGAGGGGAGGGGAAATCCCTGCGATTGCTATGGTTGTAAGTAAAATAGGGTTTCATTTAGGGCTTGAAAAGGGGTTTTATTTGGTTTGAAAAACGGCACTATATTAGTGTAGCCTGAACGCCCGTGTGACCCGACCCAAAAACCCGATTAGATCTGTGTGTTTTAAACATTAGTGGGCTATTTATGTTTTTAATCCTTTTCATTTTTCCATCCTTTCAAAACTATGGTTTTTGTTTTCAAATTTTCCATGAAATATTGAAATTGTTTCATTTTAATCCAATGTTGTGCAACGTTTTGAAAGCGGGATTAATTTCCCTTTTTGGCCCTTCATGTTACGCGCATTTTACAAATTAGTCCTCTGTTTTAATTTGATTTTGTTTTTTTTCTCTTCAATTTTGTTTTGATTATAATTTAGTCCATTGTATTTGTTCTATTAATTAAGTTAAATATTAGTTTGTTAATATTATTATTGTTATTAAGCTACTGTTATTATTGTTATT
>CM025245.1:29264139-29275973 GCA_013677275.1 Gossypium schwendimanii
CTGACACCTTTGAAAATTCAGGGCATTACATTTTTTCTCGTCGGATTTGTGGTCCCGAAACCACTGTTCTGACTAGGCCTAAAATCGGGCTATTACATATGGTATCATTCCATTGCTTGGCCTTTTTCTTATATAAACGAGCATTTTCATATGCTTGAGCCCAAAATTCTTCCATCTCATTGAACTCTAATAATCTTTTGTTGCTAGCAGTGGCCCAGTCCATATTCAGCCTCATAATTAACCAAAATGCTTTATGCTCAAGTTCAACAGGCAAATGACGTGGCTTACCATAAACAAGCTTGAATAGAGCTTCATCCAATCTGGTAGACAAGTCTTTTCGACAAGGATTTATTACCTTTTCCAAAATTTGCTTAATTTCTCTATTAAAGATTTCAACTTAGTCATTAGTCTGAGGATGATATGCTGTGGCAATTCTGTGTTTCACCCTTTTAGAAGCATAGTCTACTGCCAAAAGTATGTATAACTTGCCTGCAAATGGTGGAAATGGACCCATAATATCTATTCCACATACATCAAATAATTCAATCTCTAGTATACTATGCAAAGACATTTCCTGTCTTCTTGAAACATTCTATGTTCTCTAACAACGATCACATGACTAATAAAATGCATGACCGTCTTTAAATAGGTTCAGCCAATAGAATCCCAACTGGAGTACTTTGGCAACTGTCTTCATTCATCCAAAATGTCCTCCATAAGAAGCTGAGTGGCAATGCTGTAAAATGCTAAGCATCTCCTCATTAGGTACACACTTCTGAATTATCTAGTCTACACAATGCTTAAATAGGAAAGGCTCATCCCAATAGTATTGTTTTGCATCATGAAGAAACTTTCGTTTCTGGTGCATATTAAAGTCAGGTGGCATTACACCATTCATCAAAAAGTTGACTATGTCTACATACCAATGTAGTGCCTTTTCAATGAGTAATTATTCATCTGGGAAATCCTCCTTAATGTAATTTGTGCGACCATCTTCATTTCCAGATTCTATCTTTGACAAATGGCCAGCCACTTCATTTTTGGGTCCCTTCTTATCTCTAATTTCAAAATCAAACTTTTGCTACAAAAGTATCCACCTAATTAATCTCAACTTGGCATCCTTCTGGCATATCAAATATTTGATAGCAAAGTGATCTATGTAAACCGTAACTTTTGTCCCCATTAAGTAAGACCAGAATTTGTTGAACCTAAAGACTACTGCCAACAATTTTTTCTCTATGGTGGTGTAATTAAGTTGAGCTTATGTCAAAGTTCTACTCACATAGTATATTATGTGTAATACATTGTCCTTTCTTTGCCCCAACACTGCTCTCATGGCAAAATTACTGGCGTCGTACATGAGTTCAAAGGGCAATGACCATTCTAGAGCAACTACAATTCGTATTGCTACTAGTCGCTCCTTGAGTACCTTAAAAGCATACAAACATTGATCATCAAAATTAAAAGGTTTTTTATTTCAAGTAGAGTACATCAGGGTTTACAAATTTTTGAGTAGTCCTTGATAAATCTTCTATAAAATCTTACATGTCCTAGGAAACTTTGAATACCCTTCACATTAGTGGGAGGTGATAATTTTTCAATCACTTCTATTTTTACTCGGTCCACCTCAATTCCTCACTATGACACTTTATGTCCCAAGAAAATGCCTTCACAGACCATGAAATGACATTTCTCCCAATTTAACACAAGATTTGTTTCTTCACAATGGCATAATACCATCTCCAAATTCTTTAAACAATCCTCAAAATCATGCCTAAATAAAGAGAAGTCGTCCATAAAAACTTCAAGGAAATTTTCCACCATGTCTGAAAATATATCCATCACGCAATGTTGGAAAGTTATCGGGTCATTACATGACCCGAACGACATCTGTCTAAACACAAAAGTGCCATATGGACAGGTGAAGGTGGTCTTTTCTTGGTCTTCTAGTGTTATGGCAATCCAGTTGTAACTAGAATAACCATCTAGAAAATAATAAAAAGCCTTACCAACTAATCTATCCAACATCTTATCAATGAATGACAAAGGGAAATTGTCCTTCCTTGTTGCCTTGTTAAGCTTGTGATAGTCCATACACACACTCCATCCTGTAACGATGGGCGTAGGTATGAGCTCCTCATTGTTGTTACTTACCATTATGACACCTCCTTTGTTGGGTATGCTTTGCATAGGGCTTACCCACGAATTGTCAAAAATGGGATAAATAATGTCGACATCAAGCGACTTGATAATCTACCTCTTGACAACTTCTTTCATAATTGGATTTATTCATCTCTGTTGTTCAATGGAATTGCTGTGGCAATCTTCCAACAAAATCTTGTGCATACACAATGTTGGGCTAATTCCTTTTATATCAACAATGGTACATCCTAATGCCCTTTCAGATCGTCGTAACACTTCCAACAACCTATTCTCTTGCTCAAGTGTTAACTTTGCAGAAACTACAACTGGAAAAGTATTGTTGTTCCACAAGTATGCATATTTTAGATGTTGTGGCAGAGGCTTTAACTCTAGTACAGGTGATTCCTCTATAGAAGGTATAGAAGGCTTAAAGGATTTTTTGGATAAATCCAATGCCTCAAATTTCTTCCCTATCCTGCCCAATATCTGTTGATCTTCCTTAAATTCACGAACCTCTTCAAATCTTAAATCTTCACCTTGCTCCATCAAGTACTCTTCGCTGTCAGCACTGTTGTAGCAAAATTTTGCAAATTCATCTACTACTATTTCTATCACATCAACCGTGTGGCATTCTTCCTTCTCATCCGTACACTTCAATGCATTAAACACATTGAAGGTGACCTACTGATCATTCACTTTCATAATTAGCTCATGTTTTTGTATATCAATTAGAGTCCTGCCAGTAGCAAGAAATGGTCTTCCAAGAATAATTGGAATGCCATGGTCAACTTCACATTCTAAAATAAGAAAATCCATGGGAAAGATAAATTTATCTACCCTTACCAACAAGTCTTCAATTTTACTTTCTGGATGGCCATAAGATCTATTAGCTAATTGCAACATCACTGTGGTATGTCTTGCCTTCCCGATTCCTACCTTCCTAAAAATAGACATAGGCATTAGATTTATACTTGCACTTAAATCACATAATGCCTTATCTACATAGTGATTTCCAATTCAACCTGGGATAATGAAACACCCTGAATCTTTTAAATTCGAAGGTAACTTATTCACCAACATTATTGTGCACCCTTTAGTGAGAGAAACAGTCTAAAATTCTTCCAATCTACGTTTCTTCGACAATATGTCCTTTATGAATTTTACATAATTGGGAATTTTCTCTAATGCTTCAACTAGCAATATGTTAATATGGAGTTGTTTCAAGACATAATTTTTTTCAGCTGAGCATCTTGCCTAGAATTATGAAGTCATTGAGGAAATGGTAGAGGTGGTCATCTTTTAGGTTGCTGGTACTGTTTTGCTGTGGCATTTTTGTTAGTAGCCTCATCTAGTTCTGCCACAACATTCTTCTGCTTACCCTTTTCAAGTGAAATATGTTTTTTAGATGGCTCTAGGATCTTTAACTGATCCTCTTCTACCGCGGTATTTTAAACAACATCATCTAGCTGAGTCCCGCTTTTAAGAGTGATAGCCTTGCATTGCTCCTTGCCTTGTGTCCTCAAATTTTCAATGTCGTTGGGTAACGCTCCCTGCGGTCTTGTGTTCAAAGCATTGGCTATTTACCCTATTTGATTCTCAAGCGCTCAGAGGGATGCAGTCTAACTCGGGATAACAACATCATTCTTGGCCATATACTCCTTTAACAAAGCTTTCATAGAAGTAGATGATGATGCCTAACCATATTGATTATTTTGTCGGGCCATTAGTTGAACGTATCCTGGCGATACATTATTGACATTCTTCCTTGCGACAATATTGAAATTTCCCACACTTTGATTATTCCAACTAAAATTCAAATATTGTCTCCACCCAGAATTGCAGGAACTTAAGTATGGGATATTGTTTCGATTAGAGTTCCCCATATAGTATACTGACACAGAATTGGATGGACATTCATCAAACATGTGACTTTCACCACAATAAACACATGATGGTTCAACTGTTTTTATTTCCTGCAAAGTAGTCGAATGTTTCATGGTTTTAATTATATTAGCTAGAGAAGATACCTGGGCCATCAATGAAGTGATTGCATCGAGCTCGATGGTACCAACAATTCTCTTACCCATCCCAACTTGTGTAGTTGGATACTAGTAATCATTGTTGGCAATTTTTTCCAAAATTTCGTATGCTTCATTACACATCTTATCCAACAAAATACCATTTGCTGAGGCATCAACTACCATTCATGTATGCACATTTAGCCCATTGTAAAACATCTCCATTTGAGTCTATTGCTGGAATTCATACATCAAACATTTTCTAATTAACTCTTTAAATAGCTTCAACGCTTCATATAGCATTTCATTTTCAAATTGCCAAAAGGATGTAATATAATTTCTCACTTAGTCCAACTCTACATATGATGTGAAAAAAATGATCTATTTATTTTTAATTGGTAGATATCATAAATGATGTGATAAGGAAATTTCATAAAATAATTTCTCCCACTAGCAGTGTATCAAATAATTATCATTTATTTATTATATATATAAAGTAAATATCGTTTAAGGATATATGATGATTTCTAAAATTAATTTGATTTTATAAGCCATAGACATTTTTTTGGTAGAAAAAGAATATTTATACAAGACGAATAATCAAAGAAAAAAAGTATCCTTCAGTCACTGTGTGCAAAGAAAGTTGAATATCATCCTCCAATAGACTCCTCACATATGGTGGTGGATCAACAAGAACAACCAATTGATCAGTTCTGCTTCTAGCCGCTTTGGCGATGCAGTCTTGATAACTCTAAAATATAGAGTTATTTTTATACATTTTAACCAACTAATCAATTCCACTTTCAAGTCAAAGGTGATTGATGGAAAACTTTACTGTAATTTTCGTAATTTTTGTTCATTGTAAAATTCATATTGGAATAATTCACTTTGGACGATTTAAATGGTAAAATAGGAAATTTTCATCCATAAAGGTAATTGGTGGACTCAGAGGAAAGAAAGACTTGAAATTCACATGTTGGTGTGCAATGTCGCAATATTGCTATAGCCTTGGACTGATAGGGTCAAGGACAAAAATATACACTTTAGATGCCTCAATACAACATGATTGGACTCCATAGCTTCAACTTGACCCAATGCTAAGTGGAATTACAAGCCTAGACGTCCAAGAGGCCCAAAGCATCCTAATAGACTTCAAAACATCCATGAGGACCAATGTTACACATTAAAGGTGGCCCAAACCGTCCATTAGTAGAAGAGGGGAGCCCTAACCATCTATGAGACTTAGTCTCTACCTACCTCAATCACCAAATCAACCATGAATAGAATCTTGCAACCACCAACAATCTATGGAGAAAATCAAGCAACTTCTCAGGTATGATGCTTGCATATGAACCTATTTCAATTACTAATGGACACACTAATTACCATTCAAATAGTGTTGGGAAGTATATGAATTAATTTATCATTCTAAACAAGATGGTAATTAGTGGACACACTATTTGAATGGTGCATGTTTGATTTCTTAATAATTGAATTAGGTAATGATATTTAGCAATATTGTTACATTGCATAACCCTTAGGTATGATGCTTGCATACGAACCTTGAAGTTAATTAAACATAGAAATATGCTAAAGAAACTAAAAGGTTAAAAATGAGACTTTATAGCTTATAGATTACGGGTTAGTTAATTGCTAAATTGCCACGGGTTCATCATAACATTCATTAGCACTATTTTCGATGCTCATAAGTTAGGGGAAAGTAGTATTCTAGCCCTTCATGTTATTGTGACTAAAACTTGTTAATATTTGCTGCTTACATTTTGTGTTAACATTTTAATTGTTGTGCACACTTAGTTAATTTAAATTAGGTTAATTAGTTAACTAAATTCTCTCTTTATTATTTCCATCACCAACTTGCTAGTTGTTAATTGCTCAATATTTTCCTTAATAAAGTTCCTGTGGAGACGATACTCTTTACTTACTACTTAATTACTTGTTGGCAATTGTGTACACTTCCACATCATTCGATAATTTTGCAAACAAGTTTTTGGCATCGATGCTGGGGACTATTTTAGATTATTTGTGAAGTTAATTATTTCACAATTTGTTTTATTTTTCTGGTAATTTTAACTTTATTTTTTTAATTTTTCAGGTGTTTATGAACATAGACCGAATTATTGATCTACTTTCAATTGACACTGAGATTGGACGCACCTTTAGATAGAGAAGAAGAGAACAAGTAGCTTATAGACAAGTTGCAGAAATGAATCCTGCACAACAAGATCAAATAGACGAAATTGCTAATGCTCAAAATCTGGTCATAGTTGTTGATGACAAAGACTGTGCCATTTGTTAATATGCTACGCCTTTATTCAATGAAATCAATTCAGGAATTGTAAGACCCGAATTTGAGGCATCCCAGTTTGAATTGAAGCGAGTGATGTTTCAAATGCTTCAAACAGTGGGACAATTTAGTGGGATGCCTACTAAAGATCTACACCTTCATTTCCCCTTATTCATGGAAGTAAGGAACTTTTTCAAATTAGCCGAAGTATCTGAAGATGCTTTGATATTGAAGTTATTCCCATACTTGTTGAGAGATATAGCACAGATATTATTCTTTTTTTAACCAATCTACCATCTCATATGGAATATATAAGTAATTTTTCAACATCATCCCAAACATTAGCTAAAGACCGCCAAATGCATGAACAGTTGGTATGGTGAATATTATTCGGAAATAACCCATTAATGTTATATTTATTCCTCAAGACCCAAACCTAGAAAGCTTCTGTATTAGCGACCAAATTATAACCCAACTTAAGAAGAAAGAGTTTGTTTTGATCTTGAATCCACCGAATCCCTAGCCCCCCATTCACCATTGCACACAACAATCCTTCCAACTAACAAGTAATGGTTAGTAACACTGACTTAACCAGGGTAAGGTGACCAATTAGAAATAACTTATGTGCATCCCAACCATTAAATCGACTTCAAACTTTATCCAAAATGACTTGCAAGGTATTAAACCCAACTTTATTGTGAAAAAAAGGTATACCGAGGTACTTCCCCAAATCATTTAAACTAGTAAAACCAAGTTTGTCACCCGAATTTATTGCTACCACTTCAAAAACATTGCGAGAAAAGTATACCTGAGTCTTCAATCTATTAACTCGATGGCCAGGGAAGTTGCAAAAAATATTTAGAACATTCTTAAGACAATCTACTCCCTTCTTATCAAGTCTGCAAAAAAGGACAAGATCATTGGCAAAGAAAATATGAGATGCGACTGGCCTTCATCGAGAAAAAAAAATGGTCCCCGTGTCTTTTCTTCAATAGCAGCTTTGATAAAATGGTCTAACCGTTCTATACCGAAGATGAAAAGATAGGGAGAGAAAAGATCCCCCTGTCTTACACCTCTAGTCTAATTAAAATTGTCTACCTCTAGTCTAATTAAAATTGTCTAAGTCCATAATAATTGCATGGAAGGCGAAGAAACACAATGCATGATGGTTCGAACAAGAATTTTTGGCAAACCGGTATCATTCAAAGTGTTTTGCAAGAAGTCCCAACAAATTTTGTCATAAGCTTTTTCTAGATCCACTTTTATTGCCATCCAACCCTTTTTTCCTTTTCGTGTAATCGTATGAATTGCCACTTGTGCAATGATGATGTTGTCTGAAATGCAACACGAGGTTATGAAGCTAGATTGATTTTGTTTTACCAAGACTTGCATAACTTTTTGAAGTTGAATGACTATTGTCTTTGTAATGATTTTGTATAAAACGGTACATAAACTAATGGGTCTATACTAATTGATGGATTCCACACCTAAACTTTTTGGAATAAAGACCAATAGGGTTTTGTTTAGTCTTAGATCCAGAGGTCCTCCTATGTAAACATGTCTAACTATCTTGAATACACTGTTGCCCACTATATCCCAATTAGCTTGATAGAATTTGGCATGAAATTCATCAACTCCAGGTGCCTTTAAAGGTGCCATGCTGAAGACCGCCTGTCGAATCTCATCCATAGTAACCACAACATTCAGTACACTTAAGAGACAATCCTCCAACTTTGGGAAACGACCCTGGACAGGGAAGTTCCCGATCGAGTATTGCTCTACAATATACAACTTTGAAAAAAATACTCAATAGCATGGCTCTTTATTATTTCATCATCGTAGCACTACCCAGTACCATCAATCTTCAAAGCCTCAATTTTGTTCTGTTTGCACCGCTCCATGGTTCGATTGTGGAAGAAGCTTGTGTTTCTGTCTCCATTAGAAAGCCAGTCACTTCTTAATTTTTGAAAGCATAACAATTCTTCTTGAGTTAGAACATTTTCAATCTCAAGTTGAATGTCAGCTTCCCTTGCTCTGAGTCGCACAGAATTACAATGCTCCAAAGCTTTCTGTATAGGTTCCAATTTTAGCATGGCTCTCTGCTGTCGCACAAAAATGGTTTTATTCCATGCTTGGACCGATTGAGTGAAATTCTCCAGGTTCATTGCAACATCATCTTCTAGTTTCCATGAATTTTTGATTACGTCACAGAATTTAGGATGTATTAACCAACTTGCTAAGAAATGAAAGGGTCTCTCCCCATACTTGCCTTTACCGGATAAGTCAAAACAAGGATAGGACGATGGTCAGACTTCGATTTATACAAATTTCGAACAGTGGTGTTTAGTGCGAATGTTTGCAAAAGATCGTTGTAAAGAGAGCAATCGAATCTCTGGAAAAAACTGCCCCTATTCCAAGTAAACATCAAGCCTTGGAACCCTAAATCATGTAGTCCATGCTAAAAAAAGAAAGACCTGAACTGATTGCATCCTGCTCGGTGCGACTTAAATCCGCCTTTCTATTCGTCGTTCATAATAATATTAAAGTCGCCCACAATCAACCATGGTTCCTCAAGGTTAGTAGCAAGCCAACCCAATTTCTCCCATAATTGTTTCCTTGTACCTTGCTATCGACTAGCATATACAGCAGTAAGAGAAAAGAAAAACGGCTTAGGTTATTATGGATGCGCATATGCATAAACTGCGAATGAACTTTCAGGACATCTAGAAATTCGCAAAACTAGAAGCTTCAACTCTGAACGAATTATTAAAACCCAATTTCGCAATAATTGAATCAGCCTTATTCCCACTAATTCGTGTTTCAAAAAGAGTCACAATGTCTGGACAAAACTTTTCCCTATACTTTTTCAAAAAATTATGAAAGCAAAGGTGTCCCCACCCTTGGCAGTTCCAGAAAAATAGACGAAAATTAAAAGACACCATTAAAAGATGGAGAAATGTGAGAATGGTACCAAGGATTTCAAAATGATTCAACATCCATCAGAGTTTCATCCTCTGAACCTTGCACCCCATCTATCTCTCCTGACATTGTCGTATTCTCTCCAGCCGTATGACTTAACCCCTAGATTATGCCATCCATGGCTAGAGCAACCGGAAGAGATGAGGGGTCATCATTTGAAATATTAATTGGCAAAAATTTAATCGCCACATTTTGCCTACTGTTCAAATCTGAGCCCACTATTTGAAATTGAATTGGATCTAGATCATTGTCTAGGATTTTTGGGCCCATCTGTGATCCATCATCAAAAGGATTAACATTTTGTCCTAAAGAGGATGCACGTTTTTTGTTGGAAGGCTTAAGAATGTTTAGGTCTTCATTTTGTTTGGAAAACCTACCGAACCTTCCTCTCTTACCATATCTTCTATGCCCGCATCTTGTGCTCCTAATTTTCGGCTTTCACCAATGCCATCTAATCAACGAGATTGCTTTCTTTTTTCCTCTCTATGATTAACATTGAGGGCACCGAATCTGGTACCACCAACCACACCACCATCTATGTCGTTGTTGGGGTTCGCCGTCGATCAAGGCTTCCTCCTCTGTTTGCATTCAACAAGCATCCAAGGACCAAACTGCTCCTCCTCAACTTTTTTTTGCATCTCAGAACCCCGTATTTGTGACTGGTTGTTTTTTTTCTCCGAGGCAACACCTTGACCAGATTAGTGCGAAGAAAACTCTTAGTTGTGCCCAAATCTCCCGCAATGAAACAATCCATATGTAAGGATTCATACTCGACACATTGAATTTTCCCATCGATTTGTGTGGACAAAACTCTCGGTTGTGCCCAAATCTGCCGCAATCGAAGCAAACCATAGGTAAGGATTCATACTCGACACGTTGAGTTTTCCCATCGTTTTTAACTTTTGAGACTAGAGGCTTTCCCAAGTCAACGTAGACCGCAAGTCTAGAAAACTTCCCTCTAGAGCTATTATCTATATTACGGTCGATCTTCACCACCAGGCCGATTACACTTCCAATAAACTGGAGCAAACTTTTGGTGCATATACCCCCTGGCAATCCCGGTAACATGATCCAAACCATTAAACTTTTGGGTTGAACTTGGTCAGTGGAGAATGCTAGTGTCCACGACTGCATATTCAGGTATTAGCCAAAAGTTTTCCATGGTCTTCTCGACAAAGCAACAAGGTACTCGTCGTCATCATGAAACTTGACAAAAAAAATCATTCTCCAAATCTAGGATTTGCAACTGCATTTTTTCTTCTAAATTTATTGCAATTTGCTGGACATGGTATGATACGAAATCCTTCTACCTAGCAACTTGACGATCACGGTCCAAGACATACGTTTTGCAATGAACCGGTGTACTCACTCAGAAAAAAGGATGGAAGGGATGCCATCAACAATCTCTTTTTTAGCATCCCCCTCTAGTAGTTCAAAATCCTCTTCCTTCTGTGTGTTCACCAAGGCAGTCGTATTGCCCAAAAGTTTATCTTTCCACGACTTTGTTGTGACATTAGTAGTATTCACTTTTATGCCCTTATCATCCACTACAGGATCGTCTGGATCAGGAGGTTCCGTCGACCTGCGTCGTACCTTTTTAGTTGATCTACCAATGCTACCACTAGGAAAGATAGCCTCTCGATCACAGTATTCATCTTTCTTTTGAGATATTGTACTTTGTCAGTCTCAGCCAAGCCTTGAAAATTTTTTACGCAACTTAACAATTGTTGCAAATTAATATTATAAAAAATAGCTAAAAAATTAATTATTAATTTATTGATGAATTATTAAAAAAATAAGTTTCAACTCAAACCCGTGGAATTAGAAAATTAAAGAGGCAAATAATATACAAAAGACAAAATATTTCATAAGTAAATATTACTAACTTTTTTTTAACAAACTCATTATAGATTTTGATCATATCTATTCTTTTTGGCACAATGTTTAGAACTACCTATATCCTCTCTCCAACCCATGAATAGGAAGATAATGCGCTTCATTTCACTCAAACCTACGTCCTCCTACATTGATAATAATACTACTCAATCCGTAAATATTATTAACTTTTAGTTTAGTAATTTAGTTGTATTAGAGTGTTATTAGAATAAAAAGAAAAGAATTCTTTATCATTTATGTTAATAGCTTTTTAATATATAAAATTATTTTTTCATATATATATACATTTAATAAAATTTTATTCAAAAATTATTCAATGTTAAAAACTTTTGTTTGTAACAATTTTATCAAAAAAATCATTTTCAAATGCTTTAATTAAAATTTCACTAAATTTATTAATTTTGAAGTTTTGTAAATATTAATTAATTTATGTGGTGTTTGGAAATCAAGATTTGGGCAAAAAGAAATAGATTTAAATTTTCTAATCTTTTTTT
>CM025245.1:29297994-29308788 GCA_013677275.1 Gossypium schwendimanii
AAATTGGTAGATAGAAAATGTTTTTCAAAATAATATTTTTAAAATTATCAAAATAAAGATGTACATCTCCCACTACTTCAGTTGCCACATTTGTCCCATTTTCAATCTACAACAGTAGACTCTTATCTCTAAGATCTTTTGTCTCTTTGAATCCTTATAGAGAAACACATATGTGATTACTGGCTCTCAAATTAATGATCAAATGGTTTATTGAATCTTCCATTAAACAAGTTTCTATCATAAAAAGTTTTATACATTTTCCTTATTGGCTACGTATTCTTTCCACTCTTTATAATTTTCCTTGAAGTACCCTTTTTTACTACAGAAGAAGCATTTAGACTTAAATAAGTATTTAGGCTTCCTAGTTCTCTTTCTTTCAACTTGTGGTGGCCCAGAAACCTTAACCTTAACTTTCTTAGTGTGTTTTCCCTTCCCTTTTGAGGAAGAAGCGAAAACTATGTTTTCTTATGCTCTTTGGGCCGGTGATCTCCATTCAACATTAACTTATAGGATTTTAACTCTTTCATGAGTTGTGTAAGCATTAGGGTCTTGTTCCTAAGGTTACAAGCGGCACAAAAGCCAGCAAAATCTTTGGACAAGTTATTGAACACCATCTCAATCTGAGTGTTTTGGCCCAAATTGGCCTCATTATCCAAGGCCTTTACAAAGTATTCCATAAGAGTAATCATATGGTCTATTATCGAACTGCTGAGCTTTTGTTGGGCATTCATCAAACTAGTTATAGTCGACTATTGAGCCAAGGCAACTTGGCTTCCGAACATGTCTTATAGTTTGTCTAGAATCATTTTGGCAATCTTACAACTCTTCAGTTGCTTTTAAAGGGTGTTACTCACACTTGCTAGAATATAGAAACAAGTTATCACATCAGTATGATAACTCGATTTTTAATGGTACCAGAAATGGTGGTTTTGAAACCCCATTCTTCGATGATCGATTCTGTAATTATTATTAATTAATAGTTACAAGTTAATTAAAGTATTATATTGAATTTTGATATGAAAAATTTATTAATTGGATAGTTAGTTAAGGTAAAGTGTAGTGACCCTAAAGTCATTTGTGTTGGAAAGTGAAGTATTATAATATTTATGGAGTTATTATATAGGTGAATTGAATTTTGGATAGATAATTTTGTTGAATTAGTGATTAATTAAGGTACAAGGATTAAATTGTAAAAATGGTAAAAGTTATTCTCTATGAAATTTTAATTAATTGAAGGACCAATTGGACAATTAGTTATTGTTAAAAGGTCAAACAGTTGTGGATGACACCTTACATCCACTAACTTTGTTAAATTGTCATTAACATTAATTAGTTTAGTTTAGTTAAAATTAAGATCAATTAATTTAATTAAGGTATATATATTAAGTTAAAAGAAAAGGAAAAACAAGCCATTTCTTATCCATCTTTCCATTCATATGAAAAAAAAAATGAATAAGAAAGGGTGTGGAGTTTTTAAATTTTAATCCTTCAATTGGTAAGTGATTTCAAGTTCATTTCTTATAATTTTTATGTTTTTGATGTCTTAGGAGCTTGGTTTAGCTAGCTCACGCACCAATTTGTAAAATTGTTAAAGTTTCCAAAACTTTTCATTGATGAAAACTTGATGAAATTGGTGTTAATATGTTAAATTTTAAGCTAGAAGTGAAAAAGGACTAGTTTGTAAAGTTTAATTGCTAATTTTTAACATAGGAACTAAAGTGCATAAATTCTAAAATTGATGTTTAATTTCTATAATTATGGATAATATAAGGTTCTAGAAGGATGAATTTGAGATCAGTTTTGAAATCGGGGCTAAAATTTGAAAGATATAACTATTTTGATTTTAGGGACTAAATTGAATAAAATGAAAAACTTTAGGATAATCCAAAAATGAAACTGAATTGATATATGATTACAATAAGTTGTTATAAGATATTTGGAACTGATAACTTGAAATAAATTATTGTGTAGATCGAGAATTGAACCAATCGGAGGATAACGCGAAAAAGGGAAAATTGCAGATTAGACCCTATCACCTTGTTTATTGCTTTTTTTGTCAGATAAGTTCATACGAGACTTAATTTATTAATTCATGTTATGTTAGTATTATTTTGTTTTACTTTTTAGTTTGAATTGTTTGGTAAATGATGTCCTTTGGCATCAAAATGACTAAATCGTAAACATGAAATAAATGACTAATATGAATAGATATATTATAATGATTAAATTTGAAATTGATATATAATTGAGTAGTATGTGTATGATGATGTTACAAGTTTAAAAATGCATATGGATTATTATTCGAAATGTGAAAAGTGAATATATAGTTTTAGAGTTTGTAATGATATAAATTGGTAACGATGCTGGTTGAACTTAGTAAACGATTAGGATACGAATGACAAGTCATTAAGTTCCAAAAAGAAATCAAGTGTTAGTTAGGGATGTTTTTATGATGGTTTAGATCCAGCATGTGTTTCAAATTCTCGACAGCTCGAGTAAGCAGCATTGAATAAAGTTACAAAAGTAAACCTGACCTATAGCTTAAGTGAGCAACCTAAATATCATAACTTGTGCGAGAAAATTCAAATATCACAGTTCATGTGAGAAAATTGAATTATCCTTTATCAATGTCTGAAATCCAACACATGTTGCGGATTCTTGACAGCTTTAGTGAGAAGCATTGAATAAAGCTTGTACAAGCAAACTAACTCTATAGTTTGTGAAAGTAAATCAGTTCGATGTATTCGAGTGTAATATACTTTAGTTGTCACATCTCGAAAATCAGGCTAGAAGGAAATTGGATTAGTGGACTAAAAGATGTTACGCTATGATTTTTGTTTAAGAGTTTGTAAAATTATGACAAGAATGAGTCATTGACCTAATGGCTAAGAGAGAATACAGAGAGAGTGCATTTGGCTTAGAGACTCGAGTTCGATTTATTGAAAAATTTTCTCCACTTTTCTTTCTTTTTCCCCTTGTGTTGTCCCTTTTTTCTTTTTCCTTTTCCTTCTTCACTTTCTATTTTCTTTTCTTTCTTTTCTCTTCATCCATTGTTGCCGCCCAAGTCTAGCCCATTTTTTACCATTGTTTTCTCTTTTCTTGATCTGATTTTGCTGCTACCAATATCATCAAATTATTGTCGAATTGCTGGTTTTCTTTTCTCTACAATTTTTTCGCACATTGAGTTGGAAGTGGCCATATTTTCCCTTGCATTTGCTGCCACTCTGAGCCTAATTTCCATCAACTATTTTCTTTCAATTACGCTGCTGGTTTTTGCATTTTCTTACCCTTGGCCAAACCTCTTTAGCCCTCGTGGTGGTTATTCGGATCATTAATTGTCTATCGTTCATTATAAAGCTGAAATGGGTAAAGCGTAAGTGTCGATTCTAGTAAGATCTAATGTTGTTTCTCTTCTCTTATTTTCCTATTTTGATTGATAGTGTTTAATGCTTTAGATGATCTTCTTATATTGATTTTATAAATTATTCTCATTGAAGGGACAAATTTGAACATTCCGGATCAACAGTGACAATAGAAACTATTTGTATCTCCGTTGTTAGTAGAAAAAAGTAAGCAGGAATCTCGAATATAGATCTAAGTGGTCATTATATTTTCACTATTGTGGTTGAATCCTATAAGGTTATTTTGGGCTAGTTCTAACTCATGTTATTCTCGGGAATGTACAAATCTAAACAAAATTTAGTCGGATTTAAGTCTTAGGAACTGTGGTGCTAAGTTAGGGCTTCATATTGACGTTAATCTGGTGTGGGTCTTCCCTAAAACTAAATAAGTTAAATTTAAATTAATGCATTTAAGTAATATTGTTTGCTTGGTGCCTGTGGTTTGGCTGAATGGCCTAAATGTTAATAAGTGGGGTGTCGAATCAGGTACGCAAATATTTCAAAATTTGATTGTTAAATGTTCTGTTTGGGTGATGAATATGTCAACTGAATGAAAATATAGCATGCTAGATTGTGTATCATTGTTTATGTTCATGTATGTTTCCATGACTGAAATTGTGATATGTACGAAACTATGTTTCATGCCATATTTAATTTTGACCATATTGAAAGCATTTACACATGTCACTTATTCTGATTATTGAAAGTATGCTAGACGTACACTGTTACTATTTACTGAAAAGCGTGATAAGCATGCCAATGTACCAAAACTTTACTGATAAGTATGATATGCTTCGCTGATGGTATGTCATAATTGCATTTGCATGGTGTGGGTTTTTTGAGGTTGGCGTAGGGGTTCTGTGGAGAACCATGTGGCATTTAAAGATAGTATTACTGTTGTCAGTGCACTACATCGGAGATTTGAGGTGATTAGGTGAGTTATCACATTTATACTAGCAGCTTGTCTGCAATTATTTTTATTGGTAGTTTTATCTACATACTGATATTGGTGGTTTTAACCACAACGAGCTTAAGCCCATTCTATTTTGGAGTTTGGTTGATGGGTTTTGGGGAACTTGTGGTGTGTAGCGAATGAATGGGTAGGATTATTGCATTGGAACATTTAGCATGCCATACTCATATGTTGCAATGCCATGACAGATTGGATGAATTGTGTAATAAATGAATATTTGTTTGATTGATCAAATGATATATTGTATGGACACACATTGGGCTTTTTAAGCTCACACGTAGTTTATTCCTTATAGATAATCCTCAAGACTAGGCTTTGATTCGGTATTCGGAGGTCTCTTTATGGAATTTTTAGCACTTAAATTTTTATTAAAATTTCTTTAATTATTTTGGTTTTATTTTTATTTGGGATTGTAATTTTCATTTAAGTATGGTCTATGGTATGAGACATTTTTGGACTGGGATTTTTGCATGCATGAATTTTGACAGAAACTAGTTTAAATATGACTTAAAATATGAAAATTTGTTTGGTATGTTTTAACTCAGGTGAAGTTAATTCTTGATGAAAATATTGAGTGGTTGCAATTGGAAGCTTTGAAATAGGTACCAAATGGTTCATTTTTAGCAAAAATAAAGTCCACGTCCCAGCAAGCAACCTACCTCATCGCAACGTCAACCAAAAGTGAGTCACGTCGCGATGTCAAGTGGCTAGAGGTCAAGACGTAACATACTATTTTGGTAACGCCATGATGTGGAAGAGAAGACATCACGATGTCGACCTTAAATTTTTAAAAATTTGTAACTTGGTCATGTTTCGTGCTTGGGTTGACAAAAGAGCTTTCGTAAGCTCGATTAAGACTCGATTTTGATTATTTAATGATAAATGAATATGTTTGACATTGAATTGCATATGCGAATGAATATTTTATATTAAATTAACTGTAGTTGCTCCAGCAACAAATGTAGTATCCTGCAACTCAGACTCGATAATCGTGTCATGCAAAGGGTGTTATATTTAGTGGTATCAAAGCTTTAGTTTATTCTATTCTGGGACTGCAATGTAGCGCGTGTTGAGTCTAGAAATACATGCCATAATAACCTATAATTGTGTGATGCCTTCTAATCTGAATTGAGTCTGCTTTCTTATATAGATAAACCATGCAGGCTAAATCCAATCAAGCCATGTCTGATAAGGTAGAAAGTAATATTCCTACTTTTGAATAGGGAGCCACCCAAAGATTGCCCATTCCGCAAGGGCTAGGGAGTGAGGCAAGAGATGCCTTATTTCAAATGATGAATTAGTTGTTCAACCAATTTATGGGAGCTACCTCTTAAGCTCTACAACCACAACCACAACCACAACCACAACCACAACCACAACCACAAATGCCTCGTCTTCAAGGTCCCAACCCTGTATTTGTAAATCATCCACCAATTGATAAACTCTGTAAATACCGAGTGGAAGAATTTAAAGGCAAGAAAGATGATTATCATGTGAAAGTTGAATATTGGTTAGAGAATACTTTGAGAGTTCTTGAAGAATTTATTTGTACTCTAGAAGATTGCTTGAGATGTGTTGTATCTTTGCCTAAAGTGGAAGCCTATGAATGGTGTATAACTCTGACCTTTATAACTCAGAGAAATCGGGTGAATTGGGAATTCTTCCAAACCTAGTTTAAAAAAAAATATATCAGTCAGTTATACCTAGAAAAGAAGAAACGAGAGTTCATAGAATTGAGGTAGAGGGACATGTCAATGGTTGAATATGAGCACGAGTTCATTCACCTTAGCAAGTATCCTAGAGAGCTTGTATCTACTGAAGCTGAAATGTGTACTTGTTTTGACTGGGTTTTAATGAAGATATTCATATGTTTGTAAGGGCATTAGAACTGAAAGAATTTTTTGTATTGTCTGAGCGAGCCCAGAAAATGAAAGATATGAGATATGACAAGAACCAAGCTAAATCGAGAAGTCGAGATACCAGAAAGTGCAGTTTGGCTAGATCTTTTTATTGGATCTGGTGCCCTGAGTGTAGTATATTAGTTTGTGAACTTGTAATTTTTTTAGAATATATTAATTAATAAAAAAATTCATTGATTACATTAATACACTTTGAATGATTCTCCTCAAATGATTTTTGCATGCAAAGCAAAATGGAAGCAAATGTTGCTCATTTGTCTAATATTTAAACAAATACTAAGCGATATCATGTGGTCGGATCATGATATGGAAAGACAACTTCTATTAATAGACAAACCTAAACATGTCCTTAGTCTAATAAAAAATGAGAAGATGGATTGAAAGACTAATATGTCGTTTATCAAGTCCAATTGGGGAGATGATTTGTCTTGGGCATCAGAGCGAATAACTTCCAAAAGATAAACACATAGACTGGTTGGATTGACAATACATCGGGCTGGACCCAAGAAGAATAGATCTTGGACCCGTTTATGGATTTATTCCCTTGTGACATTCATAGTGTGACATGCCAAAATCCTGAGTGGATGATGGGCTATGTATGCGAGACTCGTTCACTTTGATGTAAGTAAAAGTTTGAGTTCGAATAGATATGGAGCAGAAAGTTGATGTGTTGGGTGTACGACTTCTGTAGTGTGTAGTGTCATTCAAAACAATGGAATTCATAGCTCGAGACATGGGTAAATGATATCCTCTCATTAGCATTGCATGGTTGATGAAAAGTAAACGTGGCCACGGGTCGTTCGTCTTTATGATGAATGACTTGATTACTAATTGATTTTAATTGGCTTTTCATGAAGGAATATGTAATGGTTACCATTAGATAAAATAGGATCATATTGGGAGAACAGATATTATCCTAAACAGATTAAAGATATCCTATGAGGGTAACACACTTATGACAAGATCATTGGACAAGCACTGCGTAGTTGTTTTTGTAATGGTATATTGTTGGGGAGAGCTTAGTCACTATACTATAGTGGAATGAATTCATGACTAAATAGGTCTATAATTATTAGGTTAAAAGTTGAAACTTAATTATAATTTATTTGAGCCTTAATTACATATATCCAATCGGTCTCTCTGCTAGCTTGTTGAAACTAGAAATGAATTGCGTGTTTGAATTGAAATGAACACAATGATTAAAAATAGAGAAATGAAAAACATTCAAAAATGATTATGGTTTTCTCCAAAATGGAGAAATGGAATCATTTGGAAACGAATGTGGTGTTCCCAAAATGGAAATGGAAATGAAAATGAGAAATGATTTATTTGCAAATGAACATAGATTACTTAGAAATTATCAAAAGAATAAGTTTATGTTTTTGAGGTATTTTGAAGATTGAAAATGAAAACAAATCATTCAATAATAGTGAACAAGTTGAATGGTGAAATATTAAATATATTTTATCAAAAATTTTACTAGGGGTAAAATCGTCATAATTTTACCAAGGGTTAAATTGGGATGAGAAAATTATTTAATTAAATATAAATATTGAAGTTTATTTTGGGAAATAGAAAAACAGAATCAGGTTGGATCAGATTACAAAGTACTGGGTCGAGAAGTCCAGGACGTACTTGTAATTGGACCTGAAGTGAAAGAGACCCAAAATCCCCTCATGGAATATGAAGGGTATGCAAACCTAGTAGGAATACTAGGGGATGCTGTCGACCCTACCCTTACTCTAAATAGGAAATTGTTTTTCTAGTTGAAATAAACTTCTACAATTCAAAAAAGGTTCTTATAAATAGATGGCATCGGTAGAACTATTTACACAACTTTAAGATATTGTTACTCTACTGAAAATTAGAAAGAATTTGTTCTCAGCTATTAAATATATTTTCTCAGAATAAAAAGTCTACAGGTTTCTATTTGAGAAGAGAATTTTTTTCTTTTCGCAAAAGAAAAGAATTTATAGTTCTGTGTTTGGGTTCAATTAGTTCGAGCCCACACTTGAAGTAGTTCGTGGTACGAGAATAGCGGAGAAGAACGTTTGGTTTAAAGAAGAGAATGAAAAAGATCCGTCTATCCAAAACATGGGTATGATTTTGGTCTAGGGTTTATTTCTATAAATACCACAAATCGGGTCGGTTTTCAAAACTTTTATTTTTCACTGTGCAAGAAAACCCTTTTCAAACAGGATTTTTTCCAACACTTTTTTGACTCCTCCATCTAAAAAGATAAGAGATTTCTGAAATTACTCTTCCACCTTACAGGAAATCCAAGAGAAATGTCCAGACAGAGCTATTTGAGGCCTCAAACTACATCAATAAACCAAGAGAAATGTACAAGAAGTGTTCGAAACACAAATAAACCAATTTGCGAACACTGTGGTAAAAATCACTTCGGAGAGTGTAGTGTGAAGAAAAGGAGCTTGTTTCAAATATGGTTCCACTACTCACTTTATGAAATATTGTCTGAGTAAAGTTGAGATTAGTATAAAGAAGTTGCAAAGGTGGTGTTAGCTCCACAGAGGAGTAGAAGACAAGGAATTGGTGGTAGGGTTGGTATTAACTGAGGTGGAACTAGAGATACATCAATGAGATCCAATACTTGTGCGCCTACTAGAGCTTATTCTATTCGAGCCAGAGAGGAGGCAACTACTCTCAATGTTATTACTGATATTTTTTCTCTATTAGATATACTCATGCATGCATTAGTTAACCCTGGGTCAATGCATTCATACATTTGCACCTCATTAGTAGTTGAAAGAAATGTATTAGTAGAATTGATAGAGTTTGATGTCTAAGTAACCAACCGTTAAGACAAAGTGTTGTTGTTAATAAAATTTCTAAAAACTATCCACCAAAAATCTAAGGCTGTAAGTTTCTAGTTAATCCGATGTCATTGTTGTCTGATAAGTTTTATATAATTCTCGATATGGATTGATTAACTATTCATGATGATGTAGTCAATTATAAATAGAAAAGAATATTATTGCAATGTCATGACGGTGAGTTGATAAATGTTGAGGTTGAAAATTTTGACTATTCAACTAATAGAATATCAACGATATTATTTGGACCAATTCATTGTTGTGTTCATAGATGATATTTTGATTTACTTGAGAAATGAAAATGACCACAATTAGCATTTGAGAGGTGTGCTGTAGATTTTGCGAGAAAAAAAATTATTTTCCAAGTTTAGTAAATGTGAATTGTGATAATGAGAAATAGGATTTCTAGGTCACGTGATATCAGCTGAAGGTATAAAAGTTGATCCAAGTAAAATTCAGCTATTGTTAACTGGAAACCTCTGAAGAATTTCACAGAAGTAAGAAGTTTTCTAGGGTTGTAGGGTGCTATCGGTGATTCATAAAATGGATTCTCAATGATAGCCTTCCTGTTAACGAAATGATTACAGAAGAATATCAGTTTTTTTCTAAAAGCGCATAGAAGCTCTAGTTTTAACTCAGCCTGAATCTTGAAAAGAATTTGTTGTGTTCAGTGATGTTTCACTCAAATATTTGGGTTGTGTACTGAGGCAAGAAGGGAAAGCAATTGTCTATGCTTCTTGAAAACTTAAACAACATGAAAAGAATTATCGTACTCATAACCTGGAACTTGTAATAGTGGTTTTTACTTGGAAGATTTGGAGACACTAAAATGTCACATCTTCATAAATCACAAAAGCTTAAAATACTTGCTGACACAAAAAGAATTGGATTCGAGGCAGCGCATGTGGCTTCAGTTACTTAAAGACTATAATTTGATTATTGACTATCATCCGAGAAAAACCAATATAGTAGTTGATGCTTTGAGTCAGAAATACCTATTTGCTTTAAAGGCGATGAATGCTTGTTTGACTCTAAAACGAGATGGTTCTCGTTTAGCTGAGTTGAGAGCTAAACCCGTATTTCTACAAAAGATCTAGGAGTTGCAAAAAAAAATGACACAGTGTTGGAAGCAAAACAAACACCTTTTGAAAATGATCAAACCTATGAGTTCAGTATCGACGATAATGAGAGTCTATACTTTCAAAAACTATTTGTGTGTACCGAAGAATTCAGAGTTGAAATGAGACATTCTTCACAAAGCTCACAATAATGCTTACATAATACATTCGAGTAGCAATAAAATGTATAATGACTTGAAACAATTATACTAGTGGCCAAGAATGAAAAGAGAGATCACAGGATACGTGGAAAAATGTCTGGTATGTAAGCAGCTTAAAGCAGAATATCAAGTTTTGTTAGGTTTATTGCAACACACAATGATTCTTGGGTGGAAATGGGAGCGAATCGCCATGGATTACATATTAGGTTTGCCATTAACGCTGAAAAAAAGGTGCAATCTGGGTAATAGTTGTGTAACACCCCAGACCCAGCCTAGACGTTATGGCCGAATCTGACGATGTCACAAGGTAGTGCTTTTTGAAAAATATGTCGTCACTAAATCCCCTTTTCTATTTAACCATTTTTTTCATTATCTTATGTTAATTTCA
>CM025245.1:29325165-29338820 GCA_013677275.1 Gossypium schwendimanii
GTAATCAATACCCTATACACACATACATCCTCATCAAACATGTTAGTTACATAATCCATATAAATACCAAGAGATATAGATGAGCTCATCAATATACCATTTCCACATACATGATTTTATCTCTCCAAGTGTTCAATAAACATGTACATATCATATTTTTCTACTTCAAGTATTTCTTATAGTAATTCATCTTGAATTTATATCATTTCATATCGAAACTTTACGCGTTGAATCATTTTAAAATATCGATGGATACATGGGCAGTACACACGAAGTGTATAGTACAGTAAATCCGTCAATTCATATTCAGGAGTGCTTATAAAAGCACATAAACAGGAAGCTTACCCGGGCTAAAACAGAAAGCTCATAAAAGCCATATTCAGGAAGCTCATGCGAGCCAATAACGAGTAGCTCCGAAGAGCCATTAATCAAGAAGCTCTAGATAGCCATATATCAGGAAGTTCAAACGAGCCATATTGGGAAGCTCACAAATAGCCTATAATCGGGAAGTTCATAAGAGCTAAGGTGTGTCCACAAAACATGTAGTATCACAACCTATGGGGATGCTCTGAAGAGCTATGACGGGAAGCTCACAAGAACCATATAACGGGAAGCTTATGAGAGCTATTAACGAGATGCTCTTTTGAGCTATGGTGTGTTTGCAACATATACAAGACCACAACCAATACGGGAGCCTTGTATCCAATCGATTTTCATGTATTCAGACGGGATTTAATATTTATCGGGCATTATTTTGGATATATAATTATTTTCATAAATATATCAATTTCACAATTCAACATGCACATATACAACATTCCATTCAAGTATATAATTATTCACAATTTAGTTACACGAACTTACCTCGTCACTTATTCGTATTCGAGAATCTTCTAATTCGATAATTTTTTGTTTTCCTCGATTCAATTTCGTAATATGTCTATCTGGATATATATGAGTAAATTTAACGCAATTTAATATAATTCATATTCAATTCAATCTAATTCACATTATAGGTAAAAGTACCATTTTGCCCCTATACTTTTAATTAATTCCAATCTTATCCCTAGGCTCGGAAAATGAAATTCATGCAATTTTATCCGTATTTCAAGCCTAGCTAAAATTTTCATATAACAATAACAGTCTATGTATTCCATAAAATTTAGAATTTTCCATGAATTCAACATCTTTCCAATTTAATCCCTAAATCATGTTTTCTTCGAAATTCTTTAATAAAACACTTTAAAATACCCATCAACACGTCAATTTCACCATCAAATAACTTAGATCATATGAAATCATCAATGGTAACTTCCAAAATTTTCAATAAAATTAAAAACCAAGGTAAAGGTTACTTGGACCTAATTGTAACAAACACAAAAACATAAAATTTTCAAGAAACGGGTGAGGATTTAACTTACATGAAGCAAGAATTGAAAAAACAGATTAAACCCTCTTCAACGTCTATTTTTAGAGGATTTGTTTATTTTTATTTGGAAATTTTGTCTTTATTTCACACCATTTTTGTCCTATTTTTAAGCCTATGCCACCCAGCCAATTACTTTAGGCATATTTATGCCTAAAGTCCTTCCTCATTTACCGTTTAAGATATTTAATCATTATTTCTTTTAATTAACAAATTGTGCACCTTTTTCAATTTAGTCATTTTTAACAAATTTGACATGTAATCAGTAAAGTTTCTCAACAAAATTTTCATACAACATTCCTATCATACCATAGACTATAAAATAACATTAAAATAAATTTTCTTCTGACCTCAGATTTGTGGTCCGTAAACCACTGTTCCGATTTCACTGAAAACAGGCTGTTACAACTCTCCCCTTTTAAGAATTTTAGTCCTCGAAAATCTTACCAGTAAATAGATTCGGGTATTGCTTTCTCATTTTTTCTTTCGATTCCTAGGTAGCTTCTTCAATCTCGTGTCATTGCCAAAGAAATTTTACTAAAGCTACCTTTTTATTTCTTAACTCTTTCGTCTCACGTGTCAGAATTTTGATCGGTTCCTCACTGTAAGTCATGTCAAGCTAAATCTCAACTTCTGTCAGAGAAATAACATGTGAAGGATCTGAACGATACCATTGCAACATAGACATGTGGAAAACATTATGAATTCTATCAAGCTTTGGTGGTAATGCTAATCGGTACGCAATAGGTCTGATTCTTTGAGTGATCTCATATGGTTCAATGAACCGTGGGCTCAGTTGTCCTTTATGGCCAAACTGAAGAACTTTCTTCCAAGGTGATACTTTCAAGAATACATTATCGCCAACTTGAAATTCTATCTCTTTTTGTTTAAGATCAGTATAAGACTTTTGACCATCAGAGGCTACTTTCAAACTATCCTGAATCATTTTCACCGTTTCTTCAGTCTCACGAATTAAATCAACTACGTGTATCTTTTTTCTCATTGAGCTCTGTCCAATACAACAGAGTTCTACATTTATAGCCATACAAAGCCTCGTACGGTGTCATTTTAAATCTTGACTGATAGCTATTATTGTATGCAAATTCAATTAAAGGCAGATACTTTTCTCAGTTACCTTCAAATTCCAAAATACAACATCGAAGCATATCCTCTAAAATTTGTATCACACATTCAGATTGTCCATCAGTCTGAGGCTGAAATGTGGTACTTAAATGTAATTGTGAACCCAAAGCTTCTTGCAACTTGTTCCAGAATCGAGATGTAAACCGAGGATCCCTGTCTGAAATAATGGAAACCGCCACTCCATATAGTCTAACAATTTCAGAAACATATAACTCTGCTAATCTATCCAGGGAGAAATCCATACGTACTGGAATAAAGTGTGTAGACTTCTTCAATAGATCAACAATTACCCAAATGACATATTTCTTTTTCGAAGATAAGGGTAATCCTGCTACAAAGTCCATAGTAACTCTTTCCTATTTCCATTTCGGTATCGTCACTGGCTGTAATAATCCCGATGGCATTTGATGTTCAACTTTAACTTGCTAACATGCCAAACATCTTGAGAAAAATTCAAAAATATCCTGTTTCATTCCTGGCCAACAGTATATCTTTTTCAAAGCATTATACATTTTATTACTCACCGGATGAACAAACATAGTACCATTATGAGCTTCATTTAAAATCTTCTGTACAATCTCTGAATTCTTTGGTAAACATATTCTTCCTCTAAATAGTAGATAACCATCAGACTCAATCTAAAATTCTAAATCGAAGTTTAACTCACATTGTATTCGTTTAGCTTGTAATTCATCATCAATTTTCTAAGCTTCGCAAATCTACTGTAGAAACGTCGGTTTGAATTTTAACTCAGCTAAGATTGAACCATCATTAGATAATGACAACTAGATATTCATTGCTCACAAAGCAAATATTGACTTACTCTTAAATCATCTGCAACCACATTGGCTTTTCCTGGATGATAGTCGATAACCAGATCATAGTCTTTTAATAATTCAAGCCACCTGCGTTGTCTCAAGTTCAAATCTTTTTCTGAAATCAAATACTTTAAACTCTTGTGATCAGTGAATATATAACACTTTTCACCGAACAAGTAATGTCGCCAAATTTTCCGGGCAAAAACAATGGCTGCCAATTCTAAATCATGTATCGGATAATTCTTTTCATGTGGTTTTAGCTGTCTAGAAACATAGGCTATCACTTTACCTTCTTATACCAAAACATAGCCTAAACCATTCAATGATACATCACTGTAAATCACAAATTCTTTACTCAGTTCAGGCTGAACTAGAATCGGTGCCTTAGTCAACAAAGCTTTCAATCTATCAAAACTTTACTGACATTTATCAGTCCATTCAAACTTCACATCTTTCTGTAACAATCGTGTCATCGAAGAAGCTATTATCGAAAATCCTTTTACAAACCTCCGATAATATCCAGCTAGTCCCAAAAAACTTCTGACTTTAAACACATTTTTCGGTGGTTTCCAATCAACAATTGTTGAAATTTTACTTGGGTTAACTCTGATACCTTCAGCAAATACTATGTGTTTAAGAAAACCAATATCCTGAAGCCAAAATTCACATTTACTAAATTTGGCATACAACTGTTTCTCACGTAGAGTTTGCAACATAATTCTCAGATGATTAGCATGTTCATCTTTATCTCGGGAATATACTAGAATATCATCAATAAATACCACCACAAATCTATCTAATTATGGTCTGAAAATGTTGTTCATCAGATCCATAAACACTGCAGGTGCATTTGTGAAACCAAATGACATCACAAGGAATTCATAATGCCCAAACCTAGTCCTTAAAGCTGTCTTTGGTATATCCGAGTCTTTCACTCGTAACTGATAGGAACCAGAATGAAAATCTATCTTCAAAAATACAGTGGCACCTTTCAACTGATCGAACAGATCATCAATACGAGGCAGTGGATACTTATTCTTAATAGTGACTTTGTTGAGCTGTCTGTAAGCAATACATAATCTCAACGACCCATTTTTCTTCTTAACAAATAAAACCGGTGTACCCCACGGTAAAGAACTAGGTCGAGCAAAACCTCTATCAGTTAATTCTTGCAACTGTGCTTTCAACTCCTTTAATTCAGTAGAAGCCATTTTGTAAGGTACTATAGATATTGGTGTTGTCCCCGGAACAAGATCTATAGAAAATTCAACCTCTCTATCCGGTGGTAATCCGGGTAACTCCTCCAGAAACACATCAGGATATTCACAGATAACTGGCACTGATTTAATTTTTGATTCAGACACTTTAGTATCCAACATATAAGCAAGATAAGCATTGTATCATTCTGAGTTAGCCAGTCCATACCCAAAATTACATCAAATTTATCAAATGGCAACAACATCAAATCAGCCGACAAAAAGTAACTTCGTACAATTAGCGGACAATTCTTATAAATTTTATCTACAATCACATATCGATCTAGGGGGTTTGAAACTTTAACCATGAATTTAGTGGACTCGACAGGTAAATTTTTAACAAACACTAAATTCGTGCAAGTGTATGAATGTGTTGAACTAGGATCAATCAAAGCAGTAATATCAGTATCAAGAAGAGAAAAAATACTAGTAATGACGTCTGGTGCAGAGGCATCCTCTCTTGTACGAATAACATATGTCCTTATAGGTGCTCGTGCTTTAGATTTGACTGTTGAATCTTTTGTCACACCTCTGCTACCACTGACATTGCTGGGGTGACTGGGTGGTCTACCTTTGGAGGCGGGGTTGTTTGGCTTTGAAGTTTGAACAATTTCCTTTTCAGGTAGTCTCTAAGATAGTGGTCAAGAGAACCACATCTAAAACATGCCCCACTTCTCATGCAACACTCCCCAAAATACAATTTATTACAATGTTTACATCTGGGTTTGAGACTTTTGACACTTCCAGTACTTGCTTCTAGTGGGGATGGAGATCTCAGATTAAAGCGTTGAGTGCCTCGGTCTCTCCCAGAATACCCCGTAGATGTGACAAAACGATCATGGTACTTCTTCGACTTCTTTGAAGCTGATGATTGTGACTTTCCCATAAATCTTTTACTAGAAATCCAGGATTCCATCTCTGTCTGTCTCTTTTCTTTACTTAACTCTTCGGCTTTATGTGTCCAATCAACCAGTATCACAAGTTCCTTTAGTTCCAAAATCCCAACTAATAGCTTGATGTATTCATTTAATCCCTCTTCAAACCATTTGCACATGGCAAATTCAGTCGGGATACACTTTCTGGAATATTTGCTTAATTTGACAAATTCTCGTTCATACTCAGATACTATCATGTTCCCCTGTTTAAGCTCTAAAATTTCTTTCCATTTTTGATCTAGGAATCTCTGGCTAATAAACTTCTTTATGAATTCTGTTTGAAAAAATTCCTATGTAACACTCCCCCTCGGTACAATAGAAACCAGTGTATTCCACCAATGATAAGCCAAATCTTTTAGTAGGGATACATCACACTTTAAACATTCGGCAGATGTGCAAGATAATTCATCCAAAACTTTGAGGGTATTTTCTAACCAAAAGTCAGCCCTTTCTGGATCATCTTCCGCAGTAGCTCTAAATTCTTCTGCTCCATATTTACGGATTTTATCTACCGGAGGCTTACCAGATCTAACAGGCTTTGTACCTTGTGACATACCAGAAACCGATTGAGGAACAGGAGGGGGAGGTTGTTCTATAACGCGATTTGTGCTCAAGTATTTAGTGAACCATTCATTCATCATTTGAAAGAAGGCTTCTTTAGCCTCCTCACCTCGGCCCTCAGTTACGGGCCTTCTACTACTTGAAATAGCTCTTTGTACTGAAGCTTGAGCATTGCTCTTATCTTCCTCGGATTCAGCTCGATTGGACGACATTACTATATGAAAAACATGTTTAAAATGGTCAGGAGATATCACACTATCACAATTTATATAATGAAATGTATAGCTAAACTCATACTTTCTACTTTAGTTCTGAGAATCGACTAAACCGTAGCTTTAATACCAATAAACATAACACCCCAAACCCATATCCGTCGCCAGAACAGGGTTACAGAGCATTATCAAAATAAATACAGTTAATCTATGTCATTTACTATTCATAACCGATATCAAACATATTCAATCATATTGTCCCTTAAATGGACTCTCAAGGCCCAAAGTACGTGTTAGAAACAAGTCAGGACTAAACCAAAAACTTAGAGAATTTTTTGCGAAATTTTAAAATTTTTCCTAGGTGCAGGGGACATACGCCCGTGTGGCCAGAGCCACACGGCCAAGTGACACACCCGTATCTCAGGCCGTGTGGGCATTCGATGTGAGGCACATGGCCTTGTCCTAGCCCATGTCCATACTTGTGTAACTCTCTGACTTGGGTCACACGGCCAGCCACACGCCAGTGCGCTAGGCCGTGTGAAAAATTAAATTTTCAAAAATTAGGTGCAAAGGACACATGACCAAACCACATGCCCGTGCGCATGGCTATGTGTCACACACGGCCAAGTGACACACCCGTATCTCAGGCCGTGTGGGCATTCGATGTGAGGCACATGGCCTTGTCCGAGCCCATGTCCATACTTGTGTAACTCTCTGACTTGGGTCACACAGCCAGCCACACGCCCATACACTAGGCAGTGTGAACAATTAAATTTTCAAAAATTAGGTGCAAGGGACACACAACCAAACCACACGCCCATGTGCATGGCTGTGTGTCACACACGGCTGAGACACAAGCCCGTGTCTCTACTCGTATGGATAAAAAATAAGCCATTTTCGAGGCCACTTTTCTCACCCAATTTGCATTCCACCTATAACATCATCCAAGCACATTCAAAAGCCAATTCACAACCCTTAATTCAAACCAAAACCAAGTCTTATTGTATAACATATAATCTTATATGTTCAAGTGTTTAAACTTACCAAATTCACACTTATGTATATAGGCAAGATTTTATCAATTATGCTAATTCAAACCTGTTCATCAATAGATTTATATATTTCCCATAATATAACCATTTCAACACACATCGAACATGATAAGGCATTATATAATTACATCAAAAATATGATTAACACTAGCCATTCCAATGGCAAGTTACAACCAAAATATTTCATCACTTGGCCTAACATATCCTATACATGCCATTATACCAAAAGTTAACTTGCTTTATATACGAAAAGTCCGAGGGATAGTGTGATGTGACTCCGACCAAGTTTCAACCTTTACAAGCTTTTGAGTACTATAAAACATAGGAAAGAAAACCAAGCATTTAAAATTAACTTACCATGCATATTCATTTAAAATTAACATATATAGTACTTCCAAAACAATGTAATCAATACCCTATACACACATACATCCTCATCAAACATGTTAGTTACATAATCCATATAAATACCAAGAGATATAGATGAGCTCATCAATATACCATTTCCACATACATGATTTTATCTCTCCAAGTGTTCAATAAACATGTACATATCATATTTTTCTACTTCAAGTATTTCTTATAGTAATTCATCTTGAATTTATATCATTTCATATCGAAACTTTACGCGTTGAATCATTTTAAAATATCGATGGATACATGGGCAGTACACACGAAGTGTATAGTACAGTAAATCCGTCAATTCATATTCAGGAGTGCTTATAAAAGCACATAAACAGGAAGCTTACCCAGGCTAAAACAGGAAGCTCATAAAAGCCATATTCAGGAAGCTCATGCGAGCCAATAACAGGTAGCTCCGAAGAGCCATTAATCAAGAAGCTCTAGATAGCCATATATCGGGAAGTTCAAACGAGCCATGTTGGGAAGCTCACAAAGAGCCAATTAACAGAAAGCTCACGAAGAGCCTATAATCGGGAAGTTCATAAGAGCTAAGGTGTGTCCACAACACATGTAGGATCACAACCTATTGGGATGCTTCGAAGAACTATAACGGGAAGCTCACAAGAACCATATAATGAGAAGCTCATGAGAGCTATTAACGGGATGCTCTTTTGAGCTATGGTGTGTCTGCAACATATACAAGACCACAACCAATACGAGAGCCTTGTATCCAATCAATTTTCATGTATTCAGACGGGATTTAATATTTATCAGGCACTTTTTTTGGATGTATAATTAATTTCATAAATATATCAATTTCACAATGTAACATGCATATATACAACATTCAATTCAAGTATATAATTATACACAATTTAGTTACATGAATTTACCTCGTCACTTGTTCCTATTCGAGAATCTACTAATCCGATACTTTTTATTTTCCTCGATGCAATTCTGTACTAGGTCTATCCGGATCTATACGTGTAAATTTAACTCAATTTAATACAATTCATATCCAATTCAATCCAATTCACATTTTAGGTAAAAGTACCATTTTTCCCCTATACTTTTAATTAATTCCAATCTCGTCCTTAGGCTCGGAAAATGAAATTCTTTCAATTTAATCATTATTCCAAGCCTAGCCAAATTTTTCATATAAGAATAACAGTCCATGTATTCCATAAAATTCAAAATTTTCCATGAAGTCAACATCTTTCCAATTTAATCCCTAAATCATGTTTTCTTTAAAATTCTTTAATAAAACACTTTAAAATACCCATCAACACCTCAATTTCATCATCAAATAACTTAGAGCATATGAAATCATCAATGGTAACTTCCAAAATTTTCAATAAAATCAAAAACCAAGGTAAAGGTTACTTGGACCTAATTGTAACAAATATAAAAACATAAAATTTTCAAGAAACGGGTGAGAATTTAACTTACATGAAGAAATAATTGAAAAACCAGTTTAAACCCTCTCCAATGTCTGTTTTTAAAGTTGGAAATGATGAAGAAATGTCTAGAATTCTTTAATTTCATTTGTTTATTTTTATTTGGCAAAATTTCCAATTTTACCCTTATTTCGCACCATTTTGTCCTATTTTTAAGCCTATGCCGCCCAACCAATTACTTTAGGCATATTTATACCTAAATTCCTTCCTCATTTACCATTTGAGCTATTTAATCACTATTTCTTTTAATTAACAAGTTTTGCACCTTTTTTAAATTAGTCCTTTTAAACAAATTAGACATGTAATCGGTAAAATTTCTCAACAAAATTTTCATACAACATTTCTATCATACCATAGACTATAAAATAATATTAAAATAAATTTTCTTTAGACCTCGAATTTGGGGTCTCGAAACCACTATTTCGATTTCACTGAAATGGGCTGTTACAATGTGTCCCTAGTACGATTGTTACACGGCTTGAGACACGGGCATCTGTCTCAATCGTGTAAGGCAGATGGCCTGGCCACACAGCTATGTGACCCCTTTTTTTGCAAATTTTTCATATTTTTACTAAACTTTCCAAACTGTTTCAAATTGGCCCCAAATTGTTTCTAGGTTATTTTTAGAGCCTCAAGGACTCGATTTAGGGACATTTTGTATGAGTATAAATGGTATGTGATATGATTATTATATTGATTGATTAAATGTTCCAATATTTTTATTGTTTTGTAATACTCTGTGACCCTAATTCGGCGACGGAGACGGGTTAGGGGTGTTATACATGTGACCACCTATTAGATGCATCTATCAATACCATAAAATATCTTAATGGTCCAAATGGTGGATGAATGGGCCCCTATATATCACCTTAAATATGTTCCAAAAATTGCAGGAGGTTCAATGCCAACTTTAGTTGGTGATGGTCTAATAATCAATTTTCCTTGAGAATAAGTAACACAAGATAAATACTTGACTTCAAGAATCTTCTGTTTCTTTAATGGGTGTCCAATTGAATTCTCGAATATTCTTCGCATCATAATAGATCCTGGATAGCCTAATCAGTCAGGCTAAATAGTAAAAGTATGTGGTTCTATAAACTTCAAGTTTGTAGTAACATGTGTCTCAATTACACTAATATGTATATAATATAAGCATGATGAAAAAGCAAGTAGCCTTTCCAAAACATATTCTTTCCACATTCAACATTTGTAATATATAGATATTCAATATTTTTCTCATTCATAGTCTCAATATGATATCTATTAAGACGAATATCTTTAAAACTTAATAAATTTCTTTGAGACTTAATGAAATATAAAGTATCATCAATGACAAATTTTGTACATCTAGGTAATGATATAATAGCTCTTTCGGAGCTTTCAATAAGTTTTTAACTACCCTGTATTGTTTTACATGGGTATCACTTATTGTCAAATGAGAAAAATATTTTTTTTTATTTTTGAGTAACATATGTGTTGTAGCACTATCTGCAAGACACATGTCTCCATCGATTTTGGGTGCAACGAAATTTTATTGAATATTCATATTCTTCATAAAAACAAACAAAATATAATATGAGAAACGTTGCAAATATTTATTAAATGTATAAATTATTCTTTATGCAAGAAAATAAATCATACTTAAAACAACATAAAAATGTCAAAATAACATCAACTTTTCTAATGATTTTCAAATAAATCCGCCACATCTAGGTGAATATCTTCATCATTTGCCTCCATTTCATCATTTTGGGATATAAAATTTGTGTCCATGTTCTTTCCCTTCTTTTTAATAGATGCTTGATAAAATTTTACTAAATGCTCAAACGTATTGCAGGTACGTGACCAATGCCCCTTCATACCACATCGATAGTATATATTCTCAACAATCTTTGAAGGATTATTTTGTCCACCCTTTTCTTGTCTTTCATTTTTATTCTTTTTTTTTTTTGTGGTTAAAAGTATTATTGTTATGACCACCATGATAACAGTATGTCCTCGACCACGTCCCCCACTATGTCCATGACCACGACTATGACCGCGATCTCTATATTTTCCATTTTCATAGTTATTCTGTACTGCTACATTCACTTTAGGGAATTGTGCAAAACTAATTGGATGAAATTCCATGATTTTTCATCAACAACTCATTATTTTGTTCAGCTACAAAATGACATGAAATCAATTCAGAATATCTTTTAAAACCTTTTTCACAGTATTACTGATGTAGGAGCACATTAGTAGCATAAAAAATACTTAAAAAAACTTATAATCTAATACATCCAAAATTTTCATCATTATAAAAAGATACTACATGAAAAATACACTTTATATTAATTAATCTTGTAAAACTTAATAAATAATAAAACACAATGTGTCCCGTTAATTTGAATCATAATCATATAACATATAAACATTATGAAAACAAAATTGAGCAATTCATATAAAAAGTAATCACTAAATAATCCCAAAAACTTGTGCAAAACAATTGAAACAAAATTATGAGATTTTTTTTTAAAATCATGGACTTCATTAACAATCCAATATCAATCTAATGTTCAAAATTTTAAAACAAAACATTTATCTAATAATCAAATTTCATTAAAATATTTTTTGGCGAAAATAAATAAAATAACAAACAATAAATTATCATAATAGATCATATGAAATTTATATATTCTTTATCCACATGCTTAATATTACGCAAATGAAAATCTAATTTTACATAAACAATAATTCCACAAATAATATGATTTTTATAAATATATAAAATTATTTAAGTGATTTGTCCCTCTTGATCTTTTTCCCTTTGTTACATCACTTCTAAGTGATGTATACTATAATTTTCTATTAATTTTTGTATGTGTAATCCTTTTAGATAGAGTGATCAATTTATAATGATAAACTCTTAATCTGTTATGTCTCTCAAATAACGAATATAATTTAATTTACATTAAAATAAACAACTTAATCTAAATTAACCACATGATTTTAGAGTTGATTGGGTGGATGATATATATAGGCTAACATTTTACAAAAATTCCTCGTGAGCCTCAAAAATTTCCCTTGAACATCATCGTTGTCTTCTTGAAACTATATTGGTAAATGTAAATTTTGAGTTTAAATTTCAATATTATTGGTATTTTTTTAATAGAAAAACATAAAATGTATCTAAGAGAAATAGGATTCGATCCAAACCCTCGAAGGGTTATGATTCTATTGATCAGATATATCTAGTCCAATAATTGGGACACCTCAACCTCGAATATTGAATGTAGGATCTTCTTCGACTCAACTTTTTGTCTCTAAAGCTTTAAATTTGGCAGCTCTAGTTCTCCGAGTTCGTACGTACTCCAATCAACTGTGAAGGAACCTTGAAGAAAAACAAAAAAGAAGGAAATCTTCATTGTATTTGCTACAATTAGATTATTTTCCATCATTTTCAAAAACAAAAGGGAACATTAAGAAAAAAAAAAAAAGAGAAAAAAATTCCTCCATTAAAAAGCTTTGTATATAAGCAGGCAACTTTGTCGGCATGTTGGCCTTAACCATACCCCACAATCATAGAAAAAAAAGAAAAGCAAAAAAGAAAACGTAGGTGAAAAAATGGCCTTAAAAAAGGAACCCAATGAGGCTTTGTGATAAACATTAGCACTAACAACACTTCCACCAACTTGTCATTATCAATAACCCATCTACAAAAGGTGGTTGGCCCCTTCATTCCATTTCATGCTCTCACGCTCAACACAAATTCCTCCTATTAAACAAATCTCTCATTACTTACCTCTTTACCCATTGCCAGAAACACCGAGAAAAAAATGTGGCGTATGCTGGTGGTTTTGCGACGGAATCTTCAAAACATCAAGAAAACTCACCGGGTAGCCGATGAGAACATGGTTAATAACAATAATAACGGAGGCGAGATGCCGATTTTCATTAACAGAAGGAGATCTCATGGATCGTGGAATGGTTTTTCTGTGATTTGCAGCGTTGTTAGAGCTCCTCTTTCCTTAGTTTCTTGCTTGTCTCAACCCCATGTTAATGGAACTGATGGTGTGTGGGTGTCGAGTCGTGAGTTTGCTCAAATTTCAGAGATGAATCATTTGATGGTAAGTGACAGCATGCGTTATGCAATCTTGATGTAAAAGAGAACAAGATTTGAAGTACTAAATTATAGAATTGTTTTCTTTCTTTCTTTTTAGATCTCTTGGGATTTTTATTTTTTATTTTTTTCAAACATCAGTCTTTTATATGGTATGTGTATGAATGCTAAATACATATATATATATATATATATGTATGTATATATATATGAAGAAATACATATTACAATAGCTGTAAATTTCAGGTTTTAATCATAGGGAACAAAATCATGAGTTTGTCTTTGTATTGG
>CM025245.1:29345661-29359542 GCA_013677275.1 Gossypium schwendimanii
CATTTTAAGAAATTGAAGTTACCATATTAAAATTCAATATACAAAACCAAGTCATGTAAATTTTCAAAGCGTTTTGTTGTAAACATTTGTCCGAACCAATTTTAAAAGTTCTAAAAACCATTTAGATTGTCCATACTATCCATTTACAAACCATTAACAGTTCAAGTCTAAAACCCTTTAGATTAGTCTCACATTGCCTTCCTTAATGAGTTGGAAACACATCAAACATACTCAAGGTAAATTATTTTGCTTTGGATCATTTGGTAGCTCACTTCTTCTCGATTCAACTATATCTTTGCATTGTTAAACATAAAAGAGTGTGAGCTTTTTCAGGCTCAGTGAGTGCTCAAAGATTGGCACAAGTAATCACAGTATACAAGGTTAAAAGAAAGTATACAATCACAATTAATCATAGTAAGCAATCAAGCATAATTCATAACATTCACATTGATATGTTGGCACAATGTGATCATGAAACATATATACAAAATATATTACATTGGATAACTGAATTCCCAAATAAGACCAATATAATGTGTAGAATAAATCTATCATCCACCAAACACAGCCTCCAAACACAACCACATGTACTTTCCAAACACAACCAAATATGCCCTCCAACACAACTAAATATACCCTCCAAACACATCCACTTAAACATGTATACTTAGTACTTTATGCACATTTTCACATACCACACGACTTATGTTCATATCACATTTTCAAGTCTCATATCATATTCAATCATAAACACATAACATTTTTACTGTCACCTCAATATACATCACATAGCATATCACATTTAAACATCATTTGCAAATCATTATTAATTTAGGTAGAAACATTTACTCATGGAACTTAATATAGATGATTAGGGCACCTAAGCTCCCCTTTAATACTTTTATTTGTGCATAATTGTAGCACATAAAACCATTCACCTTGTCAATACCTCTTGCACAACAATGTCAACCAAGCTTTCTTTCCCTATCGCCTTGCTTGTGGAAGCTCTCGATGAGTCTGAAACTTTGAATTCACATTAAATACATTACAAACACATTATAAATAGCCTCAAACACATTTAAATCATATAAAAAACACAAACCAAAACTCATCTATCATACTTACCGAAAACTAGCTAGTTTTGTCGAAAATACGATTTCACCACTCAAATCTAGTTTCTAAACCTTAATTTTGATTCCAAACATCCTGAATATCATCTAATTACATATTTAAACCTTCAATTTAGGCCAATTACACGGATCTCATTTTTCAGAAAAGTCAAGCTAAACATGTTCATTAAAAGGGGGAAAACGTCCAAATCCTTTGAATTCATTAAAATTGACTTTAAAAACCTTTTAATAAGATCAAAATAAGTTGAAAATAGCTTTGAAACTGTAACTTACCTTAGTAAAATGAGATCCACCATTTTCAAGCTTAAAATTAACTTAAAATCAAATGATTTATTGATATCTTGATTTAATCAATTAAAACTCAATTTGAAAAGCTAACACACTTAGTTTGATAATGAAAAGTTAGAATGTTACCTCAATTTTGCAAAATCGATGAGCTACGAAGCTAATTTGATTTTTGAACTTGTGAAGAACTTTAGAGAAATTGAGGTTGAAAACATGAGTATTGTTCAAAATTGAAGAGAGATTTTATGTTTGGAGAGGTTAAAAATGAAATAGGATTTACTAATTTCGGGAGAAAAGTTTTGATTTGGTGTTTGACAATTTTTTTTGAAGAAGATGAAGAATGGGAGGGAAGGAGACGGTGGGGGTTGCTAAAGAAGGAAGATGAACAATTTTTTTTAAGTTAAGGGAAAGTTGCATTTCAAAAACTTTCAATTTTCCCTTATTTTTCAATCCAGTCCTTAGTTTAATTAAAACAAATTTTTCTTGATTATTTTCAAACCCGTTTTAAAAAAAAATCCATTTTAACCAAATTAATTTCCGAACACTTAATTTTAATTTCTTAACCTAAAACTATTAATTCTATTTATTTTAATAGTTTATTTAATTAATTCCTAATTATTTAAATAATCTAACTTTATTATGGTTTTCAATTCCCTAACCCCCGATTTACTAGCCCAATTTTTAGGATGTGGCAAAGATTTTCAAAAAGAACCACGGGGAATCTCACGTAAAAATAGAGGGACTAACGGGAAAGAAAATGAGGGAGAGGGAGAGTAAGGAGAAGTGGACATACTTTTGGCAAGAGATTTTAGGGAAATCAAATTTTTTAAAAAAAATAATAAAATAACACAAATAAAAATATCTTATTAGATTTTACCTTAGAGTTCAAAACAGAAAATAATCTCCATTAAGCAGACATAGGGATTCAAAGACAAGACCATAGGGTAAACTGAAGCCTTACCATTGAAGCAGTAGGCTCATTTTTGTCATCAATTGATCGAATATATTATTTATGCCAGATGATCAAGGATAAGAGTTAAGACAAAAATAACAAAAATTCAAGGGAAATATTCGAACCTAGAACCTCTCACACACAAGGACAACACCTATGCACCGGACCAAATTAACTCACTTGACATAATTTCAAAATCTTAACTCAAGAATCAGAACGTGACCACTCTAGGTTTCAATAACCCAAATTCTTCTAACTCGATTTTTGGGATGTGACAGTTATTCTGACACCTATAAGGAACCAATCAAGGAAAGAAGGGTGGTTAAGCAATTTCATTGATAGAATTCTCAGTCTCTTTCTTTCTAATTCTCTCAACTCTCTCTTTCCCTCTCTCTCCCCTTATGTTTCTTCTGCAAATTTTATGTTCTTTTCATTACAAGGTATGAAAGACACTTTTTTCTCATGGCCAATGAAGGCATCACCACTAGACTTCAGAAGGAAATGTGACAAATGCAACAAGAGCTATCTCAATTACAGTTGGAGGTTTCTCATATTGTCACCAAGATCGACTTACATTTGAAGGACTTCCATGAAAATATCAAAGGTGAGATTTGTTTAGAACTTCATTCACTCTTTGAACAGTTTTTTGGTTAGTCACCATTGGCTAATGTTGTGGGAGCTAGGGTAGATAAGGGAAAAGACATTTTGGGAGGCCATCCGTTAGGGGCATCTAGCTATATCTCCTATGACAGATCTCGAACATATGAATACATCTCCTCAAGTAGTTCAAACTGAGCCGGCAAATAAACTCTTGAGGTTGGATTGTCCACGTTTCCAATGAGGTAAACTTTAAAGGTTGGTGGGCTAAGCTTGAGTAGTTTTTTAAAGCTAAATGTGTGGGAGACCTAGCTAAGGTGAGAATGGTTATGCTTCAATTATATCGGAAGGCTTTGGATTGGCCTCAATTCTTTGTGTAGAGAAAAAATGGTTTGCATCAACTAACTTGGGAGACTTATGCTCAAGGATTACAGGAAAGATTTGGATTTGACACCTTCCTAGATCTCATGTTTGAGTTGGTTGCCTTCAAACAGCAAGGCTCTGTGGATCTTTTACATGATCGCTTTGTAAGGTTACTAAATCAGCTACAACTGTCAGAGGTCTACGCCTTGAGTATTTTTATCAATAACCTAAAACCCGAGGTTGGTCAGTATTTAAGGTTATTTAAACATCAGAACTTGGTAAAAGGGTACTTACTAGCTACACAAGTGGAGGGCATATTGATGGGACCATAAAAAAAAGGGTGTTACTGTAGGTAGTAGTATAGAACAGTTTAAATCATTGTTGCCTAGTGCCAAGGTGCATCAGTATTCAAGTGGGGTAGTAGAAACTAGAGGACAATCTACTCATCTTGTGAGTCAAAGAGCCTCTATCAAATCTCTATCCCAGGCTGAACTGAATGAGAGGAGGAAAAAGGGACTTTGTTCCTAGTGTGCTTCCAAATACACATGATAGTACTAGAAAGAACATATGTTTTCTCCCTACTTATTGGTTAATTTCTCCCCATTTAGTTATCTTTAACTCATATTTTAGCACTTTCAGTTCAATAAATTACATTTTATAACTCAATGGATCTTAACCTATTTATCCTTAATTCCGTCATGTTTTGGTACTGATTTCGTTGTATGAGTATTTCCAGATTGCGCCCAGAGTTGTCACCGCACCTGACAGCTGTCTGGATAATAACAAAAAGGTGTGAGCTGTTTAGTTTGGTACAATCAACTTGTACGTATAGAGGCAACATGATTCTGATGAAAGGACACTTGTGTTGTTTGGATAAATATTAATATTGACTTAAAAAGGAGAAAAAAATGGATTATCTTCTTCAACCTATCTTTTGAAACTTTCGGCTATGGTGACTTAACCCTCATTCGGATGAATCGACATGAAAATGATGCAGATTAGCTCTTGACGAGGAGCCTTGAGTGCAATAGAAGAGGGAGTTAAGAGATCAAGTCGAGATTTTTAAGGAATAGTACTTTCCACTTGTTTCTTTTATATTTCTTTCCTAAACGATGGCAATTACTTTCTATTTCATGTTTGTACAGAAGTACACATGATTTATGGGTTAAATGTTATTTTATTCAATCTTGCTTCTACTGTTTAATCTTTGGGTTTGAATATTTTTAGCATGAAAGTGTTATTGCTGTCACTAACACTGGAAAGTGCAGCGACAGTTCAAGCTAACAAGAATGACAATGGAAGTTGCTTGAGGATTAGAGGAATTTAATTCACTTGTTCTTAATAGTGTTTCATTGCCATCAATAGAAGGTGTGGTTAATGTGCATGTTTAAGTCTTAGATTAAATATAAAAGTTAAGCTTGGTAAGATATTCATTGCAATTTAATGCATCGACAATCACCTATCCTTTTATACCTTGTGAGCACTTAATATTCTGTTGAATATTCACGTTGGGGATCCTAGTTTATCATTATCATATTTTATCTTATTGTTTACAAGTTATTGCTTCGATAACTACTCTCACAATTTATCTCGTTTCTATATATTTATTGCACTAACAATGATAGACAAAAGAGAACCATCCTCGTGGGATCGATATTCGACAGACTCACATTTGTCTACTATACTTACATTGACAGTGTACATTTGTACAGTATTGCTATGACGTTAAACAGTCGATCAACACACTAGGCCATAAATGTGCCAAGTCACAATTATTCCAACTAGTAATCGAGGCTCCACAAGATAGTGAGGGTAATGCCAAGAGTCCAATTGCTTAAGAGTTCTAGGATTGCAAGGAGTAGTAGGAACCAAGTAATAAAGACACAGAACCTACTTCACCGATTTTTTCCTTACATGCTTTCCAAGGGTCTCAAGGGCACAACACGATGAGATTCTCAGCTCGCATTGGTTGAGTTCAAGTGATTGTTTTGGTGGACTTTGGAAGTACACACAACTTCCTAGACTTTAGGGTGGCTAGGAGGTTGAATATTCTACTAGAACAATCTGCTGCATTGGCTGCTATGGTAGCTAATGGGGTTAGACTAGCTACACAAGGAATTTTTTGAGATGTCCAAAGGGAAGCATAGGGCTCTAGTTTCAACACTGATGTTTTGATAATTCTAGTGACTGGATGTGACCTTGTGTTAGATATCTAATTGCTCCTATCCTTAGTTTCTATCGTTGGGAATTTTGCTTTACTAAGGATGTAGTTTAATTATGGTGGCCAGACTCATATTCTTCGAGGAATTGTTCCTAGAAGCTTACAAGTGATATCGAGGGGGGGTCAATTATCCAAGTGCTTTAGTTTGGTAGGTTTGAGTCCCTAGCCTATGCTGCTTGCTTCCTGCCAGTAAAGATCCTTAACCTTGCCTCATTCACAGCTAACGCCAGACTTGCAAACACTCATTACTAAGTTTGATAGTGTGTTCTAATTGCCCTTAGGCCTACCTCCTGTTAGACTACACGATCATTGGATTCCCTTGGTTGATGAGAGCCAAGTGGTGAATGTTAGGCCCTACAAGTATCCAGCAATCCAGAAAGCTAAGATAGAAAAACTTGTCCAAGAAATGCTACAGGATGGAGTGATTAGGGATAGTAACAGTCCATTTGTTTCACCTATTGTGATGGTGGAAAAGACGGATGGAAATTGACAGTTGTGTATTGTTTACAGACAACTCAACCAACTGACCATCAATGACAAGTTCCCTATACTTGTTATTGAGGAGTTACTTGATGAGTGGGTCAGGCTTCCTTATTTTCAAAGTTAGATTAAGATCAAGCTATCACCAAATCAGAATGTGTGAGGAAGACATATGCATGACTGCCTTTAGAACACGTGAGGGGCACTACGAGTTCATGGTGATGCCATTTGGCTTAACCAATGCACCCTCAAGTTTTTAGTCATTAATTACTTTTGTTTTTAAGAACTATTGAGAAGATTTTTTCTAGTATTTTTTGATGATATACTAGTGTACTCGAGGGATTGGTCAAAGCATCTTAGGCACCTAAGAGAGGTTTTGCAACTTCTAAGGGTGAACCAGTTGTATGCAAAGAAAACGAAATGCAGCTTTCACACCACACGAATTGCATATTTGGGACATGTTATTGCTACAGACACAATTAGCATGGATTAATCAAAAGTAGAAGGGGTTTTAAATTGGCCTACTTTTACATCTATTAAGGAGTTGAGAGGATTTTTAGGTTTGTCAAGCTACTACAATAGATTTATCAAGGGTTATGGTGTATTGGCTAGACCCCTTACTGCACTCTTGAAAAAAGAGGTGATCTGGCAGTGGGATGATCAGCTACAAGGAGCCTTCCAACAACTGAATGAGGTTATCTACCAAGCACTAGTGTTGACATTAACTAATTTTCAAGAAGATTTTTTGTGTTAAAATCGACTCATGCAGTCTTGCAATAAAAGGGGAGACCAATGACCTTCTTTAGTAAGGCTTTAGGGGCAAAAGATCATACCTTGTCAATATATGACAAAAAGATGCTAGCAGTGTTGTTGGCTATAAAAACTGGCATCCTTACATGGTTGGCAGACATTTCTTCATGAAGACAAATCAACAAAGCTTGAAATTTTTGTCTAAAGAACAAGCTGTCACCCCATATCAACAGAAATGGGTGGCTAAAATGCTTGGCTATGATTACTCCATTTCCTATAGGAGGGGAACTCAAAATATAGTTGTTGATGCCCTATTGAGAAGACCTCATGAGCTAGAAGGTTAGTTTTTCCAATGTTCTAGAAAATGATACTGATTTGGTCTGAAATGTGGGATAAAATTTTGGGTGTTACTTCAACTGATCCTAGGCTACTGCAGTTGTGTAAGGAACTAGAGCAACAACCTCATCTACATCCTAAATACTCCTTGGATGGTAAGGCTCTGAGAAGAAAAGGAAAAGTGGTAGTAGTGCATAATCTCAAGCTAAGGAAGTCCATCTTTTAACTCTTTCATGGGGAAGCTATAAGGGGTCATTCTGGAGTACACACTCCTCCTTTACTAGAAGGGACTCTCTAAGGATGTCAGAGGTGGGTGAGAGAATGTGTTACATGTCAGACATGTAAGAGCGATAATGCAACATACTCGAGGTTGTTACAACCCTTACCTAACCTGGTCGATCTTGGGCAAATGTTAGCATGGACTTTGTGGAAGGCTTACCCTTGTCTAAAGGCAAGAGCGCCATTCTAGTGATAGTAGATAAACTGACCAAATATAGTCACTTCTTGACCCTAGCACATCCCTACATTGCTACAACAGTGGTCCAAACCTATTTGGAACACGTATATAAGTTATATGGAGCACCTGCCACAATTGTGTCTGATCGTGATAAACTGTTCATTAGTCAATTTTGGCAGGAACTATTCAAATGTTTGGGCACCAAGCTACACCTATCAACTGCCTACCACCCCTAAACAGGAATTTTAAATAAATGCTTGGAAGGGTATATAAGGTGCATGATAAGGGAAAAAACTTTTGAACAGGTCAACTGGATTCCTATTTCAGAGTGGTGGTACAACACAATTTATCATTCACCCATTTCCATCACCCCTAATGAAGCTTTGTACGGCTAGGAACCACCCATTCACCTGCCTTATTTAGTTGGTTTCTCAAACAGAACTCTATAAGACAGGGGAATAATGAAGAAGTTGCTCCAATTTCATCTAAATAGGGCTCAGGAGAGAATGAAACAAATGACAGATAAGAAGCATTCAGACAGGGAATTTAAGATTGGGGACTTAGTATATTTGAGGTTCCAATTTGAGGTTCCAACCTTACAGGAAACATTCTATGAGAAAGTTGAGGAATAAAAAAACTATCTCTAAGGTACTTTGGACCTTATTCTGTAGCAACTAAAATGGGGAAGGTTGCCAAAAAATTGAAGCTACCAGAGGCTGCTAGGATCCACTCCACCTTCTATGTTTCTCAACTGAAGGAACATGTTGGAATAGAGATTAGCTCACCTGCATTACCCTTGTAGGTCCAGATGGGGCCCTTACTAAAGTGTTAGTTGAATAAGGGATAAGTTCCAGATGATGCAAATTGGGAGAATTGGATTGAGCTGCTTCAGAAATATCCTTCTTTTGATCCTTGAGGACAAGGATAAGCTCTACGAGAGGAGTATTTGTTATCGAAGAAAAGTTTAGCAGCGGTCGAGCACCAGCTGAGCATCAAAAGTGTCTTTATAATTATGTTATTTTTAGTTATTTTAATTTTTTGTAAAATCGTTGCATTTTGGGTCTTTTCATTTTAAGAATACGGTGTATTTTTGTTTAGAATGGGTCGGTATAAAATGACCCATTTTGATGGTCAGTAATCATTTAAGTGAAATAGTGCGGTTTGGAGGATACTTGAAAGAATGAGTGCTAGGTTGTTTTGAAGCTGTTATTCTGACACCTTTAAGGCACCAATCAAGGAAAGGAGGGTGGTTAAGCATTTTCATTGACAGAATTCTCAATCTCTTTCTCTTTAATTCTCTCAACTCTCTTTCTCTCATTCTCTCATTCTCTCTCTATTTCTTTTGCAAATTTTTTGATCTTTTCATTACAAATCGACCCATTGTAGGTGACCAAATTAGATTTGGATGTAAGGATCGTCATACAAGACCCCAAAACCTAGGTGTGTGTTTTTTATGAGAAATTGAGGAAAAATTGAACCCAACCACGGCCTAACATATGAGCATGTAGGTTTCCATATGGACCACACAACCTAGACCTTTCCATAGGGCCATGTGACCAACACGGCCTGAGCCATTCCACACAACCATGTGCCGCTGTTTATTAAATTTTACAATTTTGACCCAAAATTTTATGTTTTGATCAGTTTAGTCCCTGAATAGGTTTCACACTATTTTTAGAGAATTAAATTATGCAATTAGATCCTTGATTATATATGACATGCTAGAATCCATGAATAATAAAATTAATGTGGTATTTATTTGTATCTATGAATATTTGCATGAACTATAAATCATATATGTGTTACTCTATATATTTGTTTGACCGTATGAATAATATGCCTTAAATTATTGTCGAATTGAATGTTTGAGTATTCTTGAGTCTGTTATTGATTTTCTATGTGTTAGAACATTAAATCTTACAATATATGAATGCATTAAATTGATTGTATTGCATTGCATGGGATGTGACATTATGATTGGAAGAAGTATACAGAAGTATAACTGCATTTAATTATGCACTTTGCATCTACAGAAAAAACAGATTCCAACTCCATCCATTTTACCATGAAATTACAACCCTTTAGCAGCTTTTATCTGTGAGTATATTGTGCTTTCACAGATATTGGTAGGTTTTATCTATATTATTTTGATGTGTACCCACAGCTAGAGTAGATTCCAACTGCGTCAGTTTGCTGGGTGTCAATAGCCATTGGCAGTGGAAACTGTAAATTAACAATGGTTTATCCACATCCCAAAGTGATTGAAGAAGAGAGTTCTATGGAACTCCCATTATGGAGTGTAGCGATGGGGTAGGATATGTTTTGTATGAAACCAAAATTGAATGACATCTTTGATATTATGAGCATTCATGTCAAAAATTATGTTACGAGATTTATGTGCATATGAATCATATATATTTATATAAATAAATGTGTGAATATCCTATATAATTGTAATGGGAAAATCTAAGAAATTGATTATTATGATATCTGAAATTGTAAGCTCTAATGCTTAACTAGTGGTTGCATAGAAAAATTGTACTATCGAATTGAATTGTTATCTATGATAAATATGTGCACTAACATTTATTATACCTTAATATCTGTCTATATTGGTTTTATTGTAAATGAACTCACACTGAGCTTTCATAGCTCAACCCCTTTAGTTTCCTTCTTTTCAAATATCCCACAAGCCGGAGGGCTCAACTCAGAAAATTGATTTCTAAATAAAAGCATTTTAGACTAACTATTTTATAATTCCAATTATTTGTAACTATATTTTTATTGTGACATGGGTCTAAGGTTACGGTTTTTACTTAGGCATGCATGGCATTTAAATCATTTAGGCTATTAGAATATGAACTTTTATTTATTTATGCATAAAACATGGTTTTTATTAAAATCATGTTAATATCACTTTTTCGCTGCTAAATTGTAAATGTGTTTTGTTAAGAAAGTAATTCGGATTTTCAACTAAATTTTCAATAGTAAACACCGTTATAATGAAGATGTTAAACTAATCTTTTTTTAACTCTTGAGTTTTTCTAAAAATAGACTAAGCTTTCTTCTAAGAATATTTGTTTTAATTTAATGTTTTAAAACTCCGATAATTCTGCCAGACCATTTCAGTGGTCAATGTAATCTCCCGAATTCGGGACCAACATCTAGGCTGGTTTGGGGAGGTTACGAGCATGATGTTTATTTCCATACTTAGCCAAAACCTTGTTTGATATATATATGATTTATATACATATTTGACCATTAAATATAATTTGTAACATGAAAAGTAATGATTATTACTTGGTAATTTGACAATAGAGTCTTTTTAATTTCATAAAAAGAGTTAATTGTAACACCTCGATACCCAACACGATTGTCGGGTTCGAGCTACAAGGTACCACATTTGTTGCCAGAGCAACTACGATCAAATTTACATTCAATCACAAATCTGTTAAACATTTAAATATAACTAAAACATGTGTATAAAATGATACCTAATCATTTTAAGGTATTATTCAAGCTTGTGAAAGCTCTTTTTCTAAAACGAGATCGAAATTAGATTGAATTGTAAAGAATGCAAGGTTTTTAGTTGACGTCGCGACTTTGGGATTTCCTCGTCGTGACATGACTCTCTGGATTAGCTCATCGTGATCTCGTAGCAACAATGTCACCACTAGAATCCTTCTCTATTCCTTGTCGCGACGTTGAGAGTACGTCGTTGTGACGTGACTCACTGTTTTCACAAGAACCAACTTGGTAAAAGTTTAGTAGACTTGAAATCATATATAATCACATTCCATACAACCATATCAAGCACATACCAAAATAGTCAAGCCAAATTATGCATAATTGGTACTTTCAAATACCATTAAACTACCAATTTCTAACATCAACTAATAACTTATACCACTCATATATCCAAAAACTAAACAAAATTCATTAAAGATCATAACAAAAAATATTAAGGTTTAATACTAACCAGATGAACACACCCAAACACAAATTCAAAGAATTAGCATAAGATTATATCATATACAACTTAACCGTTTGAGACAGTTAGCCAAAAGACCAAAATGAACCATTTTATACAAACTTGTTGGGTTGAAAACAATAGTCTGGATGTTGACTTCAAGTCTCAAGGCTTTGAGAAATGCCTGAACCTGTGCATGGAGAAAACAAATTGTACGCTGAGCAATAGGGCTTTAAATAAACATTAATAAGACATAAATAATAAGCATAATAATAAACCAATTCATATTTACAAGGTGACAAGCAATTTCCAACCATCACTTGCATATGGAAAATACTTATTTTATCAAGCTCAAAACAACCTTACCAATATTTCATTTTATATATAACTACCTTTAACTCATTCAAGCATTAGCAATCATTTAATTCATACTAATTTCATACCATTCCATTATCAAGCATTCATTTATACAACATACAATATGCCATTAGAATCATATCATTTGTGTACCAAGACATTCATCTCTTATGCTTTGGTCTTTATATCATTTGAACCAGCTCTAAAGTCTGATGACTCATTTGTATTCACAGCGGCCTCAAGGGCTTGTTTACAACTAAATCACATTTTGATAATGTATCATCCTTATTTCAGTCCACTACCATGTCCAGATTATTTATTATCTTATGGTCCATAACCCCCATTGACTTGACTCGGACTCTAATGGATACTTGGATCGTCCAACCAAAACACCACACTGGCACCAAAGTGCATCATCAGATAAATTGAAGTAGAGTTAATTGACACGTAAGTGCATACTGACGCTCGAAGTGCGTACTGGCACACATAGTGCATTCTGGCACACGATGTGAATCTTGGCATGTAAGCACATAGTTCCGTACACAATCCAATCCTATGGCATGCCAACTATATTCGACTCAGCCTAACTAGTTAATAGGGTATCAATATTCAATTACATTTATAATTTAGTACACATAATTTTCAATCATATACACCATCGTAATTCAATTCGTTATCATGTCATATATAATTCATATAATTCAATACATATTTTCACTCAATTCCATAATAGATATAATATTTCAAACAATTCATTTTGTTTTACATTTTTATTCACTTTAGTCCTTTAATTAAATAATTCAAACTCAAACCAATAGTTCAATTTATCTTTACATACTTATCTAGACAATCCTATATATAGATAACATGAAAATGGATAGTTTAAAACAACCTTAAATCATAAATGTACAAACCAAGATTTTTGTACGTTACTCGTCGACGATTTTCGCTTTTCTTTTCCCTCTTGATGATTCAATGTTGTTGTTAGCTACGAATAATCATAAAACACATCACATTATCAAATTCCAACTGAACCAGAATTAAATACAAATTTTTACAAATTTTGCAAATTAGGGCCTCAAATTAAAATTCGATTTCACCAAAACTCATTATAGACCCTTTATTTTCTATCCCTACCAACAATTCATAATAAATTTTCATTTTATTCAATTTGGTCCCTATGGTACGAAACTAATGATTAATCTTTACAATTTAGTCCTTTTCATAAACTAAGCTTAATTTCTAACATTTTCACACTAATTTCATTTAATTCTCAACAATGTAAACTTTCAAAAATTTAAAAGTTTTACAAATTAGTACATGGGTTGGCTAATTCAAGCTCCCATGACCTCAAATCTATAAAAATTAAATAAAAATGGCTAAGGATTTGCTTGAAATTAAGGGCCAAAAGTTAAAAACCAAGCTTCCCACCCTTCAATGAAGAAGAAGAAGAAGAAGTTTCCATCTTTTTCCATATTAGCTTAATCATGCTTAATTAAGCTTTAATCCTTAATTAACTTAAACTAATGATATTTACCATCATATCTTGCTATCATTTATTTAAAATAGGTTTAATTTCCATTTTAGTCCTTTGGATAATTGCTATTTAAGTCCCCAAGCCTTAATATAATTAAAAATCTATAGCGATTAAACTTTTACAAGTTATTCCTTGAGCCATTAATACTCACAATTTTGGTTAAATCACTTAACCAAATTTCAATTTATCATTACTTTAGCTTTTTAAATATCCTTATTAAATATTAACCAAAACTGTCTTTTCCAACGTCACTAGAAATCTGGTCGTTACATTAACAAACCTTTATATATCTTATTTATATTTTTAGGCTTAAGGGTGTAAAAAGTCCTTGAGCTTTAAAAACAAATTAGGCCCATTTTTTTCCACTTAATTGGGTACTTAAACTACAAAAATGCATTAAAAAAAGGTTCTTTAACTAGTACTTTAATGGTCAATGACTCCTAGCT
>CM025245.1:29373026-29384024 GCA_013677275.1 Gossypium schwendimanii
AATTTGTAAACTCCGGTAATGCTCTATAACCCTATTCTGGAGAAGGATACGGGTTAGGGGTGTTACAAATAAACCATTAATGGGAAGTTGAGCTCTTATTATTTAGTAATAAGAAAAGGATTTGATTGAAGCACTAAATAGTGACATGAGTGAACTTTATGGCATCAATTCCAAGGGGTCGATGCAAATAAGAATTAGGACAAATAGGTTTATCCTTGAGTACTTATTGAGCTCATCGATCTCACGTGTTAGTTGTTTAAAATGCATAGATTAAAGACTTGTCGAGAAGCTTGGAGTTTGAATTGGGAGCATCGTATCATCATTTGAGGTTTTAAGGTTGTACTGCATTAATGTTAATTTTTATTTTTATAAGAAACTTGGCATGTATGTCAAGACTTAAATTGGATATGTAAAAATCTAAATTTGAGTTGTATTTTTGAACCCCCATTTGTGTTATCAATTAAATTTTGATTTCACCATTTAGTTTAAAAATTTATATGTTTTGTATTTGAAGCTTAAAATGGAACGCAAATTCTTTTTATAATGTCTTGGAACTTATGGAAATTATATGGATGTGTTTCAACATGTTTTTAAGTGTTTTTGGGCATGTTTTTAAGTGTTTTTAGGCGAGTTTTTAACTTTAGGACCCAAGGTTCGGTACTCAAACTATAAGTATTGGAACATGGCATGTTAGTAACTAAAAAGCTATAGTTTTTTGCCCTAGTACCAATACATATGATCTATGTATCAGAACCTTGGCGCAGGTATCGGTACATAGATTCTATGTACATCAACATAGCCCCTAAACTTGGGCTTCTACACTATTGCTTGAATTTTGAGCTCATCAAATCTCATTTTTTATCCCAATTACTTCTAATCACCAACAAAATGATTTTGATTGGTTTTAAGATGTTTCTAAAGGAATCAAATGGCTTCAAACTTAATTTTATGATTATAAAAATGGTTTAAGGTTTGAAACTTTAAAAACCTCTGATATTTTTGCTCCGTTTGTACTCCGGTGACATCTCTCAGTCGTATCATCTGTCGAGATAGGTGAGGGGTGTTACATTAGTTGCCGAGAGGGTGATTGTAGATTTCAAGCTAAAGAGGATTTTGTTGGGATCTAGTGCCCGTAGTGTAGTATTTTTGTTTATATGTACTTGTATTTTTCGAACAAATTGCTTTAATAAAATATCCATCAGTCACAATAAAATCCTTTGTATATTGTCATCAAAGGTTTTTGCACGCAAAGTAAAATGAAAGAAAATATTAGTTCAATGATTATCTAACATTTAACTAATACTAAGTGGTATTACGTGGTCAAATCGTAATACAGAAAGAAAACTTATATTAGTAGATAATCTAAACATGTCCTTAATCTAATTGGAATTGAGCAAACCAATTGAAAGACTAGTATGTCATCTATCAAGTCCAATTGGGGAGATACCTTGTCTTGGGTATCGAAGTGGATGACTCCTAAATATAGAGACATACATTTGACTAGATTGATAGTACATCAGACTTAATCCAAGCAGAATAGATCCTAGATCCGTCCATGGATTTATTCACTTCTGACGTTCATAGTGTGACATACCTTAATCTTGAGTGGATGATACTCTATGCATGCGTGTGTATAATTTGATGTAAATGAAAGCCTGAGTTTAAATAGATAAGGAACCAAAAGTTGGTACGTTGGGTATACTACTTCTGCAATATGTAGCATCATTCCACAATAGTGGAATTCATAGCCCTACTAATGGGTAAATGATATCCTTTAATCGACATTTCTTGATAGATGAAAAGTAAAACATGACCATAGGTCATTTGTGTTTGTCATAAATGATTTAATTACTATTTGATAGTAATTGAGTTTTCATGAAACAAGATGTAATGGTTAACATGAGATAAAATATGATCATATTGGGAGAATGAATTTATCCCAAAAAGATTAAGAATATCCTATGAGGGTAACACATTTGTAACAAGGTCATTGGACAAACACTTATAGAGTAGTTACCAAAATGGTATATAATAGAGGAGAGCTCAATCACAAAATTTTAGTTGAATGACTTTGTGATTAAATAATGTTGTAATTAATATGCTTAAAGCCAAAACTTAATTAAAAATTATTTGAGTCTTAATTATATATGCGTAATTAGTCCCGCCACTAGCTTGAAATAACTAGAAACGAATTGCATGTAAGAACCAACAAATATGAATGAATGAAAATGATGAAGTAAGAGAAATAAATTGCACGTATCACTATTTGCGTGAACGTATTTTCTCGCTAAGTACAAAAATAACTTAGGAATTAATTTAATGTTTTTGAATTATTATTTAATTCTTTATAATTAAATAATTGAAGTTCAAAGATGAAATTGAATTAATTACTCATTATGAATTTGTTGAATAAGGAAATTAAATATATTTCTTTATATATTCTATTATGGTAAAGTTGTCATGACTTTAACAAAATTAGAATTGGATTGAGAAAATTATTTAACTAAGAAATTAATTTAGTTAATGTAATTAATTAAATTAAATAATATTTATTGGGTAAAATAAAACAAATATTGGGTTGAATAAATTGAACCCAATACATGAGAGGCCCAAACTAGGCCCTATGAACATGTGAGGGGTGAGAACCCTAGGATTATACAAGCCAAGCCTAAAGCATTTTAAGATTTGGGGATGTTTGACCCACGTATTGGAAAAAAATGTGAGAAAGTTGGATTCATGGACAAAATTATGCATGTTTGTGGGATATCTAAAGGAAAGAAGGGTGGTAAGTTGTATAACACGAAAGAGCAAACAATTATAGTGTCAACTCATGCTACCTTCCTTGAGGAGAGTTCCATGAATGAATTTAACCTTGAAGTAGATAGGTACTCGAGGAACTTTTGGGAAATACACAAAGCCCTCCAGAATTGATTTTGGATCCAACTCCTAATAGTAGACCTACAAACGATCAATAGTGTAGGGAGCTTTATCCTAGAGAGAGGGTCTCTCATTGGCCCAAGTTTTACCAATCAGGTAGTAGTGTTCTTAACATTGAGTCTACTGAAGAGGAATATGATGACCCACTCACATTTGACAAAGCGATGCAGAGTGCTGATTCTAAGCTTTGGGAAATAGCTATGAAACTAGAGATGAATTCTATGAAGTGCAACTCAATTTGAGAACTTGCAGACTTGCTGGATGGGATAAAACCCATAGGGTGTAAGTGGATCTATATGAAGAAAAGAAACATGAAAGAAAAAGTTGAAACTTATAAGGCTAGACTTGTAGAAAAAGGGTATCGATTATGTGGAAACCTTCTATTCGGTTGCCATGCTCAAGTTTATCAGCATACTATTATCCATTGCGGTGACTCTCGATTACGAGATCTAGCAAATGGATGTCAAGATAGTGTTCTTGAATGACTATAGTTAAGAGAGCATTTATATGATTCAACCCACCAGATATATAACTAAAGGAAATGAGCATAAAGTTTGCAAACTTCTTAGATCCATATATGGACTTAAGCAAGCATCTCACTCATGGAACCAAATATTTGATCAAGCGATCAGAACTTTTGGATTTGAGAAAAATGTTTATAAACCATGTGTTTATAAACATATTAAGGATGGAAAGGTGGTTTTACTCATTCTATAAGTTTATGACATTCTACTAATTGGAAATGATGTAGGGGGATTGTCATTAGTTAAACTATGGTTAACCCAATAGTTTTGCATGAAAGACTTGAAAAAAACTAACTATGTCCAGGTATTCGAATATTAAGGGATTAAAAGAACAAAGTGATACCTCTATCACAAGCTCCATACATAGACAAAATATTGAAATGTTTTGCAATGACTAATTCAAAGAAAGGAACTCAACCCTACGTATCAGACTTTCATATTTCTTTTGAGGATTGTCCTAAGACATCGAAAGAAATAGAATACATGAGAAAGATTACTTATGCTTTAGTAGTAGGAAGTCTCATGTATGCTATGTTAAGCACACGTCCAAATATTTGTTTTGTGGTAAGGTTGGTGAGTAGATATCAAGCAAACCGCGATCCAAGACACTGGCAAGCAATTAAGCATATAATCAGGTATTTACGAAGAACAAAGGATGCTTGTGTATTTTGGAAGAGATATTAATCTTATTAGTTACATAGATTCTGACTTCCAAACGTGTCAGGATTCGAGAAAATCGACATTAGGTTGTGTCTTTATCTTAGGCAGTAGGTCCATAGTGTAGAGAAGTGTCAAGCAAGGTTGCACTGCTGACTCAACTATAGAGGTTGAATATATGGTTGCTTCTAAGGCAACAAAAGAAGTAATATGACTTTGGAAGTTCCTTATAGATCTCGAAGTCGTTCTTGGTATGGGAAAAACTATCACACTATATTGTGATAATAGTGTGGCAATAGTTAACACTAAGGAAAACATAAGCCAAAAAGGAAAAAAACACATTGATAGAAAGTATCACATCATAAGAGAGGTAGTGGTAAGTAGAATAGTCGATGCAATCAAAGTTGCATTAGAGGACAATCTTGCAAATTTGTTTACTAAGACTCTAGTGGCTAGGAGTTTTGAGAAACATGTAGAGGATATGATAATACAAAATACAACTCTATCTACTTCACTAGGGCAAGTGCGAGACTGTTGGGATCTAGTTCCCTTGGTGTAGTATTTTCGTCTATATGTACTTGTATTTTGGGAACAAATTGGTTTAATAAAATATCCATCAGTTACATTAATATCCTTTGTATAATGTGCTCAATAGTTTTTGCATGAAAAGCAAAATGAAAACAATTATTGGCTCAATGATGATCTAACATTTAACTAATACTAAGTTGTATTATGTGGTCAAATTATAATACAAAAAGACAACTTGAATTAGTAGATGATCTAAACATGTCCTTAGTCTAATCAAAATTGAGCAAACCGATTGAAAGACTAATATGTCGTCTATCAAGTCCAATTAGGGAGATCCTTTGTCCTGTGTATCGAAGCAGATGACTCCCAAAAGATAGAGACATAGATGTGACTAACTGGACTGATAGTACATCAGACATGACTCAAATAAATCTTAGATCCATTTATGGATTTATTAACTTGTGATATTCATAGTGTGGCATACAACAATCTTGAATTGATGATAGACTATGAATTCATGAATCATATACTATGATGTAAATGAAAGCCTGAGTTCAAATAAAATAAGGAACTAAAAGTTAGTATGTTTAGTATACGACTTCTGCAATATGTAGCATATTCCACAATAGTGGAATTCATAACCCAACTAAAGGGTAAATTATATGCATTCATCGGCATTACATGATAAATGAAAAGTAAAACATGGTCATGGGTCATTTGTGTTTGTGATAAATGAGTTAATTACTATTTGGTAGTAATTGACTTCTCTTGAAGGAAGATGTAATAGTTAGCATGAGATAAAATAGAATCATATTGGGATAACAAATTTATCCCAAAGAGATTAAGGATATCCTATGAGGGTAACACATTTATGATGAGGTCATTGGATGAGCACTTATTGAATACCTTTCATAATGGTATATAATAAGGGAGAGCTCAGTCACGATACTTTAGTTGAATGACTTTGTGATTCAATAATGTTGTAATTAATAGGCGTAAAGTTGGAACTTAATTAAAAATTATTTGAGCCCTAATCATATGTGTCCAATCAATCCCTCCGCCAACTCGAAATAACTAGAAATGAATTGCATGTAAGAACCAACAAATATGAAATGAATGAAAATGATGAAGTAAGAGAAATAGATCGCATCATCACTATTTATGTGAATGTATTTTCTCACTAAGTACAAAAATTAATTAGGAATTAATTCAATGTTTTCAAATTTTTATTTAATTATTTATAATGAAATAATTGAAGTTCAAAGATGAAATTAAATTAATTAGTCATTATGGATTTGTTGAATAAGAAAATTAAATATATTTCATCATAGATGTTATTACCATAAAGTTGCTATGACTTTAACATAATTAGAATTGGGTTGAGAGAAAAAGTCCAAGACACACATATAATCAGACCCAATACATGAGAGACCCAAACTAGGCCCTATGTAACATGTGAGGGGCGGCAGCCTAAGTAATATACAAAGGGATGCCACTGATTTGCCACAATTTAACGTGTTTATTTTTTATTCCTTTGCACGTATTTTAGCATGTTTTTAAGTATAATCGAGTCATTTTGGTATTAATTTGTGTTTTTGGGTGTGTAAGTAATAAAATTGTGATTTTTAGTAAAGTACATGCTATTTTATATTATTGTATATCTAAATAAGATTGTGTGGTTATATAGGACTAATTGGGAGCTAAAAATGCACTTCAGGGATGAAACTATAGTTGAGGTCACGACCACATGTCAATGATGTCATGACATTGAAGACGAATGCAAGGGGGGACCAAAATAGATAGCTCATCACGGCGAATCCTACGAGAGTTAACTCACATTTTAAGAAAATTTCAAGGTCATTTTCTAATGTTAAGCCCTAAGTACTGTAGTAATAAGAGAGGCACTTTAGTCTTTGAGTTCTTTTCTTTATAAACAATATTTTATTTCAGAGTCAAGGAGTTATAGATGGATAGTTAGTAGAGATTAGATTAGAGTTTTCTCTTATGAAATTTTCTTAGATTATGTTTTATTTTTATTTTTATCTTTATCTTTTTTTTAATTTCATGTGTGGAAATCTTCTTTCGACAATTAATTTGTGATTGGAGACTACTCAAGAGTCGTGCAATTACCCGGATTTATCATTGAGAATTTCTCCACTTTTTCCTTATTTTATATTTTGTTCATCATATATTTGATAGAATGTTTGTATGACAATGAGAATTTAAATTATGTGCTTTTATGAATATATTGTACATATTAATTGATTAAGTGATTATATAATTGAGTGGTAATTTCTATTCGATTGGGTATTTTATTTAATTTTACCAAATTATTAAGAATATTAGAATTGACACCTCTAGTAAAATAACTAGACAAAGGAGACTGATAGGAGAATTTGTCATGTATTGTTTTGGTAAATGTGTGTTGAGCGATGAGACCGAAAGGAAAGTCGCATTCCTAAGTGAGATCGAAAGGATAGCTTAGGTGGTAATTCTTAAGTAGGAAGAGACCGAAAGGGTATTCCTAAGTAAGAGTAGTAAATAACTCAATCGGGATAAGGTATTAGCTTAAATATTAGTCAATTAATTAATTGATTTTGGATTAATGAAATTGCATTGTTTAAATAAGAAATAGGAAATTCCTTAATTCCTTAATTCCTAGTATATATTTAATTTAGGATGAGTTTTCTCTCAATTCGATTTTTGCTTGCACTATTAATTTTTTACTCGATTAGATTAATATTTGCTTTCAAATAATTTATTTAATAACAACATTTACCGATTTTTAACAATCCCTTGTGTTCAATCCTTAGAATACTATTATATTTCGTTGTAAATTTCTATATTACAATTTGACACTATACGCTTATAGTTAAAAATTGTTTTTAAAATTGTTTTTTCTTATGCACATGTGCATGCAGTCAAGTTGTTGGCAGAATTACCAGTGATTGAAACGGTGTAAATGTGTTATTAAGTTAGTTGTTCTTAGCAAAGAAATATTAGTTGAAAGATAAATGAGTTAGGTAGTGCTTTAATTTCCTTCTATAGTTATTTTAATTTTAGTTTTCTATTTTTATTATTTTGTTTATTTACCTTCTTGAAGATTTAACTCCATTATGTACAATGATGGATACAGGTAGCAAGGTGATCAATATGGATATGATGAAAGGTTGAGTTGGGCGAATGAAAGTTCGATGAACCAGTGGATTTATGTTGGCGAGTTTGGAGGGCAGAAGTATTCATACGAACATTCTTATGATTCGTATGGATATGCAACCGAGATGAATAGCTGTAATCAAGAATGGTCCACTAATTATCTGAATTATGATCCACTTCCTCAGTGGTACTATCTAGATTGGGGTGAGGATCATAACGAATATGAGGAGGACCCATCACTTGTTGCTTGTGTTAGTGCATTGGAGGATAGTGTATCTTTGTGCAAGTTTACCTTGTCTTCCATGTCCAACACGATGGAGCAGTTGTTGGAAGTCGTTCAACGATGATTCGAAGTGCAACTCCATCGGAAAAGGTAGAGCATGATGTTCCTAACTCTAAAGATAAGGGCCATTCTACTAGTGTTGATCATTATGAGTTGAACAGAAACGTTCAACAATAGTTTGGAATTAGAAATTCATCTAACACAAATTGATGAGTCAAATTGGACCTCTTTTTTACTTAACAAGTTTTTTTTCAAATGTTTTTAGTGTTTTTTTAGTATTTTTATGCAATTTTAGTTTTTGCAAATAGATTTGTGAATTCGCCTCTTTTTCCTCATTTTTTGATCCAAAATGGCTAGTTGTGCCATTGGGGACCTAACGGTTGATTGAGTGTTGTGAGGAGCCATCAAAGGCCTGAACATGAGCGAAAAAATCACCTAGAAGGGGGGTATCACAACATCAAAGCATGAAAGTCACAACACCTCCGACAGGCCCAAATTGAAGAAGAAAAGGGACCATCTACAGTGAGATCGCGATACCCAACCTTGGGTATCGTGACATCCACTTGGCGCACCCCATTTTTGAGATTGTTGATGATATCGCAATATCCTACCTTGGGTGTCACGATATAACTGTCATGTGAGGAAAAAAAATGACATTAAGAGGTAGCGTTTGTCCACCCGAAGCACCAATAAAATGCTAGTGTTCAAGGGAACTTTAGGCAACATTTTTGGGTTAGAAATTAGCTATTAAAAACCACTCTTGGATAAGGAAAAGATGAGGCTTTTGGTTTTAGGTTAAAAAAGCTCATTAGTTTTAGGGTTTCTTCATGTTTTAGCTTAGGAGTAGGGTAGTTTTCTTCTATATATTTTTAGGGTTTAGTTTATGTTTCTTTCTAGTTTTACTTAGTTTCGTAGTTGTTAGTTAAGTTAGTTTTTACTGTAGCTTATTTTGATTTACATGTTACAGAATTTAAACTTAGTTGTAATCACTCTTTAATCTTTGAGTTAATGCTATTTGATTTTTCTTTCTTTTCATCTATTAAAGCTCTCATCTCATCTTTAGTGTTCTTGTGTTTTTATCTTTGTGTTAGTTGTTTTTCATTTAAGTTTATTAAGTTAAAAAAAATCAAAGCTTTCTTCTTTTTGTTCAAGTTTATGTTAATAGCTTCTATAGTTGTTTATTTAACGTTTGTCAACTTTAATATGGTAATAGGTAACAAAACTTTAGGTGCTTGGTTGATGGAGATCTAAAAACTTAGGAAATGACTACCCTAAAGGAATATCTAGACAAGTGAGACCCGAAGGTAATCTTGCTGTGCACCCTTTCATTAGTCACAGATTAACTGTTGAGATCGAAAGATAAACCAAAATTAATTCGTCCAAGTTGATAATATTGAGATCGGTAGATAAAATAGAGTCACTTAGTAATTTTAGCAATTGAAGTTCCTTGTTCGAGATCGGTGAACCACATCAAAATCAACCAACCACCATTAGTTATTTATTGGATAATTTCGTAGTTTTATACTCTTTGCAATTTAGTCCTTTGGATAGTTAATTTAGAAATTAGTATTAAAAATCTTTTTTTATGCTTTGTCGTACTATAGCAATTAGTGAATAGCTAGTTAGACTCTTTTCTTACATGTATTTTTTAACAAAAGTCATTAAATCACTAACTCCTTTGGGTTCAATCCTTTAAATACTCCGATGTTGCATTGTAACACTACAAATATTACAACTGACCAGTACGCTTGTAGTAAAACCGTGCTTTAAAAATTGTCTACTAAAATCATTGTTTTATGTGAACACGCACGATGTCAGTTAGGCACCATAAAGAAAACTTAATGTGGAAGAAAGTGTCTTTAGCCCATTTGACGTCAAAGGAGGAGTAGGAGTGGGAGTGGGAGTAGAAGTAGGAGTGAGAGTAGATGTGGAGTTAGATACTAAAATAGAATTTAAATTGATATTGACTAAAGGTGTCTTTGAGGTTGACGCTGCGATGTGGAAAATGTAAAGTTCTAGGAGTCCAAGTTAGTAAGTGGTTGACCTACCACAAATCGTAGTGGCAAAGTAAATACTTTTTGGCACTTAACGAGCTTGATTTCTAGGAATTTTATATTCTTTAATTGCATATTCAGTTTTATTAGCTTAGAGTTAAATTATTGCAAAATAAGCATTTTTACGCACTTTTTAGTGTTTTGATGACCCATAAGGCCAACTCGAGTCTCGAGAACGACTAATAGGCAATTTGAGTGTGTAAGGTGTTAATTCAGACTGAAGAATATAAGGGACACATCCATGTCACAACACAGGGAGGTCCATGTCGCGACATAGAACTTCAAAGTTGCCAAGGTTGAAAATTACTCCACGTTATGACGAGAGATTTTTCCACGTCACGATGATAGGACAAAAACATGGAAAGATGTGACTATTTCGTGGATGGAAAATTAGGGTTTGTTTTCTTAATTAAACCCATATCATTTAATAGTATCTTGAATTAATTATAATTTAAAGTTTATCCAGGGCAATGTAGGCACCAAGCCACAAAAATTTAGNGCCTATATAAGTTGCCTTAGAATCACTAGAAAAGGAGGCTAGACCTAGACAATTAGTTTTATTTACTTTTTTTTCATTCAAATTTATTTTTATGTTCTTGTAGTTGGAATATTTTATATTTCATAGTAAATACGATGCTAGGTAATTACGTCCTCTCTGGTTTAGCTTCGAAAAATTTTGTGCCATCCAAAATATAAGGTTCCTATACAAAAAAATTATTTATCAAACTAAAAATGAAAAAATAATAATCCTTCTTTTTTATTTTTTTATTTTTTAAAAATAAATTAAGATGGTAAAGGAAAAACTCCCTCATAAGTCACCAAAAAGGTTGTCATCGAATTTGTCCGTGCTACCACCATT
>CM025245.1:29384124-29400350 GCA_013677275.1 Gossypium schwendimanii
TGTCCGTGCTACCACCATTCTCGTCTTAGACAACCTTCGTCTCATTCCCTTTTGATGTGGATGGACCTGCTTGTGTGGGCTGGGTGGTGTTCAGCGGGTCACGAATGGAGATCTCTCTTTCGGGTCTAAAATCGTACACCATCATTATATGGTGGAATCGGGTGATTAGCAACTACGGAGAGGTCCAAAATAGGGACCACTGGAAGGTGCTTATGCCTGATAGCTCAATAGAACGCGCCATCCAGCTTGATTAGGCCTCGACATACGTAAGCATGTGCATGAGTATTTCTTTATTTTTCAGGTTTGTCGAATCGCCTATGATCGTTGTACCCTTGGTGGTACAGATTGAGGCTCTTCCATTGGTTTTGGGAGCCCATAGATTTTGGAATACTCTCGATGTGCTGCCACCTGCTAGTCTTCCTTTCCACCCAATTTGCGTGTTGATTACAGAACCACTCAAAAATAATGTTGTTTAAAACACCCTTTGGTGGGCAAGTCGATTCCTCGGGATCGATCACAAACCACCCTCCTACACATCTCTATGATCAAATATGGGTATGGAAGTCCTTGTGTGTACCCTCTGGCACATTTCCGTATGTTGTAGAGGATTGGGTCTCCCACATTTATTTGCCAACCTTGCAAAAATGATTATAAGAAAATAGCATGACCACAAATAACTTTCGTGACATGCTGAGCAAGAAAAAGAGCATCACCAAAATATATACAATATCCGGTTGTAAATCGACGATCATCGAAATCCAATCCTAGTTGGCATCAGCATAACCAATGAGAGATAGTCTATCGGATGGAAGAAAAATCAACCCATGACCAATAGTCCTACTTAAATACAATAAGATTCTCTTTAAGGCCACCAAATGAACTGAAGTGGGTGCATGCATGAAGTGACACACACGATTTACGGTATAAGCAACATCAGGTCGGGTCAGGACCACATATTGGAGTGCACCGGTAAGGCTTGGATATTCTGTAGGACCAGCAATACGATCACCCTCATCTTTAGATAATACTGACGAACTGATCATTTGTGTATGGACACTTTTTGCATTAGTCAAAGAACTTCTGTCAAGTAGATCCCTGATGTGCTTATGCTGACATAAATGAAAACTTCTAGTGGAGGAGCGAATGACTTCAATACCTAAGAAGTAGTGAAGGTCGCCCATATTCTTAAGGGAAAACTCATTATCTAACTACTGAATAAAGTTATTTATACTGTCAGCCACACTCCCTGTAGTAATAATATCATCCACATAAATCAAAATATAGATGACGGACTCGGTCGTTACTCGAACAAATAGAGACGCATCAAACCAGGCACGAGAAGCTTGACGCAACCCGTATAATGCCTTCGTTAGACGACACACCAAGTGCTCACCAGTTGGACCAGACTGAACATAGCCTGGAGGTTGTTGCATGAACACTTCATAGGTGAGATCACCATTTACAAAGGCATTGTTGACATCAACCTGACGAAGTTGTCAACCACGAAAGATAGCAACCGAGAGTATGGTTCGAATAGTAGAAGGTTTGACCATTGGGCTGAATGTTTTCTTAGCCCATATAACGTAAAAGGAGGAGTAGGAATGGGAGTGGGAGTAGGAGTAGGAGTGAGAGTAGATATGGAGTTAGTTACTAAAATAGAGTTTAAACTAATATTGAGTGAAGGTATCTTTGAGGTTGACGCTGCGACGTGGAAAATGTAATGTTTAGGGAGTCCAAGTTAGTCAGCAGCTAACCTACCACAAATCGTAGTGGCAATTTAAGTACTTTTTGGCACTTAATGAGCTTGATTTCTAGGCATTTTATCTTCTTTAACTGTATATTCAGTTTTATTAGCTTAGAATTAAATTATTGCATAATAAGCATTTTTACACACCGTTTAGTGTTTTGGTGACCCATAAGGCCAACTCGGGTATCGAGAATGACTAATAGGCTATATGAGTGTTTAAGGTGTTAATTCAGACCGAAGAATACAAGGGACGACAACCATGTCGCAACACATGGAGGCCCATGTCGCGACATAGAACTTCAAAGTTGCCAAGGTTGAAAGTCACTCCACATCATGACGAGAGATTTTTCCACGTCATGGTGATGGGAAAAAAATATGGAAATATGTGACTATTTCTTGGATGGAAAATTAGGGTTTGTTTTCTTAATTATACCCATATCATTTAATAGTATCTTGAATTAATTATAATTTAAAATGTATCTAGGATAGTGTAGGCACCAAGCCACAAAAATTCAACCTATATAAGTTGCCTTAGAGTCACTAGAAAAGTAGGCTAGACCTATACAAACAGTTTTATCTACTTTTTTTTTCATTCAAATTTATTTTTATGTTCCTGTAGTTGGAATATTTTAAATTTTGAGGTGAATATGATGCTAACTAGTCATGTCCTCTCAGGTTTAGTTCCGAAAAATTTGTGCCATCCAAAATATAAGGTTCCTACACATAAAAAAATTATTTATCAAACTAAAAACGAAAAAATAATAATCCTTCTTTTTTATTTTTTTATTTTTTAAAAAGAAATTAAGCGGGTAAAGGAAAAACTCCCTCATAAGTCACCAAAAAGGTTGTCATCGAATTTGTCCGTGCTACCACCATTCTCGTCTTAGACAACCTTCGTCTCATTCCCTTTTGATGTGGATGGACCTGTTTGTGTGAGCTGGGTGGTGTCCAGCAGGTCACGGATGAAGATCCCTCCTTCGAGTCTAATTTCGTACACCACCACTATATTGTGGAATCGGGTGATCAGCAACTATGGAGAGGTCCAAAATAGGGGCCACTAGAAGGTGCTTATGCCTGATAGCTCAACAGAACAGGCCATCCACCTTGATTGGGACACGACATACGTAAGCATGTGCATGAGTATTTCTTTATTTGTCAAGTTTGTCGAATCGCCTATGATCGTTGTACCCTTGGTGGTACAGATTGAGGCTCTTCTATTGGTTTCGGGAGCCCATGGATTTTGGAATACTCTCAATGTGCTGCCACCTTCTAGTTCTTCCTTTCCACCCAATTTGTGTGTTGATTACAGAACCACTCAAAAATAATGTTGTTTAAAACACCCTTTGGTAGGCAAGTCGATTCCTCGGGATCGATCGTAAACCTCCCTCCTACACATCTCTATGATCAAATATGGGTATGGAAGTCCTTGTTTGTACCCTCCAACACATTGTCGTATGTTGTAGAGGATTGGATCTCCCACATTTATTTGCCAACCTTGCAAAAAAGATTATAAGAAAAGAGCATGACCACTAATAACTTTCGTGACTTGTCGAGCAAGAAAAAGTTTGACACTAATGAAGTGCATCCACATTTTGGCTTCAGGGGTCATATTTGATTATCGGAACTGTAAAGGTTATTTGGTCACTACCCTCTGAAACCAAGTACCTCTTCCTTCAGTTAAAAAATGTATGTTTTAATTGTAATCCATCTCACAAGTAAAAGTTCGGGGTATAGTGAGGTGTTCTATGGATTGCCTCAGTTGTGGCATAAAAGGAATCTACGAAAATGCCTCTTACAAATAGTTTATTGTCTTGTGTCTCCAAGAAATTCGGGCAGAATTCCTGCACTATCGATATAACAGTCGATATTAGAGGTTGTCTACAAAATTGAGACCACCTTAAGCGGTCGACCCTGGTTATGATTGGGTCGTGAAATAATTGCATGGAAAAATTGAATCTACGCTCTGAAATTAGTGGTTTGTACACAAAATTACCGGTTTGGGTTGCAACGTCATTGGAGACAGAGTCGCTCGGCTCAACGAGAGCATTGTATTCCTCGATTCCCTAGGATGCTGGTCGTTTACGATGGGCCATACTAACCAATTATGTAATTCCAACAATCAGTCAGACAAATCAAATCAGTTCCAAAAATTTAGATTCTCTAATCTATTGTTATAAATTCAACTCAAATATATATATAAACACTAGAAAAGGATATGATATCACCAAGTTTTTGTCCAAGCCGATACTTTCGCGTCACCGTGTGACGTGGGAAACAATATAGTTGCGACATGGAGACCTGAAGTCGTGACTATGTGATACTATGTCATGATGAGAGTAATAGAGACAAAACTAAGGTCTCCAAGTTAATAAGTCACGTTGCGATATGGTGTAAGAATTGAGGTCACAATGTAAGGCTGAGAAGTTGCGGCTATGGGATATGATGTCACGACGAGAGCAACAAAGACAAAACTAAGAGATCCAAGTTAGTAAGTTACGTCACAACGAGGTATGTCTTGACATTGCCATGTGCTACCTTGAGGTCCTGATGACACTAATTGAGATCACAACGAGCTCTGACGTAGCATCCTTACGACTTTAATTCTAGACTCGACATTACAACGAGTAGGGCTTTGACATCACGAGGCTACAAACTTAAAACCTTATCATCTTGACGTGTGCATTTAAACAAACTCTAAAGTCTTCTAACTTCTTCCACTTGCCGTTTTTCCTCTGCAAACCATCAACAACTCTTATTTTTCTTTATTTTAATCTTGAAATATTCATTTTTACTCCATTATTTTCTAGTAATCTTGTTAAATCTGTAGTTTTTCTTCCTCTAGTTTCTCATAGTTATCTAAGTGTAAAAATATTCTTCTCCCTATGGGCACCCATTGCTAGTTAGACGACATTCTCACGCAACCATTAACTGAAATAGAATCAGGGTAATATTAATCTATCTCTAAAATCTAATGGTTAAATAATCGTTTACACTTTTACTAGCATATAAAGAACTTGAGTAGGTAGTTGCCTTGAACATATATTGTGTAAATTGGTTGTTTATTATTGTTGGATATTTGGTAATTATGACTTTTCAAAAGCGGATGGTGGCTTGAAAGCTAGTCAAGCACGATGCTTCGACTCCATTGAAGATTCGATTTGTCTTTCAAAAAGCTGTCGAGCATTTCAACAAATTGGACAAGCCATTAATAGAGCAGTATGGATTCAATTTTTCTGCACAACTGTTTTACAACTCGATCATCTCAGTGGTTAAAAAATTAAGTTGGACAACATTTTGTTGACAATCCACTCAACCCGATGTTATCTCAATTGTTCAGGAATTCTATGTGAATTTTACTAAAGTAAAGGAACAAAAAGTCTCTATGAGGGATGTTCTCATGGACGTTTCTCCTACTGCAATTGAGACTTTTCATAAAACACCTCACTATGAATCCAATTTTTATGATACTTTGAATGAAGATGAGATGGATTATGATGAGATTATTGAATTCTTAATTGATGGTCGAGGTAGTTGGGTTCAAAAGTTAGTTACTAGAGAACCCATCTTTTTTAAACAATCAATAATGTTCCTGATTGCCAAAATATGGATGTACTTTATCTGCACTAAATTATTCCTTACTCAACACGTCACAAAAGTTACTCGTGATCGTGCTTTTCTTTTGTATGCCATTTTGCAACAGGAAAGGATAAATGTGGGTGACCAGATTTAGTACAATATGAGGCGATGCACAATAGTCATACAAGTGAAAATTCGTATCCACGCATGATTACAAAAATGTGCAGACGGGCAAGTGTGGAGATAGAACTAGATGAGTTGACGTGCCCTCCAAAAGGCATCATCAATGATGCCATCTACTAATAGTTTTACAATAAACATTTAAGTTAAGTTAAGAAGCAAAATTTGAATGTGGTTGCATATAGGGTGTCCACTCGGGATTATGGACTCTCAGAATCTATGGAGGAGCAGAGACCTGTGTCACCAAGGTTGCTCAGAAGAAAGTATCTCTGGCAGCTTCATTGAGTGGGGACCCTAACATATAAGTGTACATCGAGTATCTGACGCAATGCATGGTAACTCTTGGGTTGGTAGTGACTCACTACGCTAAGAGATATGGTTTAGAGATGTCCCTGAGGCCTTGTTAGTAAATGTATGAGAACAGGATAGAGAGTAAAATAGAATGAAAAATACTAAATATTCTAGTATTATTTTCTTGATTGGATCAGTACAAGAATATGAGCTATATACATGAGTGAGAGACTAACTGCTACTAACCAATTCTATTAAAAATATACTAGATTGTATAACTGACTACTAACAACCTAACGTAACCTTATACATTAACATTCACCCAGCTTCTCGATAGGTAAGACCCGAACCAAATTACGAAGCTGAGTATAGAAAGAAACAGATCGAGGCTTTGTGAAAATGTTAGCAACCTAGTCACAGGCTGGTACCTCACCAATAACGAGCAAGCCTTCAACTACCATTTCACGGACAAAAAATAGATCAAGTTTAACATGTTTGAATTTGGAGTGTAAGACCGGATTAGCAGCAACTACTACCGCACTAGAATTGTCACACAAAACAGAAGGCGAATCAGTAAAATGAATTTGTAACTCCGTTAGCAGCGAAACTAACCATGTAATATCACTGGTAGATGTAGCCAGACTTAATACTCAGCCTCTACTGTCGTCTGAGAAATAACTTGTTTCTTTTTCGAACGCCACAAAACGGGCGTATCACCAAAATATACACAATATCCTGTTGTAGATCGGCGATCATCAAAATCCAATCCTAGTTGGCATCAGCATAACCAATGAGAGATAGTCTATATGATGGATGAAAAATCAACCCATGATCAATAGTCCCACGTAAATACCATAAGATTCTCTTTAAGGCCACCAAATGAACTGAAGTGGGTGCATACATAAATTGACACACACGGTTTACAGTATAAGTAATATCAGGTCGGGTCAGGACCACATATTGGAGTGCATCGACAAGGCTTTGATATTCTGTAGGACTAGCAATACGATCGCCCTCATCTTTAGATAATACTAACGAACTAATCATTTGTGTATGGACATTTTTTGCATTAGTCAAATAACTTCTGTCAAGTAGATCCCTGATGTACTTGCGCTGGCATAAATGAAAACTTCTAGTGGAGGAGCGAGTGACTTCAATACCTAAGAAGTAGTGAAGGCCGCCCTTATTCTTAAAGGAAAATTCATTATCTAACTATTGAATAAAGTTATTTATATTGTTAGCCACACTCCCTGTAATAATATTATGATCCACATAAATCAGAACATAGATGGCAGACTCGGTCATTACTCGAACAAACAGAGACGCATCAGATTTGGATACGAGAAACTCGATAGAAACAAGAAACCTCTTCAATTTATCAAACCAGGCACAGGAAGCTTGACGCAACCCATACAATGCCTTCGTTTGACGACACACCAAGTGCTCACCAGTTGGACCAGACTAAACATAGCCTAGAGGTTGTTGCATGAACACTTCGTAGGTGAGATCACCATTTAAAAAGGCATTGTTAAAATCGACCTGACGAAGTTGCCAACCATGAGAGACAGCAACCGAGGGTATGGTTTGAATAGTAGAAGGTTTGACCACTAGACTAAATGTTTCCTTAAAATCAGACCCTAAAACCTGCGAACACCCCTTTGCTACCAACCAAGCCTTACTTCGAGCAATAGTCCCATCAGGATTTTCATTTACTCTGAAGAGCTACTTACACCCTATGACCTTCCAGTCATGAGGGAAATAAACTAATTCCCAAGTGGAGTTAGCCGTAAGAGCATCAAATTTCGCTTGGACTGCTGGTCTCCATTCTGGATCAGCAAGAGCTTCCTCAACCATTCATGGCTCATAGTCAACAGCTTCAATAGATAGAGCCTTGGGTTTAAAAATCCCGGCCTTAGACCGAGTAATAATGGGATGAGTATTCCCTAGCAAATAGACATTGAAGTTGAAGGAATTATGTCTAGAGCAGACGGACTACCCTAATTTGTCGAGGTTTTGGGCCGAAATTCGTCATGAGCAGATCCCAACTCAGTCGATGAACCACCTATTGCAGACTATATGGAACTACAATGAGGAGAATAAGAGGAAATACAAGTAGGACGCTCGACTGTTACAGTAGGGTGAGAGGCAGTAGACTGAACAAGAGAAACATATGTGAAGACACACGGAATAGGTTTAACTCTGTCCAAGGTAGATGAAGAAAACAAGAATCACTATTCATCAAAAACAACATGACGAAAAACAATTACTTTAGCATTTGGTATGAGATAATGATAACCTTTATGTTGATAACTATACCCCAAGAATGTACATGGTTTAGAATGAAAATCCAACTTATGACGCACAAACGGTCGCAGATACTGGAAACAACAGCAGCCAAACACCCTTGAATGATCATATGTAGGCTCACGACCATAAAGAACCTGGTATGGAGACTGACCTTTCAGTACAAGAGTAGGTAGACAATTTATGAGATGAACGACACTATAAAAGGCACAACCCTAATAATCCATAGGCAGACTGGCGTAGGCTAAGAGAGTAAGACCGGTCTCAACAATGTGTCTATGTTTTCACTCAGCAACTCCATTCTGCTCTGATGTATCTGGGCAGGATAGGCGATGTAGTATCCTAAGATTAGCTAGTACGGATGTGAATGCACGATACTCACCACCTCAATCACTTTAAAAGCTCTTAATAACTTTCCCAAACTGAGTTTTGACCATCTTTTGAAATTAAAGAAAACACTCAACTGTCTGGGACTTACGTTGAATAAGATACACCCACGTAAAATGACAACACATGTCGATAAATGAAACATAATACAGATTAGTACCACATACAACCGACGTCGGTTCCCATAAGCCAGAGACAATCAAATCAAAAAATTCCTTATATTCAGTAGAAGAGTTTGAAAAATGCAGTTTATGAGATTTAACCTTTTGACATGCAATACAAATATTATCAAGACACATTTTATTGGAGATAACTTGGCACTTATCAAGAAAAATTTTAACAATCGAGGCAGATAGATGACCAAGTCTTTGGTGCCATAATGTAAAAACATCATCACTATCATTACAAGTCTGTAGTCTAGTGTTGTGGACAGAAAGAGCAGTAGCAGAAGGATCAGAAGTAACCGGTGAAAAATAACCCGCAGTAAAATTTCCCGAGTCAAGATGTCCTTAACAACACAATAAGATGGATAAAATTCAAAGAACACGTTATTGTCATTAGCAAATTGAGAAATAGATAATAGATTCTTCCATATATTTAGAACGTACAAAACATTAGATAGATGGAGCATCTTACTCTTCGTAGGTAAAATAGAGTTTCCAACACACGATATTTTTGTAGGGTCCCATCACCCATGAGAAGAGAAAATGTACTTGAGTATGGAGTGGGTTCATGTAAAGCAGTGGCCTTCCGAAAAACATGATGTGTAGCCCCTGAATAAGGGCACCAAGAAGAAGGCCCTACAGGTATAGTAATATAAGAATCGTCATTATCAAAGTTAGACCCATATTAAGTCGTATTGGCATTGGAACCAGAGGTAGTCAAAAAATTAGAGGCATGAAAGTTAGGAATCTGAGGTAACCCAAAGCACAACGAGGCATTAACACCATGAACACGGGCCCTCGGTTTAGTTCGCCACGGCACACCAGCCCCATTATTCTGAACTGAATTATTTCCATTTGTCTCAAGCCCAACAAAGTTGGCATTTCTCCCAATATTCTAGCCTACATTGGGGGCTAAAGCAACCAGCCTAGCATATGGCCCAAAACCATGGCGTAAAGTAATTGGCCTATTAACACCAAAAATCGGCCCACTTTGAAGACCCAAACCGTGTGACAAGAGATGGGCACCATGGCGGCCATTATGCGAGCCCGATTCATCACCATTTGGCTCAACCATTTGGCCTGCCCCACAGCCATGACTAGCAACAAAGGGTTTAGTAACCCTAGTAGATGGCGGATTGGGCGATGAAAAATTATTTGGCAACCCTCCCCACGAAGTGCCATGAGGAAACGCCATCGGGGTCGCCACCGAGGTTCTGACGTGTTGCCCAGGTCCTTTGAATGAAATCAGGCCACCACAAGCCGTCGGACACTAGCCAGGCTCACCAAAACTGCCCTCACGTGACCCTTGACCTGCACAACTAGAGAACATTGAAGCCATTATCAGAGCCGGAGCAAAAGGGCCACCATAGTGGCAATCAAACCGATAATAACATCTTTGCACCATATGTCCATATCTACCATAGATTTGGCACTGAAGCCGAGGCCAGAAACCATGCCCACGAGTAGTAGAAGAAGAACGATCACTACCCGTGGAGTTCGTCGACGGTGTCATTGGAGCGATCTCTACCAGATGTACATGAAAACGTGCTTCAGTCACCACACGAGCTTGCCAATTCTCAAACTCCAAAAGTACATCAATAAGCTTCTGAAGAGGAAGAGGTTCAGTTGAGAATGAGGCCAAGGTGAGAACTGCATCATAGTCTAATGAAAGACTGGCAAGGATGATCTCTACCTTCTCTACCTCTGAAACCACAGATCTAGACACCTCGAGCAACATGCAAGTATTATGTGTATGTCATGCTTTATGCGTCATAATTCCTTTCTTGATTGAATAGAGATCGTGCTTTATACGTCACAACTTTGCTCTAGTGGCAGTGGCGAAGAGGTGATTCGTAGTGTTCCACACCTCACACGTCGATTTTGTAGTTGTTAAGGAAGACAATAAAGAAGAGCTAATTGTTGATAGCAACCAAGATGCAAGAAGCTTATCTTGTTAAAAAAATAGAGTGGTGTCGGGATTCAGAGTCAAAACTCCATCAGGAGAAGAGACAAAACGAGGTGGCACAGGTAAGGTCCCTTCAAGAAATCCTTGCAACTCATAACCTTCAATTATTAATCAGATGTGTTTTTGCCATTGCACAAAATTTCCTTCATCTAAATTTACTATATCATGATGAAGAAACGTCTAAACCAAATAAGATCTGGAAAAAGAGGGATTGTCACAATCAGCAGCGGTGGAATCACCAGAATTAGCCATGAATTAGCAGCGGGAATAACCACCAAGAGCTTCAGGCAACTGATACCATGTTAGTAAGTGTATGAGAACATAATAGAAAGTAAAATAGAATAAAAAAGACTAAATATTCTAGTTTTATTTTCTTGATTGGATCAGTACAGGAATAGGACTTATATACATGAGTGAGAGACTAACTGCTGGTAGCCAATTCTATTAACAGTATACTAAATTGTATAACTGACTACTAACAACCTAACATAACCTTATACATTAACAGGCCTCAACCACATCCATCATGGCATGCTCCTATTGGTGTTGATCCTATAATTCCACCATAGCAGTCCACTTCAGCATCGAGTGTTGGTGCACGTACAACACCAAAATAGAAAGGGACTACCATTCGTGACCCATCCGACACTCCACTAACCGCAAAACAAGTACATTCCTCATCGAGCAAAGGGAATGAGAAAATGATCATCTCAAATGAAGAGAACGATGATAACACGGATGAGTTCAATGATGATTATTTTAATGACATTTGATGAATTTTTCTTTATTTTATTATTTTTGAACTTAAATAATTTTCGTTTTTATTTTGTTGTTTTATGTTACTTTGTTATACTCTTTTATTTTTCTTTAGGTACTTTTCTGTTCGTTTGTAACACACGTTGACCTCGTCGCCAGTGTGATAGCAAGTATTTGGCCTTTTCAAGGGAGCTTCTTGTTTTTGCCTATACTTTATTTCTTTTACATTGTATGGTGCTTGGATTATGATGGCATTAAGATTATTGGTTGTGAATAATAAATTATTTATTGTTCACTTTTAAGCATGTAAATTCTAATTTATGTTAGATAATTTGGTTCTTTTTAAGGTAAATTAGTTAGTTCACTTTGTTAAATTGCATAATAAACTAGAGGTAATTACTTTTGTAAATATGTTTGATTTTGTGCCTTATGATAGATAAATTATATAGATGTTTGTAGACAAATAGTGATTGAATTAATTATCATTCATTTGTATAATTATAAGCATGAAAGAAATGGTGTTTTGCGATACGTTTAGGGATGATCTAAGACATGGTATGAATAGTTTGTTTTTAAATGAACTTACCATTATGCTATGTATCCCTAGTTTCCCATGTTTGAGCCTCTTTTACTCTTTCTTGATGAACCTCTAATTATTGAAACCTTAAGCTTGAATTGAGTTGAAACTCAAACCTTTCTCTATCATTGTTCTTTAATTGCACTAAGGAATGGACGCTAGGCCATGGATATTGAAGGTTAGGTAGAGACATATTGGTGGTTCCAAAATGAACTTGTGTGAAAATTAAAGAGATGGTGCAATATGGTGCGTATAAAACTCTTGCTAAAATGTGCTTAATGAAAAATCTTTGAGGGAATAAAAGCATGGTGAGAGTTAAAAGCAAAGTGAGTGGATAAAAACATTGATAGTGCCAAAAGCATTGTAACAGAAAAGAGTGAAATTTTTAGAATGCGCTTCAACAAAAAACCATTTTTCGAGTTTAAAAGAAAAAATTTCACTTCTATAATGCACTAATACTTGCTGAGCTTTGTATGCTCACCAATATTGAACCATATCTTCCACGTCTTTCGAGAGATAAAGAAGGAGAAATAAGAAGGTGAGCTTAATGGATAAAATTGTGGGTGAATAGGGAAAAATTTCATGTGCCTTATTATTTCTAGTGCTTGAACCATTTTCAGCTATATTTTCTTAGAATTCAAACCATCCTAAGCCTCAGAACATTACAAGCTTAGAAGACTTATGTGACCTAAGCATTTCCTTTATATGATCTTCTTAACTTACTTATAATTAGCTTACTGAATGTTCTTTATTCTCATTTTTGTGTCTACTATGTATCTATATGATTTATGTTGATGGATAACATAATTGAATATTTGTTCATTCGAGTTGTCTTTAGGTTTGTTAGTTCTTTAACTTAGTGAACTAAATAGATTTACTTTAGGAGTGTTTAAATTATCAAAATATCAATATTAAGTTGTGCGTGAGATAAGTTTGATACAAATTCAATATTCAATTTCCATGTTTCTTAGTGTTTAACATAGTCCAAGGTTCGTCTTTTGCATTGGTGTGTTTAAACTCAGTTTTGCTTGAGGACAAGTAAAAATGTAAGTGTGGGGGGATATGATCTGTCACAATTTAATGTGTATATTTGTTATTCCATTGCACATATTTCAACATGTTTTTAAGTAAAATTGAGTCATTCTAGTGTTAATTTTTGTTTTTGGGTTTGTAAGTAATAAAAGTGTGATTTTTAGTAAATTTTATGTTATTTTATGTTACTTTATAACTAAATAAGATTGTGTGGTTATATGGAACTAATTGGGAGCTGAAGATGCACTTCAGGGATGAAACTGCAATTGAGGTCACAACCACAAGTCAATGAAGTCACGACAACAAAGACAGACACAATGAGAGACCAAAATAAATAGCTCATCGCGACGTGGAGATGACTGACGTCGCGACAATTCCTGCGATAGTTTACTTGCATTTTAATGGCATTTCAAGGTCATTTATTAATGTTAAGCCCTATGTATGGTAGTAACACAATGGGCACTTTAGTCTTTGAGTTCTTTTCTTTATAAACAACATTTTACTTCAGAGTTAAGGAGTTAAAGATGGATAGTCAATAGAGATTAGACTGGAGTTTTCTCTTAGGAAATTTTCTTAAATTAAGTTTTCAATTTTATTTTTATTTAATGTGTTGAATTTTTATTTCGGCAATTAAACTTTATGATTGAAGATTACTTAAGAGTCGTACAATTACCCGAATTTATCAATGAAAATTTCTCCTCTTTTTTCTTTTTTTTAATATTTTATTCATCATATATTTAATAGAATGTATGTACGACAATGAGAATTTGAATTATGTGCTTTTATGAATATATTGTATATATTAATTGATTAATCAATTATTTAATTGATTGTTAATTTCTATTCAATTGGATATTTTATTTAATTTTGTCAAACAACTAAGAATAATAGAATTGATGCCTCTAGTAAAATATCTAGACAAATGTGTCGAGCAGTGAGATCGAGAGGAAAATTGCATTAATCCTAAGTGAGACCAAATAATAGCTTAGGTGATAAATATTAAGTAGGAAGAGACCGAGAAAGTATTCCTAAGTAAGAACAGTAAAAAAACTCAATCGGGATATGGTATTAGCTTAACATTAGTTAATTAATTGACTGATTTTGGATTAATGAAATTGCATTGTTTAAATAAGAAATAGGAAATTCTTTAATTCCCAGTAGATATTAAATTTAGGATTAGTTTTCTCTCAATTCAATTTTTGCTTACATTGCTAATTTGTTATTCAATTAGATTAATATTTGCTTTCAAATTATTGATTTAATAAAAACATTTATCAATTTTTAACAATCTCGTGAGTTCAATCATCAAAATACTCCCATATTTCATTGTAAATTTCTATATTACAATTTGACATTGTACGTTTATAGTTAAAAACCGCTTTTAAAATTATTTTATAAATTATTTGTTTTATGCGCACGCATGCAGTCAGCCCCCCTCTACTCTAATTAGAGTAGGATTGTGTTTTCTATTAAAATAATGTTATTTATTTAGGATTTGTTGAAGCAGAATTCTTGTACTTTTCTTTATAAATAGAGACCATCGGTTTAGATATTTACACATATTTCACATGTCATTATTCTGCAGAAAAAAATGGTGATAATTTATTTACAAAAAATGAATTCTATTTTTGAGTAATATTAGAAAATGATCGATTTATAGAGAGAATTTACTTTATTACTGTAAGTAAATAAATCATTTTCATTTAATGACTGGTTCATGTTGCTCGAGCCCATACTTAAGATAACTCGTGGCTTGATGATAGTGAAAAAGGTTGTTCAGTTTTAGTCCACCTCGCACAAAACATAGGTGCATTTTGCTTTAGATTTATTATTATAAACAACACAATAGGGTTGAGAGGCATAGCTAGCAATAGCTTCCTAATGAGAGTGAGATTTAAAGCTACAATTTCGAGCTATACGACCAAAACGATCACAAAGTTGACATTGAATGGTTGGAAAAACTTACTGCATGGGAAAAGATGGTCTACATTAATTATTTGGAGAACGTAATGTAGTATTAGAAGGCCACCATTGGTTGTTTTGAGGACGTCATTATACCATGGGAGTGCGCCATTAGTTGGAGGGTGATTGTGATGTATTTGGAAGACTACAACGAATGTTTTGATGAGGATTTTCTAATGTAGTTTTTGTAGCCACAGCTCCTGTAATAGAGTATGTGTGGCTTTTATCTTCATGTTGGAGAAACGATTCATGGTCAAGAAGCTTTTGAAATAACACCTTATGCTCAACCGGGGTGTCGCATGTGCGAATAGAAGCTGAGACTTCTTTGAAATCAGAATTAAGACCACTGAGAATATTAACCGTTAACACTTCGTATGAAATGGGAGATCCCACAATAGTAAATATTGAAAAACTCCTTTTAATCCTTTAAAAACACAATGTAGTTGATCTTTGAGACTGTAAATCCGTGTGTGGCTTTTGTTGGCGTGAAGAGTATGCAAAAGTATCCATGTTTGTTTTGAAGAATCAGCAGAGACAACAGTGGAAGCAACAATGTTTTCTACATAAACGAAGAATTGCTTGCTAAAGAAGGCAATCTTGGTGAAAACATTTTAGGTAAGTAAGGTTCTCTTGATTAACATCATTTGTTAAAATTTTCGTTGGAGGAGGGGGTGTAGCACCTGTTAGATGACCCATTAGACCATGGCCATCAAGTAACATGGTCATTTGCTCTTTCCAGATTGGAAAGTTGGCACTATCATTGGGTTTCATGGGTAGTTGAGAAGCAGGATTGAACTGAATAATGCTATTGTTAGTCACAGCAGTAACATCGATATTTCTTTAAGTTTGAGCCATGAAGGATTGGGGGAAGAAAAAAATTGGATTGTTTACTCTATTAGAGAAAAAACAGAACACTTGATATTATAAAGAAGTTATGAATACACTACACCAAAACAGACTTTTAGCGACATATTTTGTGGCGTTTGGACGGAAAACGCCGCTAAAATTCGAGCATTAGCGGCACAAAAAATAAAATGCTGCAAAATATATAGCAGTAGCGGTGCTTCAAGCAAAACACCGTAAAAGAACATAATTAGCGGCGTTTTTCGTTATGCGCCGCAAAATCTCAAGACCAAAACGCATCATTTTTGTATTGATGTATACAATAATTAGTGGTGATTATGCTAAAACGCCGCTAAAGCAAGTAATAGCGGTGCATTGTGGGAAGCGCCGCAGAAATCTTAACGAAAACGCATCGTTTTGGTATCGATGTATATTAGAATT
>CM025245.1:29409791-29421304 GCA_013677275.1 Gossypium schwendimanii
TATTAGGAAATTTTATAATTAGATGAACTATTGTTATATTATTATGGTTTTATAGATGAACTTTAGTATAGATATTATTTATACATATGCCTAATATAAAGCATGTTTATTTATTTTGAGGGTATGTTAATAAATTGTCACTGCTGCATTCTTGATAATCTTGTTAAAAGACTCACTTGAATAAAACAGGTTTAGAATAAAAAATTTGATTTGAAAATGATTGAGCCACTTAGGTGGTTAATGTGCTTGGGTCTACTGTCTAGGCCAGGTTGGGGATGTTATAGTTAAAGTTATAACAATTTTTCCGTAAAATAATCTATTAGGAAATATATTTAATTTTCTTATTAAATGGATTCATAATGATTAATTTATTTAATTTCATTTTCAAACTTCAATTATCTAATTATAATTAATTAAATAATAATTTGAAATCCTTAAATTTATTCTCAAGTCATTTCTATAATTAGTGAGAGAACGTATTCATTTGTGAATGTGACTTATTTCTCCAATTGCATCATTTTCATTCATTTCTATTCATTTGGTTATGCATGCAATTCATTTATGGTTTCAACAAACTAGCAAAAGGATCAATTTGACATATATAATTCATTTATGGTTTCAACAAACTAGCAAAAGGATCAATTTGACATATATAATTTTGACTCAAATAATTGTATGTAATTAGGGAGAATTCAACTATAGTATTGTTACTAAATTCTCCCTAATTACATACAATTACGAAAGCCACCAGATAAGTGTTCGTCTAATGACCTTGTCATAAATTGCTTCGAGTGTGGGTTCAAATAATCATGAACCAAACACAAAACATGGAACTATTTATTACTTTCAGTAGGAAAGTAATTCCCTCTTAATAGAAATTGACAAAATATTCTTCCAAGAAAATAGAATTTATAATTAAAAATAAATTCTCACTATTTTCTAGCAGAATAACAATTTTGAAAACTTGTACAAGCTATTGTAAGTAGCTCTACCAGTGCTTCATATATTTATAGAGAGAGATAGGATAATCCTAGTTGAATTATTATAACACAAATAATATTTAGTTAATAGAAAAACTAGTATTCTAGTTTAACTAGAAGAGGGGGTAGCACTCCCTAATTAAATACAATAGGGATGCTACCCCTCATATGTAATATTAGGGGAGTTTGAGTCTCTCCTATATTGGGTCTAATTATATGTGCTTTCTGGACTTTTAACTTAACACTTTATAATTTAATCCAACTCAATACATGTTTTTTGAATTCCCAAAATAAATATTATTTATAAATTATGATCGACTAGGTTGGCCATGTGTGATTCATGGGCCGGGCCGAATTGGGCCGTGTGGGCCACACGGGCGCTTGGGCCCCATACGGGTGAACCACACGGGCGTGTGGGTATATTGGGCCAAGCAATGAAATCCACACGGCCAAGGCCATTTTAGGCTGTGTGGGCCCACATGGGCATGCAACATAGGCCGTGGGCCCATTTTCACTATTTGACTGATAAGGTTGCACGGGTCACCCAAGTCGACTGTGAACCTACTGAAGGGCCGGTAAGTTTACCTAGACCCTTAATTAACTGAAATGATTGAAAGACTGTTATATGCCTATATGAGATAGATATGTATATCTGTATGTTGAGCATGCTATATACACTGTATTGTTTATACATGATACCATGACATGTCTGTATGATGCATTACATTGGGTTGGGGACTAATATTGATTGGAGAAAGTGTACTGCAAGGCTTCAAGCCTAACTCACTGGCAGCATAGCTGTAACTACTGTCTAGTGCCGCATTCGGCACTATTTAGAGTGTAGGGATGAGCTGGTTGATTATATACCCACATGGAGTGTTGGGTTGGACGGAGATGAAGTGTAGAGGCTGGTTGGGTAGGATTTTATAATTGCATAACTATCACTGTTACTGTACTGTGATGCGCTAAGGCCCTAATGCTTCCTGATACTGATACTGAAAAGGGCTTAGGCCCAAACTGAAATTATCTGTTATTGTCTATTTGTTTGCATGGGGATTACACACTGAGTTTACATAAACTTACCCCTTTTGTTTAATCTGCACAGGTAATCCCCAGACATAGGCGGATCAATATGACGGAGGACTCAGCAGTGGCCACACGACTCCTTTTTGCTATTTGATACTTATTTACGATTATGAGTTTTATTTTAAGGTATTTTTCTGTAATAATGGTCTATATGGATTTTTACCTAAAATTTGGATTTTATACTGTTTTTTGTTTATATCTACTAGAAGTAGATAAAACTCGAATTTCCAAAAGAGATGAACGTTTTATCAAAATACCACGCACACGCAAACTATTTATAAAAGCTTCCGCAAAGTATAGCGTTTTGGAATTGAATCATGATTTAATAATTAATAAGAGATAATGATAAGTTCTAAAAGGAAACAGTTTTAGCAATGATACGGTTTTCAAACGCACTTCCATGTGACATCGCCAGATTTAGCCATATCGTCTAAGCCGGGTTTGGGTGTTACAGTTCATTCTTTTTAATGTCTTTGTTTGTGATTTTGTATGCGCATGTTTTTCTTGCTTGAGGATAAGCAATGAGTTAAGTGTGGGAGAGTTTCATCTAGGACAATTCGTTGTGGCAAATTTTCTTTTTAACACTAAAGGAGCTTGTTTCTATGCACTTTAGCATAGTTTTAGTACATTTTTCATTTTAGTATGGTTTTAGTTAAAGTTAATAAAACAAGCAATTTTAAGTGTTTTATGACCTTTTAGGCCAATCTGAACCTAAGGGAAGACTAACATGCTGATTAAGTGTGCAAGACATCAATTCAGCCCGAAGAGTCAATGGACTGCCTTTGATGTTGCAACACCAAGCCTGGATGTCCCAACACCCACTCCAGTAGACTCAAAGGACCATTCTACCTTCGATGTCGTGACACTAACCACACAATGTTGAGACACCCAACCTAAACATGCAAAAAGAGTATATTTCCTTCAATGTTGCGACATTAACTTGAGGATGTCGCGACACCACTGCGAGGAGGCAACTTAAATTATCAAAGTTGTTTTTTCCTGTACAAATTCAATCAATTATGATCAATCACTTGTATTAGGTTTAAATGGGTCTTCTAACATGACTGCTATAAATATTATTGCTCAGGACCTGATGAGGGACCTCTTTCCTTAATTTTTAGTTTAGTTTTTAAATCAAGGTTTTATTTTTAGGGTTCTTACTTTTCAAACTTAAATTATTTTCAATTTTAGTTTTAGCATCACTTTATTATTCAATTTTTTGTGTTTCTTGCATCCAATCATCGATCTCTCAACATCTGTCACGGGATTTTATGTTTTTGCACATAATCAACATCTTTGTATCCAAAATTCTCTCTTCCCTCTTTTGTGCTTTGATGTTTATGTGAATGTTTGAAGTCAAATTAGGATTTTTTGCATTTAAATCCATGGGTAACTAAAACCCTAGAAATATTAACTACTGGATGTGGGATTGATTAACAAACACTTTAGGGTTTCTCTTAGAATTAGTTGGATTGGGTTGAGTGAAATTAAACCCTAGGATTAAAGACCTTAGGAAGTCAATTAGGTAGATAGGCCGGAAGGATAAGTAGTTCCTGCCAACTAGTTGATTTAGTTAGAGGTCGAAAGGCAATAACTTGGTTAATTACTAACTAATTAATTAAAATCCTAAATTGGTAGTTAATCATGAACACTAAAATGACTTAGTCTTTAAGTTGCATAATTGAGTGATTTCTGATTGCTTCTTTTGTTTTATTAGTTCGCATGTTGTTTTCCCATATATTTCTAGCTTTGATGCTTCATACTATTATTTCACTTTAGTACTATTTAGACTTGTTAGTGTAGAAGTTAATTACTAGTTTAATCAAGCCTCCTTTGGGTACGATCCTCGAAACACTTTCGTCTTATGTTGTAACAATTTATATTACAACCTGACCTGTATACTTGTGGACACCACCTAATTCATATATTTAGTTACAATATTTACACTCTCGCATTTCGCATGTCGGGAGGCGATCAATGATCTTCTCAACTATTCTCAAACCTCAACTTACTTAGGGTGTGGGCTCTAATTCACGAATCAATGAACACAATGAAAGCTTTCTATTAATTTTCCAGTAGGGAATATCAATATCTCTCTGTGGGCTAGAAATCGAGAAACAAACTATCTTAAAGTAAGAATGTATTTAACAATAACAAAAGTCTTACTTGAATAAGGAGATGCAAAATAATAATATTTTAATAGAAAATACACCTACCCCTTATGGGATAGGCTATGGCCTATGACACCCCCTACTTTGGAGCTAGGGTTGCCACCCATGCTATGTTAGATGAGCCACTGTGTCTGTCTCATGTATTGGGTACAATTATATGTTATTTGAACTTTTAACTAACTCATATAAATTATCCGATCCAATAAACAATTTTATATTTCCCAAAATTTTATTTATTTAAAATAATTTTATTAATTTTCTAATTAAATTATTTATTCAATCCAATTTTAATTTTGTTAAGATCATGACAAATTTACTTTACAAGAATCTATGAGTAAATAAATTTAATTATCTTGTTCAATAATGGTTCGATGACTAACTAATTTAATTTCAACTTCGAATTTCAATTATTTAATTACAAATAATTAAATGATAATTTTAAGAAATTAATTTAATATCTAAGTCATCACTTGTTTATTGCGAGAAAACGCATTTGTTGCGGATATTGATACGTGCTATCTATTTCTCTAATTCATTTTTTTCATCCTTTAATCTCATTGATTCAATTGCAGATTGTTAATGTTGTACCAAGCTAGCGGAGAGATCAATTGGACATATATAATTAGGGCTCAAATAATTTTTAATCAAGTTTCAACTTTTCATTTATTAGTTACAACATTATTTAGTCATGGAGTAACTCCACTAAAGTACCATGATTGAGTTCTCCCTATTATATACCATTATGAAAACTATTTATCAAGTGTTCGTCTAATGACCTTGTCATATGTGTGTTACACTCATAAGATATCTTGAATCTTAAACATGATCCTATTCTATCTCATGGTAACCATTACATTTTTCTTCATGAAAAGGTCAATTACTAACACATAATAATTAAATCATCCATCTTAAACAAATAGCTTTGTGGCCACGTTACTTTTCTATCTATCATGTAATACCAATGAGGGTATTATTTACCCTTTTGTTGGGCTATGAATTTCACTTTTGTAAGTGAAGCTATGTTTTGTAAAAGTTTTATATCAAACGTACCAGCTTTTAGATCTATTACCAATTGAATTCAGGCTTTCAATGCATCAAAGCCTACAAGACATGCACAAATAGTATGACACTTACTCAAAAACGAGGTAAGCCACACTATGAACGCCACAAGTGAATAAATCGACAAAAATATATAGGATTTATTCTACTTGGAACCTATTCAATGTTTTGTCAGTCCAAATAATTACATCTATGTCTCTATTCTTTGAGAGTCATCCATTCTAATATTTAAGATAAGGTATCTCCCATTTGGACTCGGTAGACGACATCTTAGTCTTTCAATCAATTTTCTTAATTTTGGTTAGACTATGGGTCATTTAGATTACCTACTAATATAAGTTGTTTTATCACATTATGATCAGACCACATAATGCAACTTATTATTAGTTAAATATTAGGTAATCGGTGAACCAATATTTTGTTCATTTTTCTTTGCAAGCAAAAACTGTTGATAACAAATACAAACGATATTAATGTTAGACAAAACACATTAATGAACAAAATAAATTAATTATAAATAAATACATATGAAATAAAATGTAAATGAAATGATTTATAAATAATTTATCAAATACAAAAATCAAATAAAACCATAATAAACAGTTGAAATAAAGGAGAATCAATATTTTACAAAACGGTGAGGCCTATGAAACACAGTTTCCTTAATTCGGCCGCTCCTACGGTACTTGGAGTAACGTTGGTTGAATGTCTCCCAGTATACAACAACATCAATGATCAAAATAGCAGCACCTCTACAACGATCAACGAATGAACAATGTCTTTTCTATCACTGGAATGTTTGAAAATACGAAGGAGGAAAAGGAAGAGTTTTGAGAACAACAGAGTTTCTACAAGAAAAATTATAGAGAGTATTTTTTTGTGTAAAACCTTTCAGAAATCATGACTTTTTATAGGCATGGAGAATGTTGGAATTTTGGAAAAATATCCACAAAATCTGGCCATTAAATTAATTAAAAAAATTTAACCTTGGTCCATATATTTTGCATTGCCCACATCATGCAAGTACACTCAAACCCTATTAGGTTTGAACTTGCATTCCTCCTACATGCAAAGCAAGGTTACAAACCTAGTCATTTAATTATTCTTTAAGAGAAATCACATATATAAACACATCTCACACTTAGTATCTAACCAATGTGGGACCTAAGCATTTACTTTTCTTCGACAATATTTCCAAGTAGCTTACTTTGAGCATTAATTTTTGATTCATCACTCAATCATTTTGAGTATATGATATACCTTTGTAAAGATCTCATGGAGTGGAATATAAACCATAATTTTATGATTCAACTCTCCACCTTTACCTATTAAGAATATGCCTCAAAGTTCCCATACAAACAATTTTTCCAAAAATTAATGTGAATAATGGAATTTTATTAAACCAATCTTTTTAAAAAATTACATGTACATTACAACGAAAATCTACACTAAGGAAACTAGATCCCATGGATAACACAATAGAGGTTCAAAGTTTTACAAAAAAAAATTGAAATTCCATTATACTTAAAATCATTTTTCGTGACTAAATTTCCAACAGATTGTAGGGTGACTAAAAGTTTGGCCTAGGTTACATTGCAGTATGAACGGGGATGGAGTGTACTTCAATGTCAATTCACACATGTTAGGTTTCACATCGGTAAAATTTCTCATAGGATGTCATCGCCACACCATAAAACATTGCGACAAGTATTGGAGGGTGATATTTAGCAAGGGTGAAATTGGTACATTCATGCTTTGGAAAATCGTGTTTTACATGGCTTTCCGTTGTAGGATTTTGACAGACAGTGCCAATTGTTTCAGTCGTACTAGGATGGTGTTGGGCTGACGGAAAAATGGGCTAAAGATGGCGTAACTTGCAAAATGAAAAGTGAACTGTGGGGTGGTAGATTTTGTGCTCCGATGCTTAAATTAGAGGATGGTTCGATAAACTTTTCTTGAAAGCAAGGAAGACAGAGAACAGAGAAATATGAGTCTTAATTTAGCCTGGGGTTCCTTTTTCACCCTTTACATTGGAGTTGTGTTTTAAGTCTTAGTGAGAACCAATTGTTGCACATGAGCGTATCTTAATCCTTTACTATTACCACAAATGCATATTTCTTGTCCTATGTCCAAGCCACATTGCTTTAATTGTCTTGTACATTTGTATTTATTAAGGTTTTAGACCTGATGAGATTAGATTATATGAAATAGATATATTATCTATTTTTAATAGTTTAATATCACATTAATAATTTAATCCTAAATTTCAAGATTTTCATTTAGATTTGATGTTTTTTAGGATGAAAATGTTTAAATTTAGGATAAAATGTTGATGTGGCATTAAATTATTAAAAAAATGGATACAAATGACGTGCCGTTACTATTTCATACAATCATTTTCTTATTACCAATTGACTATCTTGGGTTTGAGAAATAACTATATGAAGAATGATAAATCAAATTTTTTCTCCATTAAAATTTTTAGAGTGATACAATCCCTTCTCCTTGGATTTTTGCCTAGGTGGTATAACAATAATAAACATTTATTTATTTAATAGATAATAAAATTTTACATAAATGTTGATTTTCCTTGAATTTATATTTGGATGTTAAAAATATTTAAGATTTTTATTATGAGATAGGACCCGACAAAATTGAGGAAAGGAAATATTATTTGGAAGGGGCAACGAAAATAGAAGAGAACCAAGAGGATTAAATTAACCTCCTCTATTCTTATTATGCCTACTCTGAGATCATAGTTTTTTGCGAGATTGGGCGCTTGGGTTTCCTTTGATTTATGTGTTTTTTGTTGAATATGGATTTGGGTATTCCATATTTTTCTTAAATTTCCAATTAACCTCACCTTTGTATATCTAAGTGATATAAGTTTTGTTATTTCTTTTACTTTTTCATTCTTAAATCCTAGCTGAAGTTAAATTCGGTGTTAGTCAGTTGATTGATCGTCCAAGGATCTGTTTGTTTCTATTTTTGAATTAGAGGGAAAAATTTTATTTTGTACCAGTTACATTTTTGTTGTTAAAATAAAAGGTATTGAATTGTATCTACATTACTGTGATTAGATTGATGTATCTATAAAAGATACAACTTTTTATCTTCTATAGTTAATTTGGTTCATCAAGAATGAATATTTTGGTATTGGTTTTTTTATTGTTCTGTTTATGGTGCTATTGGAATGAAATGTTTATCTTGCATTGGATCCATTAATTAATTTGGCCATTTTATGGATTTGTACTTTGTAGTGATGGAATTGGCTTTTTTGAAATGTAGAAAAAGATGTCTGAGAATGGTAAGCTATTTATTGGTGGGATATCTTGGGAAACTAATGAAGAGCGTCTTAAGGAGTATTTCAGTAGTTTTGGTGAAGTGGTAGAGGCGATGATCATGAAGGATTGGACCACAGGACGTGCTCGAGGTTTCGGTTTCATTGTTTTCTCTGACCTAGCAGTTGCTGAGAAAGTCATCAAGGAGAAACATAATATTGATGGTAGAATGGTAAGTTGTTGACCTTTCAGCAAACCCTTTTAGTGTGACGTTATCTAATGTACTATTTGTTCCTTGATGCAAGTAGCTTGTGGAAGAAAGAGATGAAATTTTGATTGCTTATCAGAGTAACAGATCGATATTGTAATCGCATGAATTTGTATAATTCTCATTTGTCTAACTAAATTTCAAACTTAGGCTAGGAGTAATCATTTCATGCTTCATCTTGCTCAGGTTGAGGCAAAAAAGGCAGTTCCTAGGGATGACCAGAACATTATGAGTAGAAGCACGAGTAGCATCCAAGGTTCACCTAGTCTATGCCGCATAAGAAAGATTTTTGTTGGAGGTTTAGCATCAACAGTCACAGAGAGTGACTTTAAGAAGTATTTTGATCATTTTGGGAATATCACAGATGTTGTAGTGATGTATGATCACAACACTCAAAGGCCTAGGGGTTTCGGATTCATTACTTATGATTCAGAAGAGGCAGTGGACAAAGTGTTGCTAAAAAGTTTCCATGAACTTAATGGTAAAATGGTCGAGGTTAAACGAGCAGTACCTAAAGAATTATTGCCTGGCCCTTGTCGTAGTCCCCTCGTTGGATATAACTATGGTCTGAATAGGGTTAACAACTTTCTTAGTGGCTGCACTCAGGGATATACTCCAAGCAATATTGGAGGCTTTGGACTTAGGACAGATGGTAGATTTAGTACAGTTCCTGGTGGTCGAAGTGGTTTTCCTCCTTTTGATTCTGGTTATGGAATGGGCATGAACTTTGAGCCTGGGTTAAACCCAAGTTTTGGAAATAGTGCAAATTTTAGTAGTAATATGAACTATGGACGGGGATTGAATCCTTACTATATTGGTAATGCAAATAGATTTGGTAGCCCTATTGGGTATGATGGAAGTACTGGAGGTAATACTTCCTTTTTTAGCTCAGTGACTCGAAACCTTTGGGGAAATGGGGGACTCAATTATAACACAAATGCTTCTAGGTCCAATGCATATATAGGATCTGGAAGTGTTAGTATAGGAGGAAGCGCCTTTGGAAATAGTGGAATTAATTGGAGTTCTGCAATTGCCAATCAAGACGAGGGGAGTAATGTTTCTAACAATAGTGTGCATTTCGCTTATGGAAGTGCTGATGACAGCTTTAGGTTAGGGATAGTAGGGTATGGGAGAAATAATGGGACCAATGTGGCGCCAACATCATATGCAACATCAAATTTTGGTTATGATGTAGCCTTTACAGACCTTTATGGTGGTGCTTCAGCTTATGGGGATATAACTTGGCGATCATCAACATTTAAGCGAGATGGTTCTGGTTCCCTTGGCTATGGACTTGGTAGTGCCACTTCTGATGTTTCAGGCAAAAATTCTCCCGGCTATGTTAGTAGTCATAAAGTTAATAAGAGACAAGCAAGTAGAGGTAATACTTCCTACAATCCTGAATTCTCTATGTAAACGGTTTTCAACTAGAGAAATTTTATGTTGAATGTTTTTAAGAAATTTCTTCACTAGACATGCTAAGATTGAATTACTTGACATGCTTTTTAAATATTTTCCAAGTGGAAGTTCCATGCTAGATAAACTTCTTTATTTGATTTATATACATATGTGATTCTTCTATATATAGACATATTGTTTAGATACTACTCCTAAAATCTTTGACATGGCACACAGTGATTGTGCATTTAGAATTGGATTCCCTTTGAAGAGCAAAGTGTTTTTTTGAGAATGCTAAAAGGATCCCATGGCCTAGGGCAAGCATGGTAACAAAGCATGTGATTGCATTAATTTCGCAATGATCTGCTAGTTCACTAAGAAAAGATTCATGGACTCAGTATATATAGGCTTATCGTTATGTGCATACTTACAAGTTTTTATTTTCTTTTGTTCAGGAATCGCTACCTAGGATATTATTTTGATTTATCATAAAAAAGTATAGCTGAAGGTAACTTGTGAAGCAAGTGATCTGTGAATTCTGCACATTTCCCTCATTAATACGTTTCTGCTAAAATAAGGTTATTTAAAGCTAACTGGAGTGCTTTTATTTTTCTTTTGGAGATCAATATATTTAGATTTAAGAGATCACAAGGGATTTTGTGTTAAGGCTTGAGCTTTTAGTTACTTGTTATAGGGTTCATTTTTTGGTATCTGTGTGGCATGTAAAATCAGATTTTGGGATATAGTCAAAACAATGTATCATGCATTACATGTAAGGCGGTGATGCATAAAGATATAGACTATTTTCCCCTTAGATTTTATGTATTGTAATGGCTCTGGCATAGTTGTGGGTTCTTGTCAGGCATGCTTTGTTTTGTTCTTTTATCATATAGAATGTGCTCGGGAGATTCTTGTCAACAATTCTTGGTTGAGCTTCTTAATATGAACTTTTCGTGAGCTTTCATAAAAGACAACTTTTAACTGGTTATTCCCATAAACTTTTAGAATTTCTAGCAAATACTAAAATTTCTATTAGAAGATGCTAGATATGTTGGTATATGTTATAGATTTTCTATATAAATAAACATGTTATGTATTATAGATTTTGATAGTTATTTATTATATAAATAGATTTTGAAGCTGATGACCTGGCTCCTTGATCTTGGGTGTTGACAAGTCAATGCCGATTATCGTTTGGGGTAAACATGCCATGTCATCGATACCAAAATCTTTTTATATAATATATATATAACAAAATATATAAATATAT
>CM025245.1:29421404-29435075 GCA_013677275.1 Gossypium schwendimanii
TATATAACAAAATATATAAATATATAACAACGATTCTATTTGTGTAACATTTTTTTTTATAATAACTACGGAAATATGTAACTATTACTAAAATTCTTAATGGAAATTCAATTTTGTATATATACATATACACACTATCTCAATCTCAGCTACATCTTAAGAATATCAGTATATGTATTTACAACAATGCTATCAAGGTCAACTAAACTTAGCATGGCACCACTTATTCCATTTTACTATATTATTATGATGAAGTTCGTTTTTACGGTGTTATTAGTAATTTTTTTCATTTTTATATTTCAACAATATTACTACTTATTTAATAATTTCATTAAGGTTTATTACATAAAAATAACACATAGATCATTATTAAAACTATCATCTTTTTAACTATTATAACCCAATTCTTTCATGTTCTCAAAACATATCTATCAACTTCATGCTATCATTTATTACTAATATTACTATAAAATTAGCTACTTAGTAGATATATATCAAGAAGACAAATTATGCTAGCACAAATCGATTGTGCTTCACATCGTCCGCTATACTTTCTTGATGTTTCAATTTTGTCTTTAGTTACGTTTGTCAATTTTGATATAACAATAATGTAACTTATAATTAAAACATATTTTATACTCTTTTCACTTTAGTCCTTTATAATTATGATATTTGAAATCACTGTATCTTTCAATTCTCGTGATCGAATCAAAATCTGACTTCATATATATTCTCTAGGAACTTCATACTATCATTTTAAAACCTTGAACCCAAAAGTTCTTATACTGTACACATAAGTCCTTAACAACATATTAATGGCCACAAGGTTTAACCTTAAATTCAATACCATCCACTACATTTCTCACATTTAACCAACATATATCAAACTTTAGCAAATAACCATCACTATTTCAACCTCAAACCCTATATGTTCTTTACCATGGCATCTTGAATTAAATTACACAATAGATAAAATTAATCAATGGGTTGGTTAGAGTAAGGTTCCTACATGAAAAATCTATAAAAAAATTTCAAAGAAAGAGATTGTTTATCACCTTGTAACGTGGTCGGCCATGGAAAGAATTTTAAGCTTTTTTTCTTTATCACATTCGGTTTTGGAGGAGAAGAAATGAATGAAGAAGACAACTCTTTGTTAGGCGTTTATGATCAGCGACCCGAAAACCAGGTAAGGTCCGGGTCACGTACCCACAACCCAAATAGAGCCCACCAGACAAATACTCAAGCCTTACGGCATGAAGCTCACAAAGGGTGTTCACAAGGGAAGCTCATGGACCCAGCTCGCATAGGTCAAGAAGAGTTCACAAGAGGAGCTCGTAGGTCTTGGCTCGCAGGTAGCTCAGAGAAATATATGTGTCCAGCATGCATAGAGTTTATTAAGAATGTCAATTCTATGAACAGTAGCTATGTATATAAATATTCGATTGTCTCTTCTAATGAGACACAACGGAAAATCACTCAACAATTACTGTAGTGAGCGTGGACAAACTTTCGATTGACAGATTTCTTTCAAGTTGGAGAAAAAATACCAGTAGCGAAAATGGCTCACCCAAATAAGATTTCCCCTTCAATCTTTGTCTAGACAAGCTGGAGCCTCGGGTTCTGGCAATCAACCTAATAAAGCAAATTTGTTTGCTAGTTGGTTTGCTGATCGACCGGAGAATTTCAACAATGTGGCCTATCAGGAAGATTCCGATCCATTAGACTTGAACATATGCACTAGTCGTGGGTTCCCACTCTTTCCCAATTAGGAAGCATCGTCATAGTAGTTTCTTGCTCTCCAGGAGCAGCTGAGGTTCATGAAAGATCAAATGGCTACGCAAGAGGCACGGTTTGAGTAGTAGCAAACATTTCAGCAAGAGTTGAAGCAGAATGGGGAGTTAAGAATGAAGGTAAATTCTAACACTTTTGATTTTTATGAAAATGTGAATGCATAAGACGAAGCTCTAAGCATGCATGCAAGAGAATGGAAAAATGAGATAGACGAGTTGCGACGGGATGTGAGAGCATTGCACCCCGAGTCTTAGGACATGGATTGGCTTTTTTGTTCTAACAATTCGTTGGCCCTTGAGATTGTAGCGACGAACTTGCCGCGTGATTTTAAAGTCCCAAAAAACATGTTTGAGGGGAGAAGGGACCCGCGAGCCCATTTGATACAATATAATGATTATATAAATTTCTGGGAGCATCGAATTTGGCAAAGTGCAAAGCATTTTCCACGACACTTAAAGGGAGTGCGAAGGACTAGTACTTGTCCCTTACTCAAGGCTTATTTAAGAGTTTCTCTCAATTGGGCCAGATGTTTTTGGGAAGATTCAGGGCCCATAGGGCTGTCCTGAGCACGCCTATGGGGTTGATGTTAGTGAAATAGAGGGAAGGAGAGTCTCTCCAAGATTATGTGAAGCGATTTCATACGGCGACTTTGAACACAAAAAACTTGGAGGATCAGTGGGCTATCGATGCTTTCATCATAGGGGTACAAAATGATCATATACAATACTCCTTTACCGATAACAGGCCATAAAGTTTGGCAGATCTGTATGACAGAGCCCACAAGTTCGCAGAGGCAGAGGATATTAAAAAAACGTCACGTAGCACCGTTCAGAGGGAAGACAGGCAGTTTAGAAATCGAGAGGGAGCTCGTAGCAGGCAGAGCCCTCCTAGCCAGTCGTTGCAAACAAGAGGTGATAGCCAGTAGAGAACTTAGATGCAAGGTGATTCTCCTAAGGCTTTCAAAGGTCTCAACCAGAGCATACTAGGAAGTACATTCCCCAGGGAAGGTTTGAAGTTTACACTTCTTTGAATGTTACCCATACTTACATTTTTAACTAGGTAAAGAGTCTTGGTATCCTGCCCAACCCATCTCCAATGAGGCCTAGTACAATAAGGTCCAACTCAAGAGACATATGTGCCTTTTACGATGATGTTGGACACAAAACTAAAGATTGTTTCACTGTAAAGGATGCAATCGAAAAAGCAGTGAGAAACGACGAGCTTGCCCATGTCTCTGCCCTTGTGGACAAAAATAGGTAATTTTACAAGCCATTTTTCTCACCCATAACCACAAGTACCTACAACCACTTTTGTACCAATAAACAAGCCATCAAAAGGCACCAAATTCATGCATAATCAAATTATACACACATGGTATAATAACATACAACCAATATGCCCGAAGACACCTCAAATGACAACATTAAAAACATGTATAACAATGTACTCAATTTGGCCAAAATAATCAATTAACTTCAAACTAAGTTGCATCAATACATACCATCAAATTTACTTACCAAAACAAACTAAATGGTACCAAATATACCATTCAATCACTAGCATCAATAGTCATATAAGTCATTCAACAATTAGCACTATTTAGCCACATAAATATTATCCAAAACAAAAGTATCATTTCACCACATTCTCAACAAAACACATGAAATTTATATTATGCATATTCAACTACCATTCCATCTTCCATCATTCAACCATTTTAAGGCTAATATTTATATACCAAAACTAAGTTCATTTCATCACCAAAATGTCATAACACAAGCCAAACCAAATGGCCATTTCAACAACAAAAACACCTGACCAACATTAGCCAAAATTCCTATACATGCCATTAAGGACTCATACTTTAACGTTCTATAGCATTTAATACCTTTAGCTACTAGAACTCAACTTTTGCACTTTACGCAATTTAGTCCTTTTTATCAAATTGAACATGTAAACGGTAAAATTTCTTAATGAAATTTTTATACGGTACCACTATCATGGTGTAGGCAATAAAATAATAATCAAATAAATTTTTTAACTTCAAATTTGTGGCCCCAAAACTACTGTTTCGATTTCACTAAAAACTAGTTGTTACAGAGTTGATTTTAGAACCATTTTAGTAAGGTTTTGTATATTTCTCGAAATTTCCTCAAGTACCTCTTTACTTCGAGGTTTAAAGTCATTCATGTAACTTTCTTTAAGGAAAGTAACATGAGTTAACACTATAATAGTTTGCTCTTTCGGGTTATAAAACAAACAACCCTTTGTTAACTTTGGATATCTTACAAACACGCAAAATTTTGTTTGTGACTCCAACTTCCTCGCATCTTTGTCCAATACGTGGGTTGGGCATCCCTAAATCCTAAAATGATTAAGATTCGGCTTCCTACCATGCCATAATTTATATAGGGTTTTCTATATTGCCTTAGTTCGCACATCATTCATAATATAGCAAGTTGTTTGTACATCATATCCCCAAAAAGAGATTGGCAACTTTAAATAACTTAACATCGAATGTACTATGTCTAACAATGTTCGATTTCTTCTCTCCATCATGTCATTCTATTGTGGAGTGCTTGACGCAGTTAACTAGGATAGAATCTCATTCTATATGAGGTACTCTAAGAACTTATTAGATAAATATTCTCTACATTGATCCGACCGAAGTTCCTTTATGAATAGTGGCTTACAAGTAACTGCAACTCTGGCATACTCCCCTTCTACAAAATCTTCTTCTACTATCAGCACTTCTGAAGAGATAAAACAACTAAGTAATTTCAATTGAACTTAGTGAGTTCCAAAATAGACATAGATACTACATTGGAATACCATTAATTAACAAACACTAGCACCCATAACAAAAACAAACTTTCCATGGAATTACAACATACAATTACAATGTGTTAAATAATTAATCACTGTCCCTTGGCAGATACACATCGCCAACTTAACATATAAAATACATGGGCGAATGCTTTTTGCCAACTTGTACTTACCATTTTCAACAAACAAGTTTATATATGACCCATCCTTGTGCCAGCCTCGAACCTATTATTTCAATTTTCTATATCAATCATATTCATTCTATTTACAACCCCTCATACTATCCTTTTCACAGTGTTCTACCTGTCTAGTTAGCAATATAATTGCCCTACTAGAGGCTACACAATATATCTCTTCCTCACAGTGCTTTATCTATCCGATTAGCATTATAACTGGCCTATCGAATGCTACACAATATATATCCTCTTCATCATTTCATATATCACAATTTGTTTGGCACTGAGCACGCACAACAAGGAGGGTACATTTTTACATCAACCATGGCCATACACACCATGCAACACTGATTTGTTTCGTACACATCAAGACATAGTATATTAACTTCCTAACAGCAAAGACAGTTACTGTATATAACCCACATAACATAGAAATTTTAGAACTCAACAGGAACAAGAAAGAACTCACCAGAAACTTCAACACAGAATCTACTCTACTGGTCCTTTGCCTCGATCGCTCGGATCTTCACTAGCTTTTTGACCTAAATAAGAAACAATTATATTCATAATATTATCTAACTAATAAAATTTAACATGCATGTATGAATTGGTTTCATGCAACTCAAATGACCAGGAAATTTCCTTCCTTCTTAAGCCAGTTCTCACTTAGACATGTACAATTACAGAATCGTAAATCCCAAAATGACAGCATAAGGGTTTCCAAAAATTACCAGTAAATTGGTACTAAACTATGGTTATCTGACTGTCTACTGAAACACTTCTACACTTTCACTAACAAGAACCCCTTTAATAGCTTCCCACCTTAGTGAAAATTGTAAGAAAACCAAAATGAGACACGCCTACTATCTCATCTCCATTGTCGTATTGAGGTTACCGAGTATTATCAATCAAAACAAAACAATTTCTTCATAATCGAAACAATTGTACAATTTAAATGCTAACATATCATATTTTAATATAATCATAGAAAAATACATTTATGGTTCTTAAATCGAATCTTCGAGGCCCTAAAAATAGTTTGGGAACTATCTAGGATCAAATCAAAATAAATCAGAAAATTCTGTAAAAAACATAAAAATTTGGAAAACATGGGTCACACAACCGTGTAGCCAAGCTGTGTAACATAGCCCAAACAGTGTGAACATTCGAAGTCTGGACACACAGTCGTGTCCCAGCCCATGTACTTACCCATGTGAATATTCAAAAATAGGGCCACATGATCGTGTCGCAGGCTGTGTGCCCACCCGTGTATGCATTTGATGTTGGGTCACACGACCATGTCTTAGGCCGTGTGCCAGATCGTGCTACATACTGACTTGAAACACATGGTTGTGTCTCAGACCGTGTGAAACCTGCACCTAAAACGGCCGTTTAGAGAGACCATGTGACACACGCCTATGTCTGAAGCCAGACCGTGTGACACACGCCTATGTCTCAAGCCATGTGCACCTAAATTTTCTTCGAACATAAAAAATTTCAACACCAATATCCTAGGTGCTAAGGCAAACCATAACCAGCTATAAACATGCTTTCAAACACCTATAATTGAGTCCAAAACATACCTATCTCATACAATTTATGTGTCTAACCAATGTGCCATCTTTGACATCTGATGCAATTGAGACCCATGAGCTATCAAGTGCTAACGATACTTCTCTCGAGCTGCCCAAAGAACCCATTACTCAAGCTAGGGCTAAGAAATTCAAGGATGCGATTTCAACCTTGGTGGATCGGGTTTGGGTTGAATCCATCGCTGGTCTACTGGAAAGCTCAAGGACCAACAAGATGAGCAATCCGTGCATTTTATTTCAAGTCCATTCAGCTCAATTTTAGCTCAACGAGCTCATTCATAGCTCATTCAGCTCATTTTAAGCTCATTTGAATTTACATTTATTTTGCTGGAATAATTATTTAATTTGTCATTAGTTAAAGTAAACAAGTAATTAATTTAGTTTAATTCTGGTCAAATAAATATGGAGTGTTATTAAATATGTCCTAATTAGTTTAGTGTCTTAAATATGTCCTAAACTCATACAAATATTTAATTAGTTCATCGAATTTCATGAGCAGATTTTTACATTCATTTGCTGCCGAATTTAATGTGTTTGATGCATGATTAATTTGCTGATTTATTTTGGTGCAGGAACTCTCCTTGGACGGCATCGGTGCATGCACCTTAGGTTCAATGCATTTGGCCGATACATGCATGGCACCCCAAATGAATGTTCAGCCGAATTTGCCATCTTTAAACATCTACATGCAGCTCATTTTAAGCATTCACACTAAGGACTATTCAGCTGATGATGTTCACACATAATTGACTCTCCAAAACTGACTTTTCACACTTGTGTGGCTGTTCAAAGACCCTCTTCAATGTTCCTATCTTTTCAGCCAACATGTGCCAATTTAAGGAGTTATTTAAAGGCCTGGCCGAATCTAGACATGGCCATTTGACTACCGGTGCATTCATCACTACAAGGTTCATTTGCTTAATGCTTAAGCTACCCATTGGAGCTCCCATTCAGCCGAATCTTTCTAGGGAATTAATTTTGGAATTTTTTTGATTTTTCTTAGCTTTTAAGCATGACTATTCGGCTAGCTTATGTAGCACTATAAATATTTGCTTGTTAATTTGTAAAAGAACTTTTTTTCCAATTTTATAATATTCTGAATATTTTTGTGAGATTTCTTCTCTCAATTTCATCCAAAGACTTGTTGGCTTATCTACTAGTTAGTGGCGTCAACCCTGCTCTTTGTAAAACCGAACTTATCACTTTCAACCAAAGTGTGGCGTTCAACTTATTCCTATCTTTGATAGGTAGTGGGTCGAGGTCCTTTGACATTGTTCAACATCCACCTTAAGAACATATAAGAATTCGGGTCAACATTTACCCTTAGTGTTGGTTCATTCTTATTTTTTAAGCCTATCTTTCCATTTCACCTTAAACCGAAACTCCATACCTTTAATATTTGTTTTCTTTCTTTCTTAGCCAAAATACCTTACAAACCAATTCCTTTTAACCTTAATTGAACCATAAACATCTTCATTGAACGAATATAACTCTTTGACTCAAGACGAACGAAACTTCATCGTTTGGATGATCGGGCAACAAAAGCGACTCAACTCATTCAACAGGGGCTGGTCCGCATCAACATCTCAATTTAAACATATACATTAAAACATTTCATCTAAGAGATCATCATCAAGCACTTGCTATCCAACTAATAACCATGTTCTTAAATCTTCAAATACCAAACACAAACCCAAAAGTAAAACTAACATACATAACTTACCAAATCAAAACCATATAAGCTTAATTACAATTCAATTAACTTTTTAACCTTGACAACATCAAACCCTACATACATGCCACAAACTAAAATGATCCAAAATCAAAAGCTACCGAAAAAGGGGTTGGATAGTGTAAGCTTTGAAGTTGACTCATCCAACCAGTTCCGTAAAACGATAGCTACAGAAAACAGGAAAAAATATAGAGTAAGCTTATAAAGGTTAGTAAGTTTATAGGTATTTAAACAAAACTCTTACCTTGGTTTATAATTAAGTAAATGAATATAACTAAATTTAATACGATTTCCTGACAAAACATTTAAAAAAATTAGGTGAGTGTTTCACATATCAATCATATAACCTCTTAATCATTTAATATGACATAATTCAGTATCATTCAATAAGAAGATTCAACATGTAAAATGTATCATCCATTTTACTGTGTCAACTCATATACATATTCCATTATTTAAAATACATAACTCTGACACTAATATCATATTTATAAAGCATGCGTTTCATACTTATAACTATAAACATTCTTGTCATTTCAATATTATTACAAACAACTTTTAAATACATAATCATCAAATATTCAATTTTTATAACTTAACATCTCCATATGATTCATGATTTCAATATCATCTTACATTAACTTATAAATTAATATTAAAAGAGCTTTCTTAGTCATACACTAACAATTGTTACAAGTGTCACTTGATGTTAGTATCGAAGCAATCATAGAATAATTTATCTCCCATAATAGTTCCAAACCAACAATTCATACTTATATATATACATAAATGACACCTTCCAGAAAGGCTTAACCAATTCCATCAACTACAGTTTTTCAATATAAGCAACAACATTTATAAATAAGAATTTATTTGTAACATTTATCACTTAGTAACACCATAAATATGTAATAGAATTTAGCAAATAATTAAGTTATAGATCAATTAACACATAGCTCGATGAATTATAGTAACTTGACTCTGATGCTCAGGTAACTACACCACACGATGCATAACAAGGCACCAAAGTGCAGACAGAGGCACAAATGTGCAATCGGAGGCACCAAAGTGCAGACAGAGGCACCGAAGTGTAATCCCATACAAGCGCGCATACTAACCCTATTGACATGTCAATCGCGTCCTAGTTGTTTACTACGTTCAACCAGACATTATACTTAAATGCATAACATCAATAAATCAATCATTTAGAGGTACTTCTTATTTCCGTACACATTTTATAAATCTATTACATTCATTTCAATAATGTGCAATCACAAGAATTACCATCACTAAATATTCATTTTCCATTTGTACTTAATAGAAACATGTAATAATATATGTATAACTAATAATTTACACATTTGTACAATTAACTAGTGAACAATAATATAATTATAAAGAAATACACATATACATATCAATACACTATGAACATACCTACAATCTACTACTGGTTAAGTCACAAGGACTACTCTGTTCTTTTCTCTTTTTCGCAGTTAACATCTTTTTGACCCAATTCTTGATCTATATAGTAATTAAATTCAATTTATCAAATTCACATACCTTATAAACCTAATTCAATGCATGACACCCTTAATTTTCATTATTTAAATATTTCCCCTAAACTTTTACATTTCTCTCAATTTAATCCCTAAACTCGAAATTCCAAATTTATCAAAATTTCACAAATTTTCCACGCTAGCCGAATTTATTTCTATTCTAGTGCGGTCTATATGTATTCAAAATTCATGAAATTCCCATGTTAATTTTTATATTTTATCAAATTGGTCCTTTAACTAAAAACTAACAAAAAAATCACTTCACAAAATAATTCTAATTAACAACCAAGACTACAAATTTATAATTTAACATAGAAAATAACTAAAGTTTATTAATGGCAAAATCTAAAATCTTTAACAGTTTCAAAAACAGAGATACAAGTTAGTTGGACCTAGTTGCAATGATCTCAAAAACATAAAAATTACAAAAAAAAACGGATCAAAATTACATACCATGCAAAGACAAAGAAAAGTTGGCCGAAGCTTGAATGTTTTTCGATGGAGCATTCGGTTTCCCCAAAGAAGATGAATAAAAATGATGGTGATTTGTTATATTTTTACTATTATTATTTGTTTTATTATTATAATCATTAAAATTTTAATGTATAAAAGTATAAAATTTACCTAGTGGCCATCTCACTTATATAAAAATGGTAAATTTACTATTTAAATCCTTCCTCTTGTATTAATTAAGGCATTTAATCATTATAATTCAAAAGTAGTTAAGTTTTATGTCTTTATGATTTAGTCCTCTTTAATTAATTAACTGACCAAACAATAAAATTTTCGAACCGGACCTTCATATAAAAAATATATCTCTGTAAATATTTAATAAAAATATTCACAGACTTAATTTTCAGAAAGGAGATCTCGATACTTCATTTTCCAAAACTACTTGACTTTTGGGACAACCACTTAAACCTAACTACTTATTCAATTAAACCTAACTACTTATTCAATTAACTAAAATTCACCAAGTCAAAACTCAATATCAAATTATAATTGACTCATATGAATTAAATGATAATTAATACAAACTTACTCGTCGAATTTGTGGTTTCGAAACTACTATTTTTGACACCACTAAAAGTAGGCTGTTACGCCCATTATCTACATATAACACAGACAACGGGGACAAAATTTAGTGGAAATATCATAAAATCGACTATCACTCTTGAATCTCGAGGACAACTTGTTTAATATTTTTAAATTCTAATCATCTATAGTACCCAATTCAAATCCAACTAGGCCTCAACTAATTTCTAACGAGGCTTACCGAACCCTCGTTTTCATGTTAAATCATGGAAAACAAATCTATCAAACTGCAAACTAACAAGTTCGCCCAAACCATCTGGGGTTGGTGGATTGTTACACACTGAGTCTTCTAAACAGTGAAATCTAAAAAAACATTGAAATAGGCATACAATACGCCTCCAAACACTTAACAAATAATTCACCAGTCTAAACTTTTCTATCCTTAGATTACAAAAGTATGCCAAACAGTATATCAATACGATCTACGCTAGCGGGCTGTAACAGGTATCTCTGATACACCAATTGCTCGTCCAAGCTAAATATATATTTGTGTCAGGTTACTAGTTCAAGCTAAACCGTTATAACGACACATTTGATTTATTACCCAAGCTGAATATACATACATGTTAGGTTACATGTCTGGCCCAAACCTTTAAAATGACATTAGGTTACCAGTCAAGGCAAACTTGTGTCACACATATCTCCTGTTCACCAATTGCTCATTCGAGCTGAATATATATTCGTTTCAAGTTACCAGTCCAAGCTAAACCTTTACAACAACACATTTGATTGCTTGATCAAGCTAAAACTATACATGTTCGTTACCCGTCTGGGTTAAACCTTTAAAATGACATTAGGTTACCAGTCCAGGTTAAACCTTTTTCACATGTATCTTCAAGTTTGCAACAAATGCTAGATCTCGGTAACCTCTATCATCAATCCATACAAGTGTACACAACACCCTTAAAATGTCAATCATATCCTAACATTTATTAAATTCACCCAGACATATTTAACCCGTTTATGTATTTCTTTACAATTTAGTCCAACTTTCACATTTATACTAATTACCTCAATCAACTCACAATCAAGCATAAAAGTAGAAATCAAATACATAAAAATTTAAGTACATTTATACCATATGAACTTACCTGGTAACAACCAACAAGTTGAACCTTCATAGACTAATAGATAATTTTGGCTTTTCCCTGATTATCTCCAGTTTGATTCAATTCTTGATCTAAACAATTCTGTTAGACAATTCATTAATAGAAAACATTTGCAATTCATTCTAGGATATGCATGAACCTATTTAATCCCATTTTTGAATGCCCCTTAAAATTTGCATTTAAATTGATTTAATCTTTGAAATCAGAATCACAATAACTTTTAATTTTGAGCATTGATTTCAAAATTGATCTCATTTACATCCTTTAGGGGCCCTCTATAATCTATTATTAAAGAAATTTCACATAAAATTTCAAATTTATAAATTTTAGTCCTTTTGTACAAAATTAATAATTAAAATTAACAAGCTAGTTCTTTTTCACATCTAAGCTTAAAATCAATCAATTTATGATAACGGGTAAAAGTAACATGTTTTAACCTCATTCTTAATGCATTTTTGGGTTATTATTCACTGTTAATTGTGAATTTTATGCTCCTAAACCTTTAAATTCATGTTTTGATGCCTAATAAAGCACTTAGGAGCAAAACGAGCAAAAAATGAACGAAATAGGAGTATCAGAGCAAGCTACAGGAGCCACACGAGCTAGACCATTCCACGCGATTTTGTGACCCACACGGGCATGTGGTATGTCGTGCCAATTCCACAATATTTCATATCGAACTTCAAAAAATTAGAATTTTTAGGTTTTTTGAGCATTCTAAGACGTATATATGACAAAAAAAGAAAATAGGAGGGGGTCGTCATAGAATACTTAAGAAAACAACTTGAAAAACACAATTAAAGCCGATTCTGAAGTAGATTTTTGTCAATATTAAATATTCCCAGTTGATTTCTTATGAGATTATCATGACTTTCTTTTTTTCTTTCAAATATACTATATCTTGAATGTTTTTATTTTCAAGCATGAACTAATTTTCTAAATACCTAGGGAGATGAACCTTATGATGGATTCTGTCGTTTGATTTTTATTTTACGCAATAAATTCTTAGTTCCTTATTCTCAATTATATGTGTTTAATTCTTGGTTTAATATTTCTAGATTATTTATCCATATTTGATATGCTTAAATCAGAGTTTGAATAAACTGTTTAAGAGTAGATCTTGAGTAATTGAGTGGAGTTGCATGCAATCCTAGAAATAGGATGACATAAATCTACCATATTAGAGTCAAATCTAATAAGGGAATCCATAGCATGAGTTAATGCGATAATAAGGGTTTTAATTAGAAAGAAGTTTCAATTAATCAACCTAGAGTTAGTTGCTCTTATGCTCGAAAGAGATTGTCGAAACCATTTTTTATTTTGAAAAGAAAAACAAAAACTAGTTGTCGATGAAAATTGGAGTCGCCACCAATCTCTTATTAAGGTGTGATTGGATCACCTAAAAACGACCTTGGTCTACGAGTTTTAGAAAAATGGGTTTGGGAGTCAATTACATACGAGGAAGGATTCGCACCCTCGTAAATCCTAAAAATTGGTACCAAATTGATTAATTAGTTTCCTAATGTCAAGAGTTGAAAAATATGATCCTTAGTTAAATTAAGTTGTTTATTAAAACTCTCTCATTTTGGAGAAGAAAAAATCACACCCAATGCGTTAGGGCATGATATTTTATTTCTTCAAAATGAATTTGTCCAAGAAACTTGTGTAATAAAATTTAAAAGGATATTCAATTGTTTAAGATTTAAGAAGAAATCGTGGCCTAATACATTAGGGCACAATTCCTCAAAATCCTAAACATTGAATATTTCCTTTATTAATTTTTAGAAAGAA
>CM025245.1:29435175-29446276 GCA_013677275.1 Gossypium schwendimanii
TAAATTTTAAAAATAAAAAAACTTAATCGTTAAAACATTAATAGGCGGAGGGGCTAAAAGAGCAATTTATGTAGGGTCAGGTCGGGTCAGTTTCGGGTCGGTTTCGGGTCGATCCAGGCCTAAACGACACCGTTTTCAATAGGCTATTTAAGCCAAAAACCCCTTCAAAAAATCATTTTTTTCATCTCTTAAAAAAAATAAAAAAACGGCCAGTCGTCGGCCACCACGCCGGCCGCCGATCTTCAACAATGGAACCGCCGTTTGAGGTGGCCGAAAAAGGGGAAACTGAGTTATTCAGTCCTTTTAAAGCCCCTAAACCCAAATCTGGCCCCGAAACCCTCAAAATACTGCTGAAAGAGCCTCAAATCTTCGAGAAACCTTTGATTTCTGGCCGTCTATCCTCGGAGACGACTACCTTTTCCGTCCACGGCGATCTAGGCACCACTGAAGGTTGTTTCTTTCCTCTTTTACTTTGTTTTATTCATTTGTAAAAAAATAATAAATATAACAGTAGAAGAAATAAATAAAATTGTAAGTATCAACCTTTTTTGATCGATTTTGCTCTCCATATTGAACTCTTGGTTTTGCTGTGAAAATAATAGCCTTTTTTTTATTGATTTTTCTGAATCCCTTTTACAGTATCTTCCTGGCTTTCTATAGCCCTAATGAAACAATATAAAGAAGAAACAAATCTGTTTTTATTTGATTTGCGAATCTTTGATTCTCTTGCCATATTTTGTTTGCTGTGCAGGTGAAGATTTCGGCTCGTGCGAGGCTTGTGGCTGCCGCGCTGTTGATCCTTAAAAACCTAGGGTTTCTGCAACTGTTTTGGGCCATTGAAGTTTGGGCCTCTGTTTTATTTCAGTTTGGTCCCTTATAGACCTGTTTGTAATTGGACTCTATGGACTGTATTTATTTTTATTTATCTGTTTATTTGGTGCGAGCTGGGTAAAAATTAGGCATTATAGAGATATTAGCATAATTTAGCGATTACTCCGGATCAAGGTGGTAAGTAAAGAAATTGTGTAATTTAGATTGATAATGACAATTGAAATCTAGGTGAATTCTTTCCTGGGTATTGTTTTGCTTCTTGGTTTTTAATCGGCTATTTTTGTGATTTGTTCTTTGTTGTGTTTGTTAGTTAATTTTAGTTTTTAATCAATCACTCGAATTATTCAATTAAATAATAGAAAGATGATAATTACTAGTAATTTTAGTCTTCGTGAGAATGATATCTTTGATCACTATACCTATACTATTAATTGATAAGTGCACTTACCTTAGTCAAATTTTTAGTTAGTTCCGTAGAAATCAAGTTTTTGGCTTAGTTCCGTAGAAATCAAGTTTTTGGCATCGTTGCTAGAAACTAAAATATTAGGAAAACTTTATTTCTATTAATTTAGTCATTTTATTTTAATTTTAATTTTTTTAAGTTAATTGTTACATTTTACTTTTTCTTTTTTTTTTTTACTCTTACAGGTTCTTTTGGTTTATGACCAGAGGCAACCCTGTGGAACCATTAACTTTTGATGATGAGATCGAAAAAACTGCTCACAGAAATCAGAGAAAAGTTAGAGAAGCAAGGTAAGGTCAATAGATTTTAATAGACGACCAAGAGCAAAAGGAAATTACTGTTGAGATGCATAATAATTCTGGTAATCAACAACCTTCTACAGCTCCTGGTCCTCGAACTATGTATGACTATGCTAAGTTCACTCTAATTGGAGCTGAATCAAGTATTGTCAGTCCGATTATTACTACAAATAATTTTCAGATTAATTCAAACACAATTCAGATGGTGTAGTAATATGTTCAGTTTGATGGGTTGCAAGATGAAGATCTAAATGCTTATTTAGCTAACTTTCTGGAGATCTACGACACATTCAAGATCAATGGTGTTACTGATGATGTGATAAATTTATGATTGTTCCCATTCTCTTTGAGAAATAAGGTGAAATAGTGGTTGAATTCACTTCCACGAGTTCGATCATGACTTGGGCTTAGGTGACTGAAAAGTTTTTGTTGAAGTATTTTCCACCGGCCAAAATAGCTAAGTTAAGGAATGACATCTCTTCTTTTGCTGAATTTGAGCTTGAGACATTGTACGATGCATGGGAGAGATTTAAGAATCTTCTAAAAAGGTGTCTTCATCGTGGGTTACCTTTGTGGCTACAAGTTGAAATCTTTTACAAGGGTTTGAACCCCTCGACTAGGTAAATAATTGATGCAACAGTTGGTGGAACACTAAATAATAAGACATCTAAGGCATCCCAAGAATTTATTGAAGAGAGGGCACTAAATAACTATCAGTGGCAAGTTATGAGAACAAAGCCTACTAAAGCCGCTGATGTTTTTAATATAAATGCAATTGTTATGTTGGCAAGTCAGGTGGAAGTGTTGAGTAAAAATATTGATTGTTTGAGTTGAATTAAATAGGTGAATACAGTAATTCAATGCGATGCGACTGGAGCGAGGATGATCAATTTAGAATGTTTGCCCTTCAAGTCAGAGAATACAACCCACCAATTCCATATTCAACAAAGTTGAAGAAAGACCGCATCAATGAACAGCATGGTAAATTTCTTAAACTTTTGAAAAATTTGCATATTAACTTACCTTTTGTTAAAGCTCTTTCGAAGATGCCAAAGTATACAAAATTTTTAAATGAGCTATTAACAAATAAATGGAAATTAGATTAATTGTCCACTGTGGAGCTCAATGAGGAGTGTTTGGCCATTTTCTAAAACAAACTACCCACTAAGCTTAAAGATACAAGGATTTTTACTATTCCTTGTTTTATTGGTAACTTAAAAGTAGAAAAAGCTTTTTTTGATTTCGCTGCTTGTATAAATCAAATGTCTTATAAAATGTTCAAACAACTTGGTCTCCAAGAACTAAAACCCACTAGGATGAGTATTCAATTAGCTAGCAAATCAATTAAGTATCCTAGGGGTATTATTGAGGATGTACTTGTTAAAGTCAATAAATTTATATTCCTTGTTGATTTCTTTATATTGGACATGGATGAGGATGTTGAGATACCCATGATTTTAGGTCGACCCTTTTTAGCCACTACTAGAACTATTATTGATGTGAGTAATGATGAACCTGTGCTGATGGTAGGTGATAAAAAGGTTACTGTTCAAGCACATGATGTTGTGAGAGTTTCTAGGGGGTGAGATGATACTTGTCATTCTGTTAATGTTAGTAATCATGCAGCTCAACATTCTTTGCAGGAAATCACTAATGAAGACGTGTTAGAATTGTATCCTGTTCAAAGTGATAGAAATAAAGGACAAGTGAAGAAAAAAACGGTGCAGTTCAATGAATTAGATGAATGGTGAACAAAGGCTAATGAGAAACCGAAAACGTACAAAGAAGTAACAAAGCAATGCCATGGTGTGCATTTAAAGAGGACAAATCAATTTAAATTTGGAGACAAAGTGCTGTTGGGTAATTTAGATCCATGAATGTTCCCTGCAAAGCTTAAGTCAAAATGGTTGAATCCATATGCGGTACAAAACATATTCTCAAATAGAACCTTTGAGGTAACACACCCTGATTATGAAACATTCAAGGTAAACAGTCATCACCTCAAACTTTATCTTAGTGGTAACATTGATAACAAGAGAAAAGAGCTCTGACTTCAAAATCCAACTTAACCGTGAGCTTGAAAAGGGAAGTCGAGCTTAGAGTCTAAATAAAACGCTTCTCAAGAGGCAACTCGAGTGTTTTTTATTTATTTGTATGTTTTAATTTCATTTTATTGCTTAAAAAAATTTAAATTTAAAAATTAAAAAAATAAAAAAATATCCACATGGTCTGGGGTAGACCACACAACCTAGAAACATGATCATATGGCCTACACGGTGTGGAAACATACCCATGTGCACATGGGTATTAAAAAATTTAGAAGCCACGCGGCCTATCAACACGGTTGTGTAGTACACATGGCTTATACACATGGACGTGTCTTGGACCATGTGACTATTGGAGCCAATTTTTCAAAATTATTTTTAACCCACACAGTCTAAGTGAAATCACACGGCCGTGTGACCCACATGCCTATTTACATGACCGTGGGAAAAGTGAATGACAACAACACATGGTCTAGGAGATGACATACGGCCTGGTGATACAGCTGTAAGAGACACACAGCTCGGACACTCGGGCGTGTCCTAGTCCATGTGAACACTTGAGCAACATTTTAAAATTTTCTAATAGGCCATACAGGCAAAGTGAGTTACACTACCGATTCACACGACCGTGTGGCCCAACACAGTCCACATACATGCCCTTGCCGTTATTTTTAAACTGAAACATTTTTTCCATTTCACTCCCTCTCCTTTCTTCCTCCCCCACACCACCGTTCTCTCATACCCCTAACCTTATGGTCGTTTCCTCTAGCAACCTTAATATCCTTAACGTCGTCGATCATTTCCTTTCTCCCTTTCTTTTTCCTTTTGCCACCATTCGTAAATCACACCGCCAATCTCCTCCTTACCCTTCCATCTTTCTCTTCTCCTTTCTTTCCAACTAACCACCGCTCACCCTACTCTTTTCTTCCTCCACCGTCACTATCGACGGCTCTTCACTCCACATATTGTCCTCCTTGCCTCATTTCACCCCTAACAGTCGTTCAACCTTTCTTTAACCCCCTTCGTTCCACTGCCGTCCAAGCCTTTTCCTTAGTCTTTCATCTCCTTCATTTTCGTTCACAACCACCCTTTTTTCTTTCCCCCTTTTCCCCTCAAACCACTGCCTGCTGTTGCCCCGCCTACCAAGAACCCCTACCACCATTTGCCACCCCTTCAATTTTGTATATTTTATTTATTATTACTATTTTATTTTTATTGTTATTATTATTGTTATTTCTAATATTACTTTGTGAATTCGATTAGTATTAGTATTAGATTTTTTTTTCTTTTTGAATTATTTAGGGTTTAGTTAGGAATTCAATTTTCGTTATGGGGTGGATTACACTTGATTAGTTGTGTTTCGTATGTCAATCTTTTTATCCGTTAGATTATTTTTATTGGTGGGAAGCCTATATGTTTGCAATTTGTACTGATTGATGCTTATTTTTTTAGTACTGTTCATGCTAAATCTTTATGTTACAAATTCAATATGTTTTGGGTTAATTTCTATCAGCACAATATATTTGGATTCTTTTAATTATTTTTGTTGATAATTGTTGCAGATGTTGACTATGTTTATATGAGATGTATGTTATCAATGTTGGTGATGCCTCCGTCAGTGATTCACTACTTTTTTGATAGCTAGTTGTTATTTTTTTCAAGTACATGACGCCAAACACACGAGGCAAGAGTAAGGTACCTGCTCAGTCCAAGAAACGAAAGACTACTGGGACCTCATCTTTCTTATCTCCGACTGTAATCATTCAACACTGTGTCATTCACCCCATGAAGAGAGGTACCAACACCTGAAGGACAGATCATTAGGTTTGGGTCGGTGTATCAAATGGGAAGCCTTTTAGACAGTGGGTCTATCCACACATGTTCATACTTTATTGGATGCAACACCGCGATAACAATTCTTTACGGTCGTGGAGCTGGTGTATGTTGAGCTTACTTTGGAGTTTTGCTCCATATTCTTCCTACAGACCATGCTATCGTCAGGGGATGAACCTCGAGCGATCTCATTCCATCTTGGGGGCATCACTCGATATTTGAGTATTACGAGACTTGGAGTTGCTCTTGGTATATATTCTGATGATTTCTTGGGTACGCTTGAGTTCTCTATCCTTCCATGACACATCCATCGGCCAATATTTAGAGGTTTTCGCTTCATACAACACGAGCTAGTCCAAGGCTTGGTGCCTACCTCTGACCTTGCGCTAGATTCACGCCATTTTAGCTCACACTCTAATTGGCCAGAAAGAGAGTACAAGCGTTGTAAGCACTTTAGATACATATTTCCTATGGAGCATGCACGAGAAATACCTGATTGATTTAGCCCATTTTGTGGCCTAATGTTGTCTTTATCAGAGTGAGCGTCTATGGAAATGATTTATCTGTATGGGTCCTATGTGATACGCCGGCCCATTACGTTAGCCTTCTCAAGACCCCTGAATAGGTCGATACTCTTAGTTTGGTTGAGGACATAACACCATAAGGCTTATGTATAATGAAACATATAAGGATGGTTGTCTGTCAGCCCAAGGCTTTTGGTGATCAATATGTGTTACTATATCTGACTCAACAGAATGAGGATAATGAGCATCTAGTTGATGACCTCCCACCACCACCACCATGACCCGTTCCCAGTCCTTCGGTTAGTCACTCCACTGTTGGACATTCAGTTACACTTGAGGATATCTATTGCCTTCAGTAACAGTAGTCAGAGAAGATCGACTACATTGAACAACGACATTCAGAGCACTTCGGCTAGCTTCAGAGCTAACAAGATCGCATCGAGGCGTATTTACAATAGATGTGCCAACACTTTCATATTCCTTCACCCGATCCCCTTATTGCACCTACGCCTCTCAATTCTGACTTTCCACATAACGTCGATCCCATTTAGTTTTTTATTTTTATTTGTTAGACTTATTTGTTTTGTTTTGTTTTATTATGCACTTTATTGTTATGGTTTTTTCGACTATTTTCAATTTTTTTCATCTCTTTATCTTATTTTCTTTTTGTCTATCTTCTTATTAGTGTGCTCGAAAACATTTACTTCATTTAGAATCTCCTATGATTATGGATTTCATTATTTAGGTGAAATCATCCAAATTCAGGGTAGTTTCAATTCTCTTCCTCACTTATGATATTTTGCTTATTGTGTTTATAATTGTTTGTACATTGAGGGCAATGTACATCTTAAGTGAGGGGAAGATTTTATATGGTTATGTGATATACTCCATGAATTGTTTTTTGTGTTTAAGTAATTTTCTTAAACCTAACATTGAAGTTAATTTTTTTTAATTTTGAGATTTTATTGATTTTGTTTGGATTAATTTCTAATTTTTTATGTATTATGTGATTTATACTTTAAGACATAAGAAAGTCAAGCATGATAGGCCGTGTTTTTTAGAAATTATTATTTTAGGTTGTCTCCTTAAATTGAAGCATTATATTGAAATTTTAATTTTACAAGTTTGACATCAAAATCATAATTTTTTTTTTTAGCTTTTGAGCCTATAGAGCATATATTTTTCATGCTCATTTTATTTTTGGTTGTGGGTATGTAAACTTGATTTGTTATTCTAGATCTTGCTTCAATTATACATGTCAAGAGCACACTATTGATTTGATATACTGAGATGATAAAGGCACTTAGGATTTAACCCGCTTAACCTTTAAACAACTTACTTGTTGCATCAACCCCTAGTAAACCTCATTGATCCTAACACATTTTTTTTTACCAAACACTCGTTCCTATTAACCTGTAAACCACATTAATGTTGTAAATCACCCTTTTTACTGACTCCTTTTTTGTCAAGATTTCATTTGGTTAGTTGTCTGATTATGTTTCATCATTTGCATTGTTGGATTTTAATTTTTTCTAAAAAATAAAATAAAAACAAAGAAAAAATATAAAAAAATTTTGATTGAACTTGAATCGTTAGTTTCATATTTTGTTGAAAAACTCATTTTCATACTTTATTTCTTGTTGATGTAAATTCTTTCAATTCAACAATTGATTTTTTTTGTTTGGTAACTTATCAACTCGACTCTCGATTGTAAGAAACGTTTCTAAAATTTTCCATACCCTTAACTTAAGCCCCGTTACAACCTTGTAAAGACCTCTTGATTGGTGTGTCATCTCGATCTATAATGGTGGAGATCTGATTTTCAAGCAAGCCTATGGTAATAATATTTCTTATTTAACTGTTGACTGCACATTACTTGAGCCTTAAACACTTTGAGTACTTTGAGTGCTTTGAGTGAATCCTTAGTAAGGATGTTAATTCTTGTTGAGTTTGACTTTTAGGTAATTATTGAGATAAATGATATGCCTAATGTTTTTAAGTCTTACAAATCTATGCTTGAATTGCTTGTACTGTTTAGTGTCATTTTAGTGTGAATTTTCAATGCATGATTATTTGTAGACTATCCTAATACATTGTTGGTGAAAATGAGGGAGGTTAACTTGAATGTAGGTTGAGAATTTTACTTGAGAACAAGCAAATTCCTAAGTGTGGGGATATTTGATAAGTGCTAAAAGTAACATGTTTTAACCTCATTCTTAATACGTTTTTAGGTGACTATTCGATGTTAATTGTGAATTTCATGCTTATAATCCTTTAAATTCATGTTTTGATGCTTAATAGAGCACTTGAAGCGGAAACTAGAGTATCGAAGCAAGCTACAGGAGCCACACGGGCGGGACCATTCCACACGACCTAGGCACACAGTTGTGTGAACCACACGAGAGTAGGTCGTGTCAATTTCATAGGATTTCACATCAAACTTCAAAAAATCAAATTTTTTAGGTTTTTCAGGCATTCTAAAACGTATATATGACAAAAATAAGAAGATAGGAGTGGGCGTCATAGAATACTCAAGAAAACAATTCAAAAAACACCACTGAAGCTGATTCTGAAGCAGATTTCCATCAATATTGAAGATTCCCAGTTGATTTATTAGGAGATTATCATGAGTTTATTTGTTTTTTTCAATTATACAGTATCTTGAGTGTTTTTTATTTTTCAAGCAAAAACTAATATTCTAAATAACTAGGGAGATTAACCTTATAATAGATTCTGTCGCTTGATTTTTATTTTATGCAATAAATTCTTGGTTTCTTGTTCTCAATTATGTGTGTTTAATTATTGGTTTAATATTTCTAGGTTATTTATCCATATTTGATGTGCTTAAATCGAAGGTTGAATAAATTGTTTAAGAGTAAATCTTGCGTAATTGAGTGGAGTTGCATGCAATCATAGAAATAGGATGACATAAATCTACCATATTAGATTCAAATATAATAGTGGAATCTATAGCATGAGTTAATGAGATAATAGGGGTTTTAATTAGAAAGAAATTTCAATTAATCAACCTAGAGTCAGTTGCCCTTATGCTCGAAAGAGATATTAGCATAATTTAGAGATTTCTACGGATCGAGGTGCTAAGTAAAGAAATTGTGTAATTTAGATTGACGGCGAGAGATGAAATCTAGGTGAATTCTTTCCTGGATTTTTTTCGCTTATTGGTTTTTAATCGGTTATTTTTGTGATTTGCTCTTTTTCCTGTTTGTTAGTTAATTATTAGTTAATTCTAGTTTTTAATCAATCACTCGAATTATTCAGTTAAATAATAGAAAGGCGATAATCACTAGTACTTTTAGTCTTCATGGGAATAATATTTTTGCTCACCGTAGCTATACTATTAATTGATAAGTTCACTTATCTTAGTCAAATTTTTAGTTTGTTTTGTGGACATCATTTTAACACCAATTTCTTCAAGAAATCAACAATGACAACTTTCAAAAACTTTAACAATTTTGTAAATTTGTACATAGGCTAGCTAAATCAAGCTCTCATGACTTCAAAAAAACAAAAATTACAAGAACATGATTTGAATAGCTTACCAATTTAAGGGACAAAATGTTTGGAACCTTAGAAAGTTTTTCCTTATTTGTTTTTCTTTAAGTTTCGGTGATGAAGAAGAGAAAATAAAGATAACAAGCATTAAATCACCTTTATATAGTTAGATTAACTTAATTAAACCAAATTTAATTAATTAAACCTTAATCTAATTAAATCTTAATCACATTTAACCAAAGTTAGTGGAGAATAACATCATTTTCCACTATTTGATAGTGAGAACGGTTTAATTACCAATTTGCTTCTTTTATTCTTTAAAAATATATAGTGATAAGATTTTTACAATTTAGTTTATGTACCTTAATTAAGCAATTAATAAGCGAAATTGAAGGACCAAACTTTAATAAACTTTTATACTAACTCCATAACTATTTATATTTAATATTGACGGACCCAGTTTACGAAAACAAGATTTCGAAACTACCTTTTTTGATAACATTGAAAATCTAACTATTACAATGGATGTGTAAAATTTTTACCTTCCATGGTTGTTGCTTTTGTTATCTTTCTTACAAGGCTTATAGTTAGTGTTATCCTTGGAGCTTTGACTTGCAACGATATTCAGGTTACAAAGCATCTAATCTAAAAGAGTGTGTTTTTATTTTACATAACTTGTGTTTGAGTAAAATATGAGATTCACTTCATGTAGTTAAAGAAAACTACAAGCAACATAAGTTCAAATGTGTGCCAGTTTACTAGAAATTTCTTCTAATTATTATCTATAATCATTTTCTTTATAAACTTTATTATTAGCCTTCTATCAGTAACAGTGGTATCAGAGCTTTATGTTTTTCATGCAAACAATAAACTCAAGTTTTTTCTACTAAAATTATTAGTTAGCGATATAAAATATTGTTTACTTCCATTTGACATTGAAGTGATCGAACCACACAAGTCTAAATGCACAAGCTCCAACACCTTCCTCGCTTTCCATGATTTTCCTTTTTGAAATGGTTAGCGACGTTGTTTGCCAATGACACATTCTTCACATACATGAGAAGGAATCTAAATTTGTGGAAGGCCTGTCACCATCTTCTTTTGCTGAAACATTTTTAGACCTCCAAAACTTAAATGCCCATAGCGATAATACCACAACTAAGTTTCATCTTTCATTCTGGTAAAGAAGCACATTTGATTGGTATTGTTAAGATGCAATGGAAACATCCGATTTGTTGTCATGTCAACATGAGCAATCAACCCCAATTTCTCATCATAAATGTACAAGCCCAATTTTTCTCGGGCCTTAAACACAAAAAAACAAAATTAAAACAAAACCAGCCCAATAACAGACCCAAAAACAAGCCCAAACTCTAAAAACCCAATACCCATTTTCAAAAATAAAAAAATAAAAGAAAACCCTAGTCCCCTAACCCTAGCCGCCGCACCTAGCCCAATTGCCCTGCCACCGTCACCTTTGACCAGCGCCGCACACGTCCCATCGCCACTTGCCTGCAAAACCAAAGAAAGAAATGACAAGTAATAAATCAAAATATTGTAAAAATGGCTATAAAGCCATAGCAAAAATTGTAA